>OZ012662.1:91300241-91714268 GCA_963942545.1 Oxycera nigricornis | reverse complement strand
ATGACTTTGATTTTTTGTTTTCCTATTGTAAGTGTAAAAGCTAATATTGTGCCAATTTTTCTTTTTTGATAGAATGTTTACATATTCCTTCTGTGAGGGGTCAATTGAGCGCTTGAAAAAAATGTAAGTATCTAGAATGAAATTTTTGTCGATAGTGGATAAATTATTTCATAGCAAATTTCAACAGCCCGGCATGGGCTGCTTCATTTTTGTGTACATATTTAGGTTTATTTTTTGAGTCCCAACATATTACGGGGCAACACATTTTTTTCAATGGCAACCTACATGTTACGATGTATATCATAAATAAAATATAACGTTCCTTATCGAAATAGATGTGATTAAAGAAGGATTTGAGGTGATCACTAAATTAAGAATATTACCGAAATACAAAAACCTGCAATTTGCCTGGTAATTCGCCTACTAAATGCTGTTAATTAAAGGAACTTAGCAAATATACTTTGTCAAAAATGAAAAACATTTTTCAGGTGACAGGTTGGTATTAAAAAATCAGAAAACTTTTTGCAACCACCCTCATGATCCAATAGTTGATACGATTTTGGTAAGATTTAGTTGGGCAGTTTTTTGTTGGTTTTGCCCCATCCCATCAAAAGCAAAAATTGCAGAAATCTAAGATCTTCTTACAAAAAGACAACTTTCTCACCTGATTGACACTTCCAACAATCGATGCTTACGAAAATCAGATCTTCTAAACAGTGCTTGTGAAAAAATAATTGAACTTTACGATTATAAAAATTAATACATAAACAATAACAAATTCATATTCACCATTAAGAAAGGGTTGATACGAAAAATATTGCCTAACTTTGCCTATTATAATGACGTTGTTGTAGTATCAATCAAATTGCAATAACATTTGCATGATTTGAGCAAATTTTCAATAGTTTTAATTATAAAAAGCCGCTTTGTATTTAAAAAATATAAATTTTTTAATCAATTTGTTTGTGGAAATCAGAGCTTTAAAAGGTCAAATGTTGCAATGATTTTTTATGGAACGACAAATCATTATGTTTTATGGTTGCATAACATATTCATAGAAAAACAATACACAATGAATATGTTAAATGAATAATGGAGCGTCCATTAATAACGTTTCGATCATTTGTATGATATTTTCAGCTCATTTATTGTAAGAGTTCGTAAGATTTCAGTTACTTACTCCTCTATCATAGGTAAGATATTATATGTTTTTCATATAATCAGACATCAACTATTTACTGCATATAAGATATTATTTTAAGTTCAACTGCAAAAGAAGAAGTGATTATAAGTCTTTCTAAAGTAAAATGGCGAAATAATACGGATACAATGTCTATGCAACGTTAATTTAAATGGTCATCACACGACAAAATTGAGTCCAGTCGGCGTAGAAACAAAAATTGCATTCAATGTGAATCTCGGTAAAAAAATTGCAGTTAACTAGAAAAGGCTTTGTTGCATGCAATCTTTTTTCCATCAAAAACCGTACATTATCAATGGACGATCCCTAAGATGAAATTATTATTATTACTCCTTGCACGTAGTGTAATGACTACTATTAAATTTAATATTTTCAATATACATGTAGTGATTATGGTAATTTGTTCGTATTAACCTCAACGGTTGCACCTCTTGGCATGTTATATTATTGATTTAACGATTGTAACTCTACAAAATGGAAATATTTTTCAAATGAATCTTTCGTCAAGTGCTGCAAATACAGATTCCATAAAACGATTTTTTGTTTATCAAGATATGCGCCAGATTTTTTTTTTTGATTTTATGACTCTTATATCAATACCGAACATTCAAGAGAGTATCAACATTCATAATTAAATACTAAACTTTCAACAAGAGATAATATGTTATCAAACACGGCAAAGGTTAAGATTACGGGAAAAAAAATTGGGAAAATTTTAAAAAATAACAAAAATTAAATAAAAGAATAAAAAGAAAATAAAAAAGTCGTTGAATGTCGTTTTCACCATAAAATTAATATAAACAGAGCCCACAATTAGGACAGACTTTGTGACGTTTCGCACCATCCCTCATTCCCATGCTTATCAATGAAAAGTATGCTGTATTTAATCAACTACATCTCATGAAGACGAATCTTCCATAAAATCATCCCCTCAGTCCCCTCACCTATCCGGGTAGGTAAAAGTGACCTTCATTAAATTTTGATTTTTATTATATTATGCAAAAAACATCTATAATTTTTTTAAAAATTTCCAATATCTAAACAAGTTGAAAACTTACTTCAAATATCAATTATATGGTTTCATATGATCTCAGGAAATAGGCAAAATTACCGTCTTTAATTGGGGGAAGCTCCATAACTTCTTATGGGGCTGTGACCGGCGTGAACTTTTTATGCCATTATAGTGGGTGGGATCCCCCTCTTTCGACATCCCCTACCCCTTAACCTTAACCAATACCCAAAACACACCACTTTAAGCTATAGTTAAACTCTTCAACACTTACAAATTGTTTTCAAAGAATATTCGCTAATGATTAATCTTCCTAAGGAAATAATTGAATCCTGAAATATGAGCACCTTCTAGAATTGGTTTGTCGTTTTATTATTTACTTCACTTTTGCTTGGATCATTATTTGTGGTTTAAAAATTTTTTGTCTTTAAATTGGTTTAAAGTTTTGAAAGAAAACAGCTTAATTTGTTTATCAACATAGGTATATATATTTTACATTAGCGGAAGAAAATCGATTCTCATAAGAAATATGCTGTGTTTGAACCCTAGCCGACCAGCTCGATGCTACTTAGCAGACGCAACTCACACTCCCTGTCCGCCATTTCTCCACTTCCGACAGCATTTCTGCTGAGGAATGTTGGACGCGCACTGGAAGCTCCTACAATACGCTCCAGCACTTGCAAGCAATGCGACTTGTGGCTGAGGAATGTCTTGCGAGATGGTCGCCTGGTGCTCGGATGGCTCCAACATTTTTTGTATGCGATTTGGTTGGAGCTCGAAATGCATGGAATGATTGGAATGGACGCGAGCTAGCTAGCTAGCTGGCTGGGCTTCCGAGGATGGCATGGTACCAGTACCCACAAAATACAATATTGGATGGGTCTGTTAACATTCACGGTGGGGGCTTTTAGTTGGCGTCGTCGTCGCTCAGAAATGTAAAACGACAACACAGCAGGGCAGCAGAACTGGTAGCTTTCGAAAGAGCTCAGTGCCCATGGAAGTGAGAAGTTAACTGGAAGTAAGTACTACACATAGTACATACCTACGAGCTACGGCGTGGGTAACAATGCAATGAATTTTTTCATCACATCTTGACCGCTGATAAGCCAAGGAAGGACTTTGATAAGAGTGAGTTAGGTTTTTACTTTTGAAGCAGTCTTCGAACGCAGTCAGCCAACATTTCCATATATGCAAATTCCATTCAATCATAAAAATCAGCATAGAATACGTTGACCGCCACTTTAACCGCTCGAAACTGGCTTGCATGGAAATATTTTCAGTCAAAAAATTCTAATTCTACTTGACTGAACAGGCTGGCTGTGAGTTCTATATTAAGGCGTAATGCCATTTTGAAATTTTCTATAAATTCAAATTTTTTGTTGCTATTAAATTAAAAATACTTACTGTAAAGAGCGTAGCAATGTGCATAAGAAACACTAGTCATGATCATCAAATCCTAGCAATTTTACCTTTTAGTTGATAAGAAATGTTTAGGAAACACTAGTCACTCTTTCATTTTTTATTGGGTATCTTATTAGTCTGTTACACAACTACCTAGGAAACATTAGCCACAATGCGGAGCAGTTAGGAGGGCGATTATTATGTTAGTTATCATTTACCAACAAGTCTAAGAAACACTAGTCCTGTATCCAAAATATTCGTTGACACTAAAATAACGGTGCTATACTGACTGAACTTATATGAAAGGTGCAGAGGAAAAACCACAAATCAATTAATTTTGAAAGGTCAGGTTAAGATTAGTGATGAGCAGAATCGGTCTTGGTCTTGCAGTCTTGATCTTGGTCTTGCATAAAAACAAGACCAAGACCAAGACTCCACCTACCCTATCAAGACCAAGACCAAGACTCGCCTTGCAAGACCAAAACCAAAACCAAGACTATGCGAGACTCAACCATAATAAATTTTAAATATTTTTATAGTTAACACGTGAAACTGTGTTTAGATTTTTTTTTAAATTTCAACAAAATCCTATTGAAGGGAAGCATTCAATGAATTTAAATGTAGAATGTATGGCATTTTTACCACTGAGAAGAGTGTCTGCTATTCGTTTTGAAGCTACGGGTGTGGCAAATTGTCCTGTAAACCTTACTCGTGATATACATATCTATCATGTGTAACTAAACAAACGTATGAAAATGTTGTGATTTTTTAAAACAGAAACATGAAATTTGGTATATGAAATTAATGCTCACATGAAATTAGTTTGGTACATGAAATTGAATCAGTATCGATACCATTTCCCACTGCATAGTGAAAAATTTATTTCTATTGTAAAGTATTGATAAAAAATTTCAAATAAACCAACTGAAGAAACAGTTTTGCCGATGTAAACTTTCTGTGCGTTTTGTGTCGTGTTTCTGGCTTCAGTAGTTACGGTTCTGCGTTGGTGAGTTAGTCAGCCGATTTGGAAGTCTTTCTTAATTATGACAGTATAAGTTTTTATCAAAAGGCCGTAACGGCCAGCGTACACAGCTTCGAATCTTAAAGTGCCAGGATCTCGTCGTCAACTCTAGGATGTTTCCAGGCATAATAAGTGACCAGAAGATTACTTCGTTACCTAGTTCCGTTTGAAATACTTAGCATTTTTCTCTTTTATTATTTATTTTTCATTACTGGCTACTTACTTGAACGTACACCGTTTAGAAGTGGCTACAAGTTATTTACTAGCATTTTCTTTAAGATCTATTAAATAAGAGTAAATAAATCATTTAAAATATTTGTATGTGAAAACGCAAGACTGCAAGAGTCTTGCAAACAAGACCAAGATTTGGTAGGCAAGACCAAGACCGAGACCAAGACTAGGTCTATCGACTCAAGACCAATACTAAGACCGAGTGCGCAAGAACAAGACCAATACCAAGCCTACCACAGTCTTGGTCTTGTTTTGCTCATCACTAGTTAAGATTATAGCCCGCACCCCCGAAGCAGGTGGGTGGGGAGGGAACGAAAGAGGGGGGCTCCCCTACTACCATGGCATAAAAAGTTCGCGGCGGTCACGACCCCATGAGAAGTTGTTGGGGCTCCCCTACTACCATGGCATAAAAAGTTCGCGGCGGTCACGACCCCATGAGAAGTTGTGGGGGCTCCCTCACTAAAAAAAATAGTTATTTTGTTTATTTTTAGAAGTCATACGAAAGCGTAAAATTGATCTGGGAAGTAATTTTAAGACATGGTTGGAAGTCGAAAAATTAAAAAAAAAATATTATTATTTATGATATAAATAGGGGTAACGCTTTGGAGACACGTTTTGCATTTTGTGTTAAGCCATCTGAAATAAGCGAAAAACCAGTCGATAGTTTACGATATTTTAATGTTCAGGTAAATACGTTGTATCATAGGTGATGTGTTTAAGAAAGGCTTTTAGGTTACAAATTTTCAAAAAATCGAATTTTTTTTATTGATTTTAGTTCTAAATACAAACAAAAATACGATGTAAAATGTTTTAGAGCCATTTTAAAAAATTTAAACAAGTTTTTAAGGCAGAATAAAGGGTACGACGCATTTGAAAAATTACCAGAAAAAACTTTAAACGTTAATTTCTCGGAATCACGTTTTTTGAGTTGGCGGACACGGTTTGAAAAAACTATTGGGCCGATCATACTGAATTTTAAATATCTTAGTGACATGTCTGGCTATCGCGCGAACTAGGATCATGTTAATCGAAAATAAATTTTCCGATTTCCAGCTGATTTTCTAACCTGAAAAGCCGATTTTTTTCAAATGGCCGCCATTTTGTTATTTTTCGACGGAAAAAAAATTATCCTAGTTCACGCGACAGCCATTTAAACAAGAATTAATTTTTGTTTTAATTTTTTGCTCTCAAATGTTCCAGACTCGAGAAATTACGTCCGCCATCAATTTTTAGGCATTTTTTTTGGAAAATTTGTAAAATCCAAAAAACAGTTTCAAAAATTCTGAAAATCTTACGGGGAATAAAAAAGATTCTTATCTGCAAAACTTTAAAAGGTTCTCAAAGCCTTCGAATGTTAAGTTGATATGCGGACAGGACAATTTATAAATTAACAATAACATTTAAAATTTAAACTATTTCGATAGAATTAGAAAAGCTTCAATTTCACATGCAATGATAAAAAGAATTAAAAATTCACATCCATGACGACATGTAGGGAGCATTTATTCTTCTTCGTTGGACTCCATTTCTTCATTATAAATTAACTAATGTCGTTCGTTTGTCGACGTAGCTTCAATTTCTTTTCTGGGTTGAATTTTGAATGGGCATTTATTTATGTAAACAGCGTCTAACATGTTTATCCAATTTTATATCATTTTCTTGGTCACAGCAAGAAGAGTGGCGCCAGATAAACCCTAACATTTTTAACCATATTTTAGAACTCTTCTGGAGTTTCCATAGGAATTTTCAAATTCCATAACCCAACGTTTTTATGACATTCCAAATAGGAATGCCACTAATCGGTAATGTTAATTTTATGTTTTTAAGGCCATGAATCACAAAACTGATCAAACGAAAAACGTCCAATTCATCAGGTAAATTTTTTTTTTTTTTTAAAGTCCTTTAAACTAGTGTGACTTGCATGCCCTTTGAAACTCTAAATATAATTCGTTATAAGAGAAAATGTGATGTCACTAAGCTTCCTGTTCATGGAACTGTGTTTGCTCCTTTGGTCATGTGGCGAATTGTCAGCTCATTGTAGGCTATTTTGGACTTTGCTTTTCGTGATTGCGTAAAAGGAACAAAAGGTCTTGAAGCAAACTGGCACATCTCTTGAGACATTTTCATGATCTATTCGGACTTTATAGGCAAAGTTTGCTGCCCTAAACTTGGTAACAGGGGCAGGCTAGACAGGCGCCAGACAGGCTAGACAGGCGTCATATAGGCTAGACAGGTGCCAAATAGGCCATACAGACTATACAGGCCTGGAAAGTGCCGTACAATTCGAATAAACACGAAATAATAATCACTAAACCAACTAAACTACGACTAAAGGAACTTAAAACTATCTGTAACGTCCAAACAACAACTGTGATTATTCTGTACATCACACAAATAGGATGGGGAGCAGTGTGTTTCTTTGGAAGGGTAATGAAGACTTGTCTGGTTCTTCCCTTGTAGCGCTTGACTCTCCTAGTTAGTTCCCGTACAGCGAGACTTTGGCAGTCCGTAGGTCTTGGATGATCGGGTTTTTTTCCTTTTTCCTACTAAAACATGCATCTTTCCATCCTGAATCGATTGATACCAAAAACTCAATTTTCCCGTAATTTTTCCTCGTACTCATCATGTTAGTAACGACTATAGGCTACATATACAAAATCAAAGATACAAACTAATCAATAGTAAGAAACTCACTTACACATGTCAAATATCATCAAATTAGGGTGCCACAGTCCAATGAATTGCAATAATAATAATAATTTTGATGATTTACTAAAATTAATCCTAAACTTATAAACTTATAATAACTTATGCTTAGTTATTTACGCATGTAAGTCTGAAGAATCCCCTAATATGGAACGAAACTTGCGTTCACGGTTCATACAACATAGAACAATATGATTTTATCCTTCCGAGAGAAAATCTAGTCAATCTATTTCAGTTTTTCTAGCAAATGTTAACTTCAACGTGAGGTAAGCATTTTCTAAGGCAATACAAACAAAATCATACCAAAGTTACAATTTCAACAAAAAATGACAACAAAACTTGTTTCAAAATAGGTTTAGTATATTTCAATTGAAAAATCGTTTACATAATCGTCTAATACAAATTTTACTATCTATTTTTTAAACCATTTATAATAAATTGTCTAAAATAAATATTATCACTTAATAAATACTTAATCTCTTTAAACAATACTATAACAAGAATCAATCCCTTTCGTTGCTTCTGTTAGCTAATATCAATGTAATTTTTATCCTTTTGAGACTGTCTTTGGAAAATCTATACTTAAATCAGCTATCACATAAGCGGCTGCTGCAAATATTGCTGCACATTTATCTAAGCTAGCTGGATCCTCGACAAGCATACTATCACCAGCTGAATGATGGAACCTACGAATGAAAGTATCAATAGTTGTTAGTTAATATCTTGCAAAGATCCGATGAGAGACCTACCAAAAATAACGTTCGTTTTTGTTGATCAACGATGCCGATGGGAAGCCTCTTCTTGTCCACAACGATATGTCTGGTCCTCCATCGGTTGGCGTTTCGAATTGTGTGGCATTCAAGGGTGTCATCAATCTAAACAACAAATAAAATTGGATTCAATATCAACGTGTATTCAGATATATGATATCTTTCCAACTCACTTAACAACTTCTCTAAAAATACATTCAGCATCTCTTGTTCCACTAAAATCCATGCCCAATGGGTCGAATGTTCCAATGTCGGACTCAATGAAAAAATTGAATTCTTCCTTTTCATTGGGCGCATGTGCCTTTTGATAGGCTTCCGCTCCCAGGTAACCAAATTCCTCGCCAGTCCATAAGATTGTTCGAATTGTTCGTTTTGGACGATATCCCATTTGTTTGAGAAATTGAACAGCTTTCCAAGCAATAAATGCACCACCTCCGTCGTCCATTGCGCCAACACCAACATCCCAACTGTCTAGATGGCCGGATACAACCACCACCGATCTAGCAGTAGAAAAAAAGATACTTTTTTAAAAAATTTGAGTGTTTGAAAAAGGAAAACAGTTTGATTTGAGGTCAAAATAGATTTCCACTAGACATTTCCTGTTTCTTCATTGCAACAGATTTGAAGCGTCACTTTCAGCTTTTTTAAACACTAATTTTAGCAGTTACGAAAGAAAACCAAAGACGCAGACTTTAATAGGATAATTATACTTTTATTTAGAACGCTAGTACACCTGATTTTGCTATCGTGATTTTTTAATTGTTCTGACTCTGAGAAATGGATAAAGATCGTTGATGATCCAGATTGTTGGTTACTCAAAAACAAACTAAGAACTTTTTACCACTGCCAGGATACTTTATAATAATCTACATCAGTTAATCAGCACCGTATTAGAAAGAAGTCTTTGCAGACTAATTTTAGAAGTATTGGCTCATAAAGTGTTCACCGAATCCTTCCGAATTGGCCAGTTTATAAGGCCTCGTGGGATATGGAGATTTTTGCCTACAGCTGGCATAATAAATTATTATTTATGCGTTCATTTTTAAATAAGTTTAAGCTAATAGATTTTGGCTAAAATATACGAGCCAGCCAGAACAAGGATGAAAGTCTATGAACACATCGCAAGATTTTCCTGTCGAAGAGAAGCTCTAAAAGTTGACGCGGTTTGGTTGAAGCTGCTCTTCCGAACTCAAGACTAGCTGTACGAAAAATTAGTAGTAGATGACGAGTATTTGAGCTACCTACGATTCGCCGATAACATAGTCTTAGTTTTAAGAAATCCTAGAAGGCTTCACAGCCTGATATATGAGACAGTCTCAGAATAGGGTTTAAGGTACTAGGCTACTTTATAAACTTCAAAAAATGGATTTTTTTTTGTATTTTTCGACTCCTTAGAACTTTATAAATGAGCTCCAGAAATATATTTTCGAAATTCGAAAGTTTAATATATAAATGGCGACTTTGAATGTGTGCGCATTTTCGGCTCTTTGCAGATGTTCGATCAATGGTCGGCCGCGTAGTGTCTATTTCATTCGTCTTCCTTTATACATTATATTTGTAGCTTTTTCACCTGCACTTAGTGTATATTTAGACTTTTACATACCAATTGCGCGGTTTTGAAAAATGTCTAATTTTTCATTTTTCAAAAAAAAATTATCAACAGAATGGAACAGAAGCTTTAAACGCGGTTTTCGCAAAACAACGTTTTTTTTATCACGGCGGACAGATAATCTCCGGATCTACCGAACCGATTTTCGAAAACTTTGATGCATTTTATTTGTTACAAAATATTACACCGTAATCCACCAGAATATGATCAAAAAATTGAAAAAGAAAAAATTTGGCGTTTAAAAATTACGAAAAATGGTCGTAGCTATATACGAACCCATTGACGGTCGTTATAATTCGCAGATGTAAATTATAAAAGTGGTTGAAATATAACGAAGCTTAATCCACCAACAAGCTAACCGTGGTAGTGCTGTTTCGTGGCGGATGGCTTATGACAGCACCTGATGAGGATGCCATCTGACACGCCGAAACCACACTTTCCATTAAATTACAGTAATAAATGTTTATAAAATTTATTCATTCATATCAATTTTTGAAGAGAAACCAGCAAAACTTTTTTCATGATTCTGAAAAAAAATTCAATTAAAAATAAAAAATCATTCAAAGTTACCATATGAAAAGGGTTCTTCCGAATGATATTACCTTATTTCTTTTATTCTAAAGACTTTGTTGTAAAGTCAATCAAAGTTTTAAAATATTTCGATAATTTGAGCAGATTTTTAATAGTTTTTGCAGTCTTTCAATTTAAAAAAGCGGCTTAAATTTTGAAAATAATCAAAATTTCAATCAAATTTGCATTTGTGGTAATCAATCATCATCACACATCCACCAAAAGCCTTACGTAATCAATGAATGCTCCCGTAGATGATATGATTAATATTAACTCGTTCCTGTTACTGCTATGAATACCTCTCATTATTATTATTTAAAGTAGTAGTATTTTCAAAATTATTATTGTGTTTAATATTTTTGATGTTGTCTTGATATTACTGGGATGTTGACCGTGTGGACCTCAAGGGTCGCACTTCGCGGCTTGTTTTTTAAAGTGCCGTGAAAAATTTTTGTTTCAGATCTACCGATCCATGGATTATCTCTCTGCCGTGGAGGAACGATTTTTTCAGAGATTAATTAAAAATTAATTAAAAGAGAATAATGAATAAAAATAAAAATTATATTTTTTTTTTGTATTACTCAAATATGAAATAATACTTGAAAAAAAGATTCATGTCAATATATAATAAAGTATCTGAGAAACAAATTCTTCAAAAATGGTATTTTTTGCCTTCTAAAATGGACCGGTACCTTAAAATGAATCTGAGCAAAATAAAACTCAATTAACAATGAGCTGGTTACAAACAAGTGATTAAAGAAGTTCCCTCTGTCCTTAAAGCAAAGAATGGGCAATGAATTCATATCTAGGTCGGCATCCTGATTTCCAGAAACAAATAGTCCAAGAATCAGCTTATAAGAAAACAGAGTAGGCTAGGACACTGCACCACCAATAATGGTTGTTGTACCTGCATACTATGATTAAGAGGATTTCAAATAAAAGTCGTTATTATTTCTGGATATTGAAGATTGATAAAGCATTTGCTGCTCTTCGAAACTCCGTTTTTCTTTTGAACGGGGAAAATACAGGACATATTCCTACAAAGTCATAAAACTAATCAATCTTATACCACAGTGATATAGAAAATAGGTTATGAAGGTACAACAAAGCTCTATAGATTCTCATACAAAATAAAATAAAAACAAGAATCATGGAAAGTAGAGTTGATCAGAAAAAAGCAAAGTGAGGTAGCTAAGTTTCCAAAAGAGTTGGTCATTCAATCAAAAACCAATATAAGAACATGATCACACACTATACGAAATAATACTTTAGTTTGGAATCCTTACAAAATCAGTTTAACTGACTAAGATCAGGATAAAAGACATTTTTTTCTTTAAAATGAACTTTCCTTTAGTTTTTAAGACGAAGATCAATGTGAAAATGCTTGGCCGCTTTATTTATTAACTTCCCAGTATATGGGAAGTTCTTGTAATCGACTCGAAAATCGAAATTGAAATTTTCAACATATCTTTACGTTTTGAGGTCTTACGAGTATATTTTAAGTGTTTTTAGAAAGAAGTATGTATGTCACGTAAACAAAGTCGTATCGACTTCGTTAAAGTGTCAATCGAAGCGTCTTTGAAATCTTAAGAGCTGATTAGTTTTTGGGAAACTTCGGGTGGGGGGGGGGGGGTGGTTTGCTATTTTGCCCGTTTGAAGGTCATTTCTGTCATGCGTTATATCTCGTGAACCAAACATACGATTTCCTTGATCAAGGTGTCAATCGACGCGTATTAACATTTATGTGATTCTATCAAGTTTTTAAAAAAATCGTTGGAGCTGTTTTTTAATTTTTTTAAAAAAAGTGCAAAAAATGGTGTTTTTTTTTCAAAAACAATAAATTTTTAACCTTATTGTCAAGTCCAAGTAATCAAAGTTTATATAATTTACATACTCCAATTAGTTTTTATAAAAATGTCATCAAAATTTTTACTCATAATTACAAAAAAAGTCAAATAAAAAATAAAAAATCATTAACAGTCATCATGCTCTTCAACGTCATTTCTGTCATGCGTTATATCTCGCGAATCAAACATAGGATTTGCATCGTTTAGGTGCCATTGTACGCGTATTAATATTTTTGTAAATCTGTCGCATTTTTAAAAAAATCTTTGGAGCCGTTTTTTTCATTTAAGAAAAAAACTGCAAAAAATTAGGTTTTTTCATAAACAATAAATTTTTAAGCTGATTTGCGAAAAATAGTAATCAATGTTTATAAAATTTATATATTGCAAACAATGTTTGTAAAAACACCATCAAAACTTTTCCCCATCACTACGTGAAAAATTAAATTAAAAATAAAAAATCATTAAAACTCATCAAGATTTTCAAGGTCATTTTTATCATTCAGTATATCTCACGAACCAGATATAATATTTGGATCACTAAGGTGTCAGTTGACGTGTATTAACATCTTTGTGAAGTTTTCAACAGTATAAAAATTCATTTCAGCCGTTTTTTTAATTTAATAGAAGAAAATGCGAAAAATTATGGTTTTTTTTATAAAAAATATTTTTTAACCTGATTTGCACCGAACAGTGATACCAGCTTATAAAATTTATACATTCTCATTAGTTTTTGAAGAGACACCGGCAAAATTTTCTTCCATGATTATGAAAAAAACTAAATAAAAAATAAAAAAATCATTCAAAGTTACCATGTAAAGAGGGTTCATACGGATGCTATTACTTTATATCCTTTATTCTAAAAAAAATGTTGTAAATTCAATCAAAGTTTTAAAATATTTGCATAATTGAGCAGCTTTTTAATAGTTTTTATAGTCTTTTAATTAAAAAAAACTGCTTAAATTTTGAAAACCAACAAAAATTTTCAAGATCAAAAAGGCCCCCACCGATTGATCCGCGTGAATATTCAATCTGTCCTCATGGACCAAAAACCTTACGTAATCAATGGACCCTCCCGTAGACGATATGATTCATATTAACTCATTCCTGTTACTGCTATGAATACCTCTCATTGTTGTAATGTTGTTGATGTTTATGTAGATATTACTGGGAAGTTGACCGTGTGGACCTCAAGGGTCGCACCTCGCGGCTTGTTTTAATTCTAGTTCTTCATCATGTCATTTGCAAGCACTACCTTGTACAGAATTCCCACAAAATATATATTAAATTATTTCTATTAACCGAGGAAGACACCAACATAGCGCAAACATGCAACGATAGAAATCAGATTGTTCCATAACCAGGGAAAAGATATGAAATTTGAGACGTAAACAAGGAAAAGTAATAGGCAAACAGAATTTTAGAAGTAAACCACACTTTCAAAATAACAACGACTCAAATTTTTCGAAAGCTTGAACTCGATAAGACAAAGTGCATCATTTGAAATTTGAAGGATTCGTCCTAGTTTAAGCTATTAAGTGCCTTAACAACGGAAAAGTGATGTTCCAATTAGTAGGCAAACTGCTGTTAGACTATCAAGACTGTAAAGCATTTAGACAACCAAGAAAATCAAAGCAGATCAATCAATTGAAGCATGCCCGATTTGGGCTGTCGCACCAATAATGATTATGATGTGTAATCAGGTCAAGTGCGAATTCTAGCATGATAATAATAATCGGATCTATTAAATAATAAAACTCACAATGAGACCAAAAGCCTACTTAAGACTATGAAATACACCCTCTATGTTAAACAATAAGCTCGAAAAATCCCATTAACAGTCTAGTTGTGTTTTAGGAACACATGCAACAAAAGGGTAGACCTTACAAATAAAACGATTACAATCGACCTCGGACACTAAGTCGGCCGGTCATTATGTTTACTTATTGTTAGTGAAGATATGTGTGCTACATAGTTGTAACTGGAGCTGAAAATATTGATTTGACCCCGGTTTTTGACTTTCAGACAAAGAGTCAAAGTTGCCTTGGCCCATTTTTGGACCCAACAATAAGGTTGTTGTCACCCAAATCAACATGACCCTGTTTGAAGTAAATATCATATTATTTATTCACTATCGAAAAATTAAAGTCCAAAAAACAGGAAATCAGACAGATTCGGGGTTGAAAGTTATGAAATCGATGGTCATTGAACTTATATGCATCTATTGAGCATTTTCAGAAGAGATAACAACAAAACACCAGTTTCAAATAATATGTTAAAAATTGATATGCATCTGACAATAGTTTCTTGGTTTGAACTCAGTGTTTTATTAAAAAAGGTACTATCTTTTGCAGCATTTGCTACTTTTAGTTGACTTCAATTCTACATTTTTTGTCGTTATTTTCTGGTCAGGAAAATATGAGCTTATATTTTAAAAAAAATCATTCTTTTTTCAGGCAAGAGGCTCAGAAATATATGAATGTTTTTATGTAATTGTTGTAAATATTTGAGTAATAAAATACTGCTAATATTTAACATATTTATCAATATCAACACGTTCAAAAATGATTTTCAATGAGGAAATCTCCCAAAAGTAGGTGGCTTCATTCGACTGAAAGTGTTCATTCAGCACTACTATGCGATTATGGCAATCCTTTGATCACAGCGAATACAAATACAATTTACTTACCGATTTGGATTCATGGATCCCTTCAATTCTCCAATAGTGTTTCGAGATGTAACTGGTTCCAAGTTTCTAGCATCCATTTCCAGACGAATGGTTATTTTCTCGCCTGAAATAGGATTGTAAGAAATTCAATTTATATTCTCCTAGAAATGAGGACATTCATTTTAACCTACCTTTCCTGTACAATCGCAACAGCAACATAGCATCTTCAACCGTAAGACAAGCAGTTGGTATTTTAACAACACCCTCTTCATAATCTTGCATTCCAGTGTGAGGCGACCCGATTGAAAATGGTGTGGCCGAACGGATAAGCGATGCAATAGCTCCTTTCCGAGCTGCTACACTAGCTCCTCTTTCACGATATTCAACAGTTCTTCCGTACCCCATCCATGGAGGTGCGAACACAACTATTTTACCTTTGACCTAATGGAAGCAATGATATTTTGGATTTGATTTTTCGAGTTTTAATGAATATCAATAAAGGAATGAAGTGCAGCAATACAAGTCCTCGTTATGCCGAAGATTTTTGTATTTAATATTCCTGACGCAATACAAAATATAGGTTGCATAGCGGACTTTGTGCAAAGATACTTACCAGTTCGCCTGGTATCGCGTCAAATTCATCAAAACTTTCGACTGCAATTACGTCGCCAATGATTCCACCACGAGGGGTTCCAACAGAGAATCCTAATCCAAGAATGTTGAGTTGTGCATGGCGAGGCGTTATCATTTCGGCGTGCTCATAACCTCTAGAATTTTATAATTGAATTGTAATTTTTAAAATTGGACTTTAGAGCATGCACACGAAATTTATTGGAATTTGTTATTAAGATTATTTTAAAATGTTATTTTATTTTGTCAATAGTGGAGACAGGAAATCTAAGAAATAAATAGTACATAGTATAAATTCACGATTATTTCTGGGAAAGGAATTTTTTTGAAATCGAGTACATAAAGGGGTAAGGGATATATCTTTCACTACCAAGTTTTTCGGCAAAAGACATTCATTCGATGCTTATTGTATTTCTAACTTAAGATAGAGCTTACCGAACCCAATGTGGAACCAACGCGTCCTCAGTGTGCACATTCTCCAATCCACTTTTCTCCAGCTGCTCCACCATATAATCAATGGTATCCTCTAAGCTTTTCGAGCCAGATATACGTGACCCAAATTTATCAGTCATTTGCAACAATCTAGAATATTTTAAATATTGTATCCGATTATAAAAGAGCTACCAATTAGTTGCTAGTGTTGTACTCACCCATCGTACGTTTGTCCAGCGAACTTCCCATTTAGGATTTTATGAACAATGTTATCCACAGTCGATTGATATCCTCGGATTTCCTTCAGCAGTCCATCTGGGAGATGGCACTCACCACGATATACAAATTTTTCAACTTGGTTGTCGATGACGGAGCCCCATGAGATGTCGGCGACAATGGTAAAAATCAATAACACTTTCGAAAGGTTTCTCCGCGACATCTTTGCAACCTGCAAACAATAATGTTGGATGGTTAGACCTGCTTCTTCCAAGATGTTGCTTCTAGTCGAACTAACTGTCTACTACTGACTACCCATTCACTATAGTACTCGCGAAGAAACGTAGAAATGGGACTGGACAATCTTTTTAATCTGGCATTCTAAACAATGGTGAGCGGAGTCACTAGAGTCTATCGACATTGGACACCAGCTGACTGGTGTACTTCCAACTTGGAACCAGTTTGTAAAATCGACAGCACTTTCGTCAGTCGGAGACGCTTGGGTACGGTCTACCGCCGGCGGAAAAGCCGGTAACTGTGGTGGAGATTGGAGCATGGTCACAGTTTTCCGTTGAATGGCACTGATTACTATCAGACATAGTAAATTCACTGGTGATAAACAGTTTACCAACTAAGGAAGAGTCTGCGAATCAATTGAATACAATAATCACATGGGAAACAAATTGTTGACCTACAGGCCAACTTAGAATTATGAACTACCCCCTGGATAGGACTCTGGGAAATCTGGTGTAATATTTTGATGGATTGCGAACATGATTGGACAATTGGTTTTCAGTACATTGGATGTTAGAGAATTAATTTAAATTCAACATGGATTGGAAATATAATTTCATTTCAAGAACATTAGTCCATGCATTTTAGGTAGGCAGGTAATTTTTTGTTGCAATGTATGGGCAATGGTATACGAGTAGTTAGCTGAAGTTCAAGTTTCTGGGGTCGCAGCTCCAATCTTCCGGGCTCCATCTTAAAAGCAAAAGAAAACAAGCCGCGAGGTGCGACCCTTGAGGTCCACACGGTCAACTTCCCAGTAATATCTACATAAACATCAACAACATTACAACAATGAGAGGTATTCATAGCAGTAACAGGAATGAGTTAATATGAATCATATTGTCTACGGGAGGGTCCGTTGATTACGTAAGGTTTTTGGTCGATGAATATTCACGCGGATCAATAGGTGGGGGCCTATTTGATCTTGAAAATTTTTGTTGGTTTTCAAAATTTAAGCAGTTTTTTTTTAATTAAAAGATTATAAAAACTATTAAAAAGCTGCTCAAATTATGCAAATATCTTAAAACTTTGATTGAATTTACAACATTTTTTTTAGAATAAAGGATATAAAGTGATAGCATTCGTATGAACCCTCTTTACATGGTAACTTTGAATGATTTTTTTATTTTTAATTTAGTTTTTTTCATAATCATGGAAGAAAATTTTGCCGGTGTCTCTTCAAAAACTATGGGAATGTATAAATTTTATAAACTGGTATCACTGTGCGGTGCAAATCAGGTTAAAAAATTTTTTTTATAAAAAAAACATAATTTTTCGCATTTTCTTCTATTAATTTAAAAAAAACGGCTGAAACGAATTTTTATATTGTTGAAAACTTCACAAAGATGTTAATACACGTCAACTGACACCTTAATGATCCAAATATTATATCTGGTTCGTGAGATATAGTGAATGATAAAAATGACCTTGATAATCTTGATGAGTTTTAATGATTTTTTATTTAATTTTTCACGTAATCATGGGGAAAAGTTTTGATGGCGTTTTTACAAACATTGTTTTCAATTTATAAATTTTATAAAGATTGATTACTATTTTTCGCAAATCAGCTTAAAAATTAATTGTTTATGAAAAAAACCTAATTTTTTGCAGTTTTTTTTCTTAAATGAAAAAAACGGCTCCAAAGTTTTTTTAAAAATGCGACAGATTTACAAAAATATTAATACGCGTACAATGACACCTAAAAGATGCAAGACCTATGTTTGATTCGCGAGATATAACGCATGACAGAAATGACGTTGAAGAGCATGATGACTGTTAATGATTTTTTATTTTTTATTTGACTTTTTTTGTAATGATGAGTAAAACTTTTGATGACATTTTTATAAAAACTGTTTGGAGTACGTAAATTATATAAACTTCGATTACTTGGACTTGACAATAAGGTTAAAAATTTATTGTTTTTGAAAAAAAACACAAATTTTTGCACTTTTTTTTAAAAAATTAAAAAACGCCTCCAAAGAATTTTTTTAAAACTTGATAGAATCACAAAAATGTTAATACGCGTCGATTGACACCTTGATCAAGGAAATCGTATGTTTGGTTCGCGAGATATAACGCATGACAGAAATGACCTTCAAACGGGCAAAACTGCAAACCTCCCCGACCGAAGTTTCCCAAAAACTAATCAGCTCTTAAGATTGCAAAGACGCTTCGATTGACACCTTAACGAAGTCGATACGACTTTGTTTACGTGAGTTACGCTCTTTGAAAAAACTGTCCACGGACGTACGTACGTGCATACACATACACACACATACATACTTCGTTCTAAAAACACTTAAAATATACTCTAAAGACCTCAAAACGTAAAGATATGATGAAAATTTCAATTTCGATTTTCGAGTCGATTACAAGAACTTCCCATATACTGGGAAGTTAATAGGACACTTCATATCTCCGAAACCGTGGCTTCCACAAGAAAGTTGTGTATGGCAAACTTGCGTAGAATAAAATTTGTAGCAAGTCGTCGATACATCACTTTTACGTGGTGTCAATAATCAAAAAGGTTACATGTCAAAAACCACACCCAAAAACGTGGCAACATCTTTCGTGCGCCACAACTTTTTTATTTTCACATTTAACGCGGAACACGTGTCCCAACATTTCTCTGAGACAATTTTGTTACAAATCGTTTGCGGTATTGATTGCTTCAATCACTGTACATTAACGGGAAAAGTCATGTGAAAAACGCATTTTTAGGCCAAATAATCGGCTTTCGATGGTAAACCCCCCATTGCAAAATTTACGGAGCATTTTAGTGGGCAGAAAGTTTTTAATTACAATGTGTAGTATGTCTCAATTTGCAGTAAGTTGTGGATACATCATTTTCAGATGCTGTCAATATTAAAAGAGTTACAGGCCAAAAAACGACGTTGAAAAATGAGAATCACTTTTCGGGCGTCACATTTTCTTTGTTTTCCCCATTACCGCGAAATTCGTTCGAAATTAACTTTCAAACAATCTTATCAACAAACGTATGTGGCATTGTTTGTTTCAATGGCTATACCCTGACGAGAGTTTTTGTGTCTCGAAGGGGGGAAAATCACATGATTTTCCACACTGTAAGTTTATATTACACAAGATGACAAATTCTTTAAAAAATACCTCTCAAAAAATAATAAATCACATTTTCTATGAAAAGGATGAAAATCCACGCAAATGTATGAAAATTCTTACATTTTCATACATTTTGTATAGAAAGGATGAAAATGCACGAAAATGCATGAAAATTCTTACATTTTCATACATTTTGTATGAAAAGGATGAAAATTCACGAAAATGTATGAAAATTAATACATTTTCATACATTTTGTATGAAAAGGATGAAATCGCGGCAAAATGTATGAAAATGTATAAAAAGGATGAAAATCCAGGAAAATGTATGAAAATTCTTACATTTTCATACATTTTGTATGAAAAGGATGCAACCACGGCAAAATGTATGAAAATTCTTACATTTTCATACATTTTGTATAAAAAGGATGAAAATCCAGGAAAATGTATGAAAATTCGTACATTTTCATACATTTTGTATGAAAAGGATGAAAACGCGGCAAAATGTATGAAAATTCTTACATTTTCACACATTTTGCATGAAAAAGATGAAAATGGACGAAAATGTATGAAAAATCTTACATTTGCTTACATTTTATATGAAAAGGATGAAAATCCACGAAAATGTATGAAAATTCTTACATTTTCATACATTTTGTATGAAAAGGATGAAAATCCAGGAAAATGTATGAAAATTCTTACATTTTCATACATTTTGTATGAAAAGGATGAAAACGCGCGGAAATGTATGAAAATTCTTACATTTTCATTCATTTTGTATAAAAAGGATGAAAATCCAGGAAAATGTATGAAATTTCTTTCATTTTCATACATTTTGTATGAAAATGATGAAACCGCGTGAAAATGTATGAAAATTCTTACATTTTCATACATTTTGTATGAAAAGGATGAAAATGGGCGAAAATGTATGAAAATTCTTACATCTTCATACATTTTATATGAAAAGGATGAAAATCCATGAAAATGTATGAAAATTCTTAAATTTTCATACATTTTGTATGAAAAGGATGAAAATCCATGGAAATGTATGAAAATTCTAACATTTTCATACATTTTGTATGAAAAGGATGAAAATGGGCGAAAATGTATGAAAATTCTTACATTTTCATACATTTTGTATGAAAAGGATGAAAATGGGCGAAAATGTATGAAAATTCTTACATTTTCATACATTTTATATGAAAAGGATGAAACCGCGTGAAAATGTATGAAAATTCTTACATTTTCATACAGTTTGTATGAAAAGTACTTTTATTTCCATAAAACTTTGCTGCAAAATTGACAGTTTTAAAGTTAGGAGTATGGAAAAATCGAGTTTTTTTAAAATTTTTAAGCATTTCCATTTGTTATATGTTCTCGATATTTTTGAGCAGGAGGATACGCCAATTATTTTTATACGAGTTATTCCAAAATTTTCCCCGCAAAAATCGGTGTGCTCCCCTCAATTGTCAAATGAAAACAGATCCGCCCTGGTCTAATATGATTTCGGCGTGTACTAGTGAATTCATTTTTCATCCCTGGTCACAATATTGACGCAAAAACTCAGATGAATTCTTGTGACACAGTTCCAAACGCGGCATGTACTTTTCTATTTTCGTTTGAGGTTTTACCCTTCAAAAAATAATGTTTAATCACAACACGAAATTCCTTTTTTACAATTGTGAGGAAAATAATCAAAGATGTCCACTTTCAATCGCTGTCAGACAAAGACTAATGTAAAGCACGCCATGAAATTTGACATGTGGTCGATTTTTTCGTTGGCGTACCTTACTATTTTTTCCTCAACCAAATTGGACATTTTAAAATAATTAGGCAGCTCGTATGTAAGTAGGACGCCAGAAAATATCGACCGCAGAAAATATAGTGCATTGAAAAGAAATTTTCTACGTATTTGATTTATTTTTCCTTGAACGTTTTTAACGTGATGAATAAAAAAATTAAGGAGCAGTCACCTGGAAGCACATTTCATCCAGAGTATAGACTGGAACAACTTTCACGTTCACCTTTGAGAAAATCTAACCAGGGAAGGAAATTATTTTAGATACACAGTTCTTGCAGAGAATTCTGTCTTCGCAGAACGTAGGACTGTAAGAAAAATTTCGGCTTTCTCATATACATATATGTACGTTTTATACGCGCATATCAAAAACTAATCGTAACACAAAGAATAATTAGAAGTAGTTATGTATCTATTGTCAAATTCCAACGCAATCCAATTGCAAGTGGCCGAACGAATACGACATTTCAAGAAAGCCAGAACTAAGCGCTTTTTCCTATCGCGGCGTTATTTACTTCTTGATAAAAACCAACCATGTTTCTAAAGCAACTTATGTAGATAATATCTAGATCCAATAAACATAGTATCTAGTTCGCGTGTATTAGCACATTCTCGACCTCTGCAACTGTCGTCCGATATCACCAGCACTTACTTGCTCAAACTAGTACATAGGAATCAGACTCAACCATGAAGCAGGGAACCCAGTTAAGTGTTATCGGATTCACCAACATTCACCCCGCTCGGCCGTAGCCAAACATATAGTATATTTAAAAATATGCACATCAGCATGGTTGGTGTTGGATAGTAAGCCCCTAACTACGAGTACATTTTATGGACAACGATGGCTTCGCCCGGCTGCCCCGTTGTGGTGATTGACCAATTAACAAACTAACGTACGTACGTACCAGAAACAATACGCGAGCACAGATACACGCGAGGAGTCACACACGAACCCAGACCCCGGAATTATTGTTAAGTGAATCCATTCGTAACTCGTAACTAGAATTTGTTTTAACTGACTTAAGTGATATAGAATTTCAGCTGTGCTGGCCTTCGAGGCCAATTTAGAGGCGACACAAACAATCCCAGTATAGTATAGTGGCGATTAATTTTTCATCCGTGGACGTTAGTGACTGATTCTACTGGTTCCAAGATGTGCATATGTGGGCATGTCCACAAACATTTGTGCATGCAAGTCGCTATCAATTAATTTGAATTAATATGCAATTTGATTTGCGATCGAATGGGTAACATTTGTTATTATTTGGAATTTCAAGTCAATCGCAGGAATTGTAACTGAAAACGTACATACTGGACAAAAAAAAAGTTCGTGAACACTCATAAGCAAATGATCTGAATTCGCTACAAGTGTAAGACAAATAAATTTGTTTTTTTTTTAATTTTTAATTATTTTTAATATATAAAAAATATTGTGTGTGGTGGGGTGTCCAGTCGCCTTGGGGAACTGCCGCGTCTGTAAATATAATAAAAACAACACATAAGTGTAATGGTCGAGCACAATGAGTAGCGACTCTGCTTCGATTCCACAAAAGACATAAATTATATTCAACTACCCGTCACTCTTTTATTAAGCGAAACATCATACAAAAGTCCTTCGTCTTTAAAACTTGATATGGGCACCGAACCATCGTCAATGGAGAGCGCACGAGACGATACGGAACCTACATGTGAGCTGACATCAAGGGAGAGCGCACGAGATAACAGCCGGGGTGGAGAGGTGAGTTATCAACCAACCCCACGTGGAGCAGCCCCATCCCCACTACCACTAAGGAGGAGCACCATCCTTAGCTCCAAGATTCCTGGTTCGGTTACCAGATTAGCCTCCACTTAAAACCGCTCAAACATCATTTAACTATAGATCTTTAACACGGGCAGTTGAATATTGTAGTTAATTCTACGTTAACAAAATCAATATAAAGGAAACACATTCACACCGACCACAACACTTAATAAGCAAAATTGCTTACCTTTCCAATAAATTCAAGCTCCTTAATTCTGCTCCTCGTCCACACACAACTTGCACTACTTATACTTGTCACGTCTGCATTGATAATGACGCGCTGATCCTAGCTGCAAGGATCACCCGCCAAGATCAGGCTAATGCAACATGTGTCGCATATGTGCGTAACATGGGGTGTGAAATAACATGCAAAACCGGTCCGCTATCTTGGCATCGAGGACAAAGTAGCGAGCCAGTTTCTTATCTATTTTCTACGAATAAATCTTCAGGATATGGCCACTACATATGCGCTTACAAGGATGCTACGCTACATTCAATATGGGATTTCAAGGATATTTTATGGGTTTTGGAACCAGAATTTACATGGGTCTTACACAAGGGTCATACAAGCAAAATTTTCAAAAGAAAAACATTTTGTTTGTATCATAAAAAGCACAAAGTATATTTCTAAAATTAAACATTAATATTTTTATGCTTGAAAAATTCCCAAGAATTTGAAAATCAAAAAAGGTTAAAAAATATTGCCAAAAAAGAATCTGTGAACACAATATAAGTACATAGCAAGGTATATAGACTACTGGTAAGATCATGCGCATGCTCTCGTTCTATCTCGCTCTAAAAATGACGAAACTGATGCCGAATCGTCGCACAAATTTCATGAAAATTAGGGCTGCCACTTCTGGTAATGGGAATAAAACAGGAAATTTACGCATTGGTGCTACCACGCAGTGGAAGCATTGTGTGCAAATAAAGAAATAAAAAAAGTGCGAAATGGTTCATCACGAACATGTTATTGCATTAGCAGGTATTGTTTGCTGTGGGACCGTCGCGTGCAGTTTACAATTCGAAATTATAAGGCAAACGCGAAACAAGTGAAAATGGTGAATTGTGCCCTGATGGGGTGTAGAAGTAATAACGGTAAAAGATCGCGACGGAATAAAAACCCCAATGAGGGGGAACATGTAAAATATTTCCGTTTCCCAAGGGACGTATCCCTGCGGAAATCTCTAAATAAACAATTATTCGACAATGTTAGATTAAGAAAACGTAAACAAAATAAAACTGTTAACTAAAATTCGCTTTTCTTAATTATTGGTATGCATTTCGTTTGTCACGTTTCTTCAGGATTCATTTCTATATACCGTGCGGTGTTCAAAATCTATCCCATAATTTCCCGAGAAACCTAATGTACCCGTACATACACATATCGTTATTATGAAGATGCTTAATCATATATGTAAGTACATCAAATCCATCGTTGGCATTTGTTTATTCATCATGCATCAATTTCGTTACTTTTCATATAAAATTTACTTGCGCAAATAACATATCCATCAACTTTGCTAGTGGAATAGAATTTCAATCTCATCGAAGCGAGATGAAAATTTGCACTGGGAATTTTTCGGCATCAGTTACGTACATGCGCAGCCCGGACGAGTTTGGAAACGCGGAAGATCTTACCTTGTAGTCTATATACCTTGAGTACATAGTAATTTATAAACTAAAAAAAAAGTGAAGTTTAAATTTAAGTCAAAACGATGTTGGGCCACCTTTGTTTTTGATTACTTCCAGGAGACGTGCTTGCATCGATCCAACTAGTTTCGTTGTAATTTCTGCCGAAATTTGATCGGGTTTTGAGAAGTCGACCAACTCTGTAAAGCAACCATTCTTGAACCTTTCGGGCAGTATGCTTGTGGTCGTTATCTTGTTGAAAAACATAAGTTTCCTCTAATCCTAATTTTCTGGCACTTTCAAAGAAATTGTCGCTCAGAATATCAAGGTACATATGCTGATTCATAATTCCTTCAATTATGTGCAGTTTACCCATTCTTCTAGCACCCATACACCCCCACACCATTATATTTCCTTCGCCGTGCCTCACCGTAGGTCTGAGGTTTTTGAGTTGTAGGACCCAAATAAATTGAATTTGCTCTCGTCCGAAAAAATAACACGTTCCCAGAATGAAGGAGGCTTGGATAGGTGTTCCTTAGCAAACTCGAGACGGCGGTTCAGATTAAGATTATTTATAAATGGCTTCCTCTTTGGGACTCGCACTTGAAAGCAAATTGTTACGGATAGTTTGTGGTGTAACTGTCACTCCATAATCCTGCGACAAGTTTTGCGCGATTGTCAATGCACTTGTACCCGGTTTCTCACGAATCACTTTTAAAATCTTTCGTTTATGGACGGAATTCAGTTTTGGCGGCCATCCAGTACGAGGCCTGCTGGCCGCGCATCCTAATTCTTCAAACCGTTCCATAGTTTTATGTACGGTAGAAGAATTTTTGCTAATACTTTTGCCGATTTCGCGGATACTTTTTCCTCTCTTCGTAGGTTACCTATTAATTCTCGAACAGATTCGGAAACTTCCGTTTTCGGAGCTATCGAAGGACCAAAATGGATTCAAATTTTGAAAGGACTCATACCTTCTATCTCTCTAAGCCATGTGTCATAAGTAATCAAAGTTCAAAGCAAAAAACATTTTCCCAAACTGCTTCAATACCTTGATTAAAACATGTGTTCACGGACTTTTTTTGCCCAGTATGTAACGACTGTGGATCTTGTATAGTTGATATTCGAAGATCCAAAATGAAATTGCCAATTCAGTCAGGAAGAAATACTATAATTTCATCAATTTTATTAAAAACTAATAAAAATTTGTAGCACTCTCTTAGCACTATTGGCTGTATCTACTTATATTTCTCAAAGAAAAAACTAAAGAGCCATAAGATATCCTGACTCCAGCCTCTTTCGTATGAAACTTTTTTGAAGTTTGCTCAAATCACTAAATACATAACACTGTTCGGGATTTTTAACTAAAAGCACCTATCAGAAAATTAACTAATTTAGATTAAGAAAACAAATACTCCAATCTAATAAAGAAATTTTAAGTTCAATAATTTTCAAATCAAGTAAACAAATTTGCATTAGGACATTTGTTATTTATTTGATATGGATATTGGTCATATTGTTTTTCTTTAAATTAATACTTTCATGATAATTTATACTATCGATACACCAGAGCTATTATGAGCTATTGTCTAATTAGATGATGACACACTACGGGTGCTTCATTGGCTCTGACAGTTGAACAGTTGTCATTGACACTTGCAATGTCATTAAAACTTTTACAAAATGAAAAACAAGTCCAGATTGATTTACTCACTTGCCGTGAACACACACTTAAACAGTCTACTAAAAGCATCGCTTCAGCAATTATCTTATAATTGTTTGAAATTCAATGTCAAATGTCAAATTGACAGGGCAAATCATGCCCAGTTCATTCGCTGTGTCATCTATGGGCACAGCGAACTTGCAACAGTAAATTTTTTACTTCATTAAACTTCTAATGATATACATAGGTTCTACTTAATTACCGCCAGCTCATTATGAGCTGTAGTGTGTAAGTAGTATTAATAATTATAATAATAACAACAACAAAGGAAGGTTGACGTATTGGATAATCTAAAGATATTATTTTTAACTTTCCAGTGGGAAGTTATTGTAATGGGGTCGATTTTGTGAATCCAAAATTTTGACATATCTTCACGTTTTGAGGTTTCTAGAATTAAAAGCCATCATTTTTAGAGAGATATCTTTGTGTGTATGTACGTATGTGCGTTCGGAATTACTTTTCGTCTCGATTATCTCAAGAACCAAAGATCGCATTGACGTGGGACTGGTTTTATTCTACGCGTAATTACATAACTTAAAACTGAATCACTTTTCAGCAAAATCGGTGAAGCCGTTTTTTTCTGAGAATGAAAAAACTGAAAAAAGACAAAAAATTACTCAATTTTCAAACTGTTGAAACGCACTATTAATTCGTGCAATTCTCAAATACCTTCATAGTAATATTATTATTATTATTATTGTGCGTTTTAGCAAAATTTGGATCAATGTTGTAAAAAATGTTATTTAAAATAAAACAAGATTAATTGATAGAATTTCTAACATATATTGTCAGGTTAGAAAAAATGGGAGTAGTGATGCTAATGCACTTAATAATTGGATATTGTTATAAATAATTTAATATTGTTAATAAAAATCAAACATTATCAGTTGTAGTTTGAAATTGTGAATATCAAGTCATTTATAACTATTCAGAAACGATCAAATATTCTTAATAACGAATGAATATTATTAATAATAATTAAATACCCTCAATAATTAGATAGGGAGCGTGGTTTCGGGATAACGAATGGCTTCCTCTTCAGGTGCTGTCATATGCCATTCGTTATCAGACAACACGACCACGGGTTAGGCTTGTAGATGGGTTAAGCTCGTTATATTTCAACTATTTTAATCTTTGCATCTGCGAAGTATAACGACTGTCAATATTTTTTCGTTCGTATATTGTGCATACGTTGCAATTTGAAATGATTCTTATTGGATTTGAACCTCCGTTTCTAGTCGAGACAAATCGCCCACTAGTGTGCTTTTGTTGGTTTAGCCACTTGCTAACACTATTTTTGCATATGACAGCACCTGAAGAGGAAGCCATTCGTTATCCCGAAACCACGCTCCCTATCTAATTATGGCACCAACCATTAATCTGGAACAAAATGAACCTCCATTAATGTGCAAAAATAGTGTTAGCAAGTGGCTAAATCAACAAAAGCACACTAGTGGGCGATTTGTCTCGACTAGAAACGGAGGTTCAAATCCAATAAGAATCATTTCAACCCTCAATAATGCTTGTGGATTCCGGGGCCAAAATGGAGGGAGAGGAGGAGGAGGATGAGAAGGAGGATGAGAAGGAGGATGACGAGGAGCAGGATAAGACTGAGGCTCCACATACGATTCCAAATCGGTTTCGGTTTGTTTGTTTTTAAGAATGAACGTCATAGCGGCGCGACCTTTTCTTATTTTGCATGTTATCTATATGAGAACCGGGCGACCCTGCGTCCACGTCCGATTCGATCAATAACGCCGGTTTTACGACCCGTCTGGTTCATAATGACCCGGGTCGACGTTCCGATTCATAATCAGAACGAAGGCGCTTCCTTCTCGCTCATTTACACGCTTTCGCTATAAGATCGGATGGCATCCGGCTCCACGGCCGGTTTTCTGAAACCGATTTTCTGTATGCGCATGCGTTGTGTTCATTCGTTAAAAGGCAGTGAACGGAGAAGGTCATGGAGCAGGTGATAACGGCAGTTGGAAATAATCCGGTAATATGGAGTATTGCGGAGAAAGATTACCACAACAGGGAACTTTATGATGCGGCGTGGGAGAATGTTTGCCGAGAAGTGTGCCCTAGTGCCAGAATTCATCCATTTTAGGATTTTAGCACTGACACCATCAACAACGCAAGACAGATGTTTTCACGTTGAGCACCGACACGAGAATGAACACTAAACAAACAATCTGATTCAAGAGCCTCGCACGTTCTTATTTCAGATTTGGAATCGGACGTGGAGCCTTGACGCCCGTCGTTCTTATTGTTTACGCATTCCAAATAATAATCGGTTTGGAATCGTACGTGGAGCCTCAGCCTAAGAAGGAGGACGAGCATGTTGAGGCTTTAGTATAGGACGACCAGATGGTGGAGGCGTCTTCCCCTACCAAAGCTTTTATGGCTAGATAAAAAAAATAGTAAAAAGTATTTATAATAATTTAGAATAATAATTATTAATAATAGTAATTATTAATAAAAACAAATTATGGCCTTTTTATTCGCCCCACTGGGAAGTTAGTCGTGTGGGCCTCAAGGATCGCACTTAGACCACATTTTTAAAATTTTAAACGGGGGTAACTTGATCGTTGAGCAATCATCAATTACAAATAAAACTATCTATCTTGAAAGGTTTTTTATTTTGTTCCATTGATGCACTTTGAATGATGAAAATAGAATTTTGATATATGTATGTACATTTAACGCATAAGATGTAACTAATGCCTCCTCATAAAAAAATAAGTGTCTTTGAAATATTCAATGGGACCGCGAAAAAGGCCTCTGGGGATCTTTTTGCAAATTTTTTAGCTTCGAATTGGTTTAACTAGCTGCAAATTTTATATGAATTTGATCGAAAAATATAAATTAAGATAATTTCACGCATTTTAAATTATTTGTTCGTCATAGCCAGAAAAAAATCGTCTTCGCCAAAATCAATGTATCTAGTCAATATTGAGTTCCTCGAATCGTCATCGTTCTAATTGCAACATCTTCTTCAATATCACTCTCATTCTCATTCTCGCTAACTTTATTGTTGTCTTTAGCAACAAATCGGCGGTATATCGGCGTAGTTGCCTCCTCGAAGTGGGTATAATTAGATACGCTACTCAAGCGAATCATATTCGAAAAAACAACAACAACAACCAAACCAATACCGAACGGATTATTCTCCACTAGTTAAAGCGTATTGAAATCAAAATGTAGCAAATTTCCTAACTTTATTTTTAAGTAAGCTTTGTGCCACACTCTCCTCAATGCATGTACATATGTAGGGTATGTTCATACATACATGTATGTAAATGTCTTATCTGAAATGTAGAGCAAAAAGATACTTCCAACTACTAAAAATACAGTTAAGATACACGCGTTCACATGGGAGACTAGTGGAGGCATACTGTTGTATGTCCGGAGGGCAGTATGTAATGCATGGGGGATAGTTAAAGTTGAGTGTTCGTTAACATATATATTTGATAGGCAAGCCCAGCAGAATCCACACTGAATATACATATTTCGCTTGCTTACTACCCATCCAAGCAACAAAGATACAAGATATGATGAGTAATTTGTTGGACGGGACGATTATTGTTCTAATTTAGATGGATCCGATGACCGACTGCTCTTCCCCGGTTGGGAACAGCCTCAGTGGTAGAATATTGTGGAAATCAATCTATTTTGGTTGCATCACAAATGTGCACAGAGTAGTATCTGAGTATCTTTCTGAATGTCTGTGCATCTGTAGGGCCGGGCGTTATAAATTTAACTTTCATCCATCGCAGTGGTTCTGTGACTGGGATGGATGGGATGGCCTGACCGGGCCTGGCTATGTGGACTAAATATAGGTACATATGGATGCTGTTGAGGATGATTCTCATGATGATTCCGTTCGGTTCTACAAATGACGATGACTGTGACTACTCTACTGCCAGCTCGGGTCGGTAGAGATGGAAAGTAAAAATAACATTAAGTCTATGCATGGCTGTTTTGATTACATTAACGGGCGTACGCTGTAGAAGGAAAAAGTAAGCATAGTTGCTGATGCGCTACTACTGTCGGGTTGCGTTACGTGCGGCGTGGAGTGCTCCAAGTCCCCCCGGGTGGACCCAAACGTTCTGAAGGCTAACACTCAGCATTCACTGACGGCTCTGCTATCTTTTTATTGCGTAGATAGATATTTGCCAACGCTACTGTACACTAAGCAACCGGGCTTCCGATATAAATTCCGAGTGTCGCTAGCAGAGCCCGGTCGAATAAAGATACATTTTCGGGCCATGTGAATTGAAATCAAAACAAAGCAGTTACTTAGTGCGGAAAGCTGTGTGTCATTGTTGCGGGGTCAACTGCGCCGGTACGCGAATTTAGTACGCAGATAGAAAAAGCTCTGGGCACGAATTCGTGAACGACAAAGCCAGAATATTACCAACACTGAACAGGGTATGTACGACACAAGAGTGAGTGCTTCCTGTATATTTTTATCTAATCCATGCATAGTCGGCGGCTGCTTTCCCAGTAGCCAAGATACACACGTACGAACGTTTGTATCTTTCATGCATGGCTCGGCCGTTAATCCCGGGACAAAGTGTTCTGGGGTGAAAAGATACTGCGCTCTTCTCCGATCAATGTAGTGCTACCACGATCTCGAAAACATTGATGTCTATTTTAAGAAGAGTTGCGAGTCGATCCATTAAGCCAAGGAGCCAACTGTCTATCGTTTTGAAAATTACGACTGCTCTTCTATACGTTGCTCATGCGTTCACCATCTTCTTGGTATTACATACATATGTACAAACATATATCAGAGAATAGTTGACTCCTGTCCTGACTTACACAAATGCAATCAAACATTCTATTACGAACATTTAAGCAGTTTTAATTGTACAATTCAATCCTTATTAGCCGGGAAATATTACCTAATCTTTTTTCTACCCCAATTCCACTTTAATATCTTATGGGGATAACAATATTAAAATGTTGGCATTGTCGCGACAGTACAGACTTGAAAAGTAGAACGTAAAACAGTAGACTATCTAGAACAGTCAATAATGTTTTCTTCACTATATGCAAACATTTTCTTTGAATCAGAAACGAGTCAATTGAAATGGTGATTTTGTGGGCCGTTTTTCTTTTTTTGGGAGAACAGTGACTACCAACAGTAATCGTTTCAAGTTGACTTCAATCAAATTCACACTTTCGTTTTGATGGTGGTAACTATAGAAAATGCTTGTAAGAAATACACTTGGTGACAAACTTGAAAAAGTTAGATATAGGTGAATGCACTAGTCGTCTGGCAATCAGTCATGTTTATAATAGACTAAGAGCCATCGCCTGCCAGACATTCATTCGTTAAAGTATAAATGCTGAATTTTTTTGATGTGTTCTCACTAGTGTAGCGAACAATGTTTGGGGGTTACATACAACCCTTGACCAATATGGATTTCGGCAAGTATCATGTAAGTAGGACTGCAGTAAATAAACTCACTCGCGCTAAAGTATAAAACAATGTTACATTGGTGCCTTTGACCTTATACTGTGTCATAGGGAGTGTTGGATCCTGTGGATGGGTCTGGCTTTTTAAATACTGTCTTGAAATTGTTATTTAATGACATCATATATTATCATCATCATATAAATGATATTTGTATGATGTTTTTAAATACTGACTTGAAATTTTTATTTAATGATATCATATAATCATCATTAAATAACAATTTCAAGACAGTATTTAAAAAGCCAGACCCATCTGCAGGATCCAACACTCCCTGTGACACAGTGTAAGGTCAAAGGCACCAATGTAGCATTGCCCAAGTATATGGATGAATGCAAGAAAATAAAAAATATATATACATATATATGTAAATATGATTCATATTATATATATATGTAAATATATATACTAGACTTTTAAAACCAGTGTCTAGTCTGAAAAAGCGCTTATCTAATACTGGAATACTTCTAAAGAAAAGTGTTGCACATAAAAACAAAAAAATTATAAGAGTTTATACGGGCCTGATCGTCATTGAAGAGCAGGTTATATCCCTTCCTATATATTTCCAACCACTACAGATTTACCACCCCCTTCACAATTTGAAATACTTATATTAAGGCGCTATTGCGGCGTGACGCCAATTATATAAATATCATTTTATGATTTTTTCTCTGATAAAGTAAAATAAATTTAATTCTTAAATTATACCAAAAAATGGTTTTTGATAAACTTAAGAATTGTGTTTTTTTTTGGGATTAAAGTCAATATTTTGAAAAAAGATGGATTGTTAGCACATCGTCAATAAATTTGCAATGATCTGAATATTTCTATTTCATATTTTTATCCATTTATATTTATAACCGCAATAAAATGGCGGAGTTTTAAAGTGAAAAGTTTGAAAAAGCATGTTTTCCCGTGAAAAATCGAAAAGAAGAGGAGTTACTAGTAGAAACAAATAAATGTAGCTATGACGATAACCATTAGAGCGCAGAAAAACGTGGTAGAATTATACTCTGATCGGATAGTTAGAATTGCGGTTCTGCTTCCCACCAACCGAAAAAAGTGATTTCGAGGAAAATGCGTTCAAAAATTTCCTAACAGTTTTTTCGTAGACACTTTAGACTTACACTTATCAGCTTCGCCCACTCCATAGGTTTTTGTAGGAATCATTTAATAATAATTATAAACGTAAACAGACAAAAAAATTGAGTAACTCAGAATTAACTGAATGCAGCTTCATCCTGTTGCTAAGCACGGTAGTAGCAGCTGCTAGATGTGAAGCGGAGCGCTAGTATGATCCATTCTATTCTGTGTGCTATAACTTGACTTCGATTTACAATTTTCACAATTTTCTCAACACATTTCAATTTCAAAATATTTTTCCCAAAAAAATTTCAAAAAAAGGTTGCATCGCAATCTTACATCTTACATAAGACTGAGGGAGTGCAAATAAGTAACTGGCTAAGGTAAAATTTGATTTTTGACTGATGATTATTGTAATTACTAAGGATAATAATTATCTTTACATAATTTTTTTTAGTATATTCGTTTTTGTAATCGCTGCGAAAATTCAAATCGAAATTTTTGAAGAAATCCTTACGTTTTAAGGTGTTTTTAAGTGTATTCAAAGTGTTTTTGAAAAGAAATCTGTATGTTTTGTGTGTATGTATGAGATCATTTTTCCTACAACAATAACTCACGTTATAAAAGTATATCGACTTCGTTGAGGTGTCGATCGAAGAAAATTAGCAAATGAAACGAGCTAATTAAATTTGGGGAATCCAAAGTAATTCCCTCACGCAAGATTTTTCACGGAGAAAACTTTCAGTCGGGTTTTTTTTTCATGTTTTGACACACCCAATGTCATTTCTGTCATGCACTATATTTCACAAACGTTGGATTTACGTCGTTAAGGTTTCAATCGAAGCATATTAGCATTTTTATGATTCTATCAGATTTTGAATAAATTTAGTAAGACGGTTTTTTAATTTAATAAACAAAGAGGAAAAAATATGTTTTATCTTTTACAAAAAAATTCATTTGATTTGCACTTTAAGCAATTAATGCTTATAAAATTCAGACGTTCTAAACAGCTCTTATCAAATCATTATCATTGATAGTAGTTTTTTATGATTACAAAAAAATTACTTAAAAAATAAAAACCATTAATAGTCACTGTGAATTAGGGGTGGACACGAGTACACATTATTTCTCTTATTTTAAAAGTTGTCGTGTCGATTAAACCGTTTAAACATTTGCATGAGTTGGGCAGATTCTCAATAATTTCAGAACAGTTGTTTTTTAGTTTAATAAAAAGACTTCTTCAAATTTGAAATAAAAATCTAAATTTTGCATTGCATTGTGGCAATTAACGCTTCGAAAGGTCAGATGTTTTTAAGATTTTTTTCCTAAATGTGATTGTTTGAAAACCACAACAAAAGTAAATACTACAAAATGATGATGTTCAAAAATGGTACTTGGAAAATTGCGTATTTCTCAAGAGCAAATACAGATACCGAAAAATTGTTCAGATAAATTTAACAGCTAAAAATTTTCATTTGAACATTTTTGTATCGTCGCGAGGATTTGAAAAACTGTGTGTATCTTTCACTTATTAAACAATTTTATTAAAATAACTAAAAAAATCACTTACCGATTTTTCGGGAAATTGCATTGTAAATATTTGTTATCTTCAAGTTAACCATTTCAACTACTAACATTTAAATTTTCACCCTTATTGTAATTTTTTGCGAGATTTTAAGAAAATTATGTGTATTTTTACTACACTAAAGATGATGCGATATATATTAACTCATTCTATTTACTGTAATTAGTTCTTATCATTATTATTATTTAGAGTACACCCAAATCTGTTTTTGTGCGGTCTTTTTTGTGCGATTTTTTTTGTGCGATATACGAAAATTTCAATCAAATTGAAACATAATTGACGTTTTGAAATGTTTCTGTATTTATAAAATAAGTACATATGTAAATTAAATATTTAAAAAAGTTTGCATGTGTATTTTCTTAGTCAGAGTCCAAAAGGTTTCGCGAGATTCCAAGTAGCTGACAAGCTTCATGTCTTGATTTAATTTTGAAAAAGCATTTTATGTTCATATTTCCTCAATTGTTGATTTATTTTCCTCTTTTCTTCTTCTAAAAAATTTTTTTCTATGCGTTTTTTATGTGGTGCCTATCTACCGCACAAAAACAGGTTCGAGTGTATTATCATTTTCATTAATGTTATTATTATTAAAAATATTTTTTAATATTTATATACATATTACTCGGATGTTGTCCGTGTGGAACTCTACGGTCGCTCCTCGGGGCTCTTCAATGTTGTTATTTTCGTATCAAACTCTTTGGATTGTTTATGTTTAAACAAACATATTCAAATTCATCGTTTTGATCTTAAAGATTTTGATTATTTATGAAAGCCACAAGGACATAGAAGCATAAAATATTTTATTTTATATATTTTTATAACTATAGTGGTTTGCAAACTATTGATAGGTTTTTATATTATCAAAATGCCTCTGAAAATGCACTTTAATCGAGAATATAGTATACCGATAATTCGCCGACTTATCTGACTAGTCGGCGAATAGTCGCTACATGCCAAGTATTTACAACTTTAATACACACATATGAATATCGCGACAAGATATTTATTTTTCAATTGATTGTTGCAATAGAATGAATATTATTATGTAGTATTATTGAAAAAAGTATTTAAACATACCATACCATACATAAAATTAACATCCGCATCACTGATCACTTTTCCACCATTTAAATATTAATTGCTTCGAAATTATGGTGAGTTCGTAGGATAAAAGCGAATAACTATTTAGCTTCTAATCAATTTATTATAATAGTTTTCATGCTTAAGTATAACAGACCAAAGAACATTATGAATTCCACGTTGTTTCGAGTGCACTTCATCAATCGAATGTACTTAGCGTGTCGTCGTTTCTTCGATTGTCTGATTTTTCCTACCCCTATTGCATTTCTGGCGCATAAAAGATAGAAAACACAATAGGAATCGTGTTTTCAATAAACGACGTAGGTATGCATCTACATACTACATTGACTCGTTATATCCAAAGACGAATGAACTTGAAAGCAACCAACTTACAGCCAACAAGGTTTCGCACCACCGCGTCTATTGGGGTAACTTATTTTACGGCTCTCTACTAGGACTGAGTATCTCTACACTTCACTTACGAGGGTATAGGTACTGACTTTCGGCTGTGCTTCCTATTCGTCCTGGTGCCATGCCTGCTCTGGTTCACTGGCGTTCACAGGATGCTGTGCAGAAGATATGTCCTGAACAGTACCGAATTGAACTGCTAACAGCGTAGAATGGTGGTACATTATCCGGTTAGGGATGTAGTGGTGCAGCACAGAACTACTATATGTGTTTCAATAGATACGAAATTGTTCGCATGAGTCAGGGGAGTTTTGTGCAAGGTTTCGACACGCGTTGGAATGATGTCGGTAACCCAGATTTGAGCTACTGCTCTAGAACAACGAAACAATGCCGAAGACGATGGATGAGAACGACCATGATGACGACGAGGGGTTCTTTTGGCTGGCTTTGGGCATACTGTGCAAGCATGATATTTTTAGATACTGAAGCAAATCGACCACGAGCCCGCCCAGCTCTACTATCTCGAGAGGCAGGCACAGTCATATCGTAACCCAAGGTATATAAACTACATTGGTATGATCTGTTGTTACGTCATCCGGCGGGGAGGGCGTGGCCAAATATACCCAAGTGGGATTCCATGCACACTTTGAATGAAGCCAATTTTTCTTTTTCCGACTGGGAATGTAGTTCTTGCGAATATGTCATTGTTAGTGAAAATCATGTTAATCTATTGCTCAACCGCTGCGACTAATTTTCTGCTGGCAAATGAATAAGTGCAGTTGCTTAGAAACAGCTTACGCTATCAAAATGAAACAAAGTTGCCAATTTAGTTCATAGTTTTATTAGATTTTCGTTTGACACTTTTATTATTTTCAATCATAGTACTATTTAGTATTCGAATTTTAAAAAACATTTTACAGCGAAAAAACAAATGTTTAATTTCATTTATCAAGTGAACATTTTCGGCTAAATTGACAAGTGTTTGGATGTAGTTCGGCCCAACTTTGAAACCACCCAAGTTGTGCATATTGAACAAGTCATCCAGCATTTTTAATTTAGCGACAAACTCGGCGCTCGGCTTGCAGAGTCCTCCTTCTGATAGCTGATCCGTCCATGTAAAGCTGCACGATGGCTGTTGTTCTGAATAGATGTGTAAAAGGTGGGGGTGGCTGCTTTTCAAACGCTGAAGGATATATCCCGATATATGTTCGAGGGCATCATGCTCCAAGTCCGTCATTTCATTCGGAATAGGCTCAGCAACACTTGCCCCTTCAGAAAAAACACTCAGTAAACTCGATGTGAGTATTTGTTCGGATTCTCCTATCCATGTTGAGGAAGCGTCCTCAGATTCGAACAGCGATTTGTCGATATCTATTGGCGCATCTTCGGTCAGCTCCTTTTCTGTGTTTGTGGATTCGGAAGGAATCCACTCACCCGCTTGGTTGTGCCACATGGGTGTGGAAAATATGGCTGGGTTTCGGTTATACCCAATTTCTTCCACAGTCCCCGGTTGCTTGCTCCCAAATCAGATACAACAGCAACGACATGGTAATCCAAGGAGTTCAGTTTGCTGATAATTGTCTTCAATATACTTTCGCTAACACTGGTATCATACTTATAAAAAACCAGCCAGCACATCGCATTTTTCTGCGCTGCCCAGGAGTGAATATTGTTTCCACATGTTTTACTTCTTCCTTTAGCAGATTATTCTCCCTAGTTAACTCTTCAATCTTTGCCCTTTGCCTATTGAATAAAATGATAATTTTAACAAATAATCACTTTCTGTACCATTACCTTGCAATGATCAGCTCTTCAGCAGAGTTGACCACTTTTAAAGATTCTGCCTCGCATGACCTAGATGATGTTGTTTTCATAGAGTCATTGCCAGTTTCTTCTACCGAATGCAAAATGCTGCTGTTTTTTGGGAGTTCCTCGCACATTTGTGTGTGGGTCAAATTCTCGCTGGGAACCGCATCCACCTTCAGTTTCTTACTTGATTTAGGGGAGTAATTCAGCAATTCATGCTGCAAATTGCGAGCGTAATGCTCCTTGCTAAAATGTCTTGAGCAAACATGTAAGTTTTGCGCCAAATCGTTAACATTTCTTCCACAGCACACGAGCCACTGTTTCCGTATGGAATCGTCCTTGGGAAAACGGAAAAACTTCATTTTGAAACCTGCGTCTTCATTTTTCCGTAATCTTAATCTTTTGTAATTGCTACTTTTGCAACCACGCACTGCACAAGTCACCATTTTCACTTCTTTTTCAACACTTAAAAACTCAAGAAATAATCACGTTGACTCGAACGTACCGAATTTTTCGAAAATATATCAAGTAAAGTCGCACTAAACGCCAGTTGACGACTGATTTCTTTTAAACTTTGAGACAAAAGAAAAAACCAGTCTCCTACCTCCCGCATACCTTACTCATTTACATTTATTACCCTATCTTACCCGATTGCATATTTCATCAGTAGCCTACCTATTCTGATTTATTACTTATATCTTACCCAATTGCATTTGCTATCCGTAACCTACGCACCTGCATTTATTTTCAGTATCTTACCCATTTGTATTTGTCGAACTAGACCCATAAGATCTTTTAGCTCATTAGTCCTACAATAAAGTAACAAGTGTTGCGAAATCACATGCAATTTACTTTAAGAGGTAGAACTTTTATTGACTTTCTTTGAATTGAGACAAAACAATAAATACAAGGTTCAAACAAGATTATACATTAATAGGTGTACTGCAAGAAATGCCGTATAAACATTTTTTACCAAGAGAATAGTGCTAACTCGCAGAGTTGTATGGCGACACTTTGGATCATTTTACGTTTTTCAACATCACTTCCAAACTATGCTATATATAATTATGCTCTTGATGCGGTGCTTATTGTAGACAATTTTGAAGTCCTTTATCAGTTGTCGAATAAAATTTGTTGTAACTGTTGTTGGTTTGGCGATGAATGCACTGAACGCCGAACAGTTACAATCCTATTTTTATTGTTAAAAATTGATTCTATTGTCTTGCTAACTAACTAGATGACAACAACTGTCACGCTCAATCCATTTGATTGTGATTTTAAGACTAGCTCTGGTATGTAGCATTTACCATTGCTTATATGTCTATTGTGAAATATAAAATGAGGTGAACAGGGCTGCCCAAATATTTTCCAATTTATTTTCTAAACAAGATGGCAGCACTACTGGGCGTGTCTTTGCGATATTACGTCACTCGGCGCTGAATCCTAGGGCAATAAATCATACCTATTTTGGTTTATATACCTTGATCGTAACCATATAATATTGGCAGGAAATCAGTCTACGTACCCCCAGAAACCAAGAAGTGTAGTGTAGATACTTTTCTGTATGTGGTTCGTTGCGGTGTCTCGGCCTCGTCGTCTACTATCTTGTAACGACTCTGAATGCGGGAATTGGATTAAAAATAAACTCAAGGGGTGCTCCGCTTTTGGCTGGCTGCGGCTGCCTCACCGTGGTTCACTTTTAGAACGTACAAGAGTATGCAGTGCCCGGTTTAATGTATGTAATGTAGCGTACCGTACCGTACCGCGGATACGCTTTCCGTTCGCCGTCGACGCAGTATCTACGGACATTTCAGAGATTTCAGACGGATACCGTTCACACTCTGAGCGGAGAGTTACAGCCGCAGGACTATCTAACTGCCATTCGTCTCGATGTGGATGTCGAGTTCGGGCAGGATTCGGGTACGGGTCGTGTGTAGCTGCAGCATCCTTCGGTCGAGAGTTACCTACTCATACGAGCACACGAGTATCTCAACTAGTTTAGTACGTCCGTAGAATTCCCGTTGGTAAGCGACGACTACGCTGCTCCGGGCTCCTCAGACCAGTTACAACTATCCAAGGGTAGGATGTTCAAGTGGGAAAGCTCGAATCCGCGTTGGTTTGTGATGTGATTTCCGTATATTTTCCAAGCGCAAACACTACTATCTGATAAAGATATTCTCCCCGACTGGGCTGTGCATGCCTTCACGCCTGGCGGACTGTCGAGTGCGGCTAACAATCTTTCAGTTCTAGATACATACATTTCGGGTTCTTAATATTTTTTTCGGGAAGACCTAATGTGAACCACAACATACTCGTACGACATCGCTTCGTCTCGCCGGAACAAACAAGAACAGTGTCGGAATCGCACGATTTTCGCTTTCATCGCGACGATAGATACGTCGAGTGTGGTGTGAATCAATGCCCAGTAGTCATGGTTGCACTGTGAATTTGCGCTTATTTAGCTTTTTCGCGCGATAATGGACAATCAAATGAACAAATGGCGTGCAAGCAACATAATTGTTATTATTTCGAGTGCGAGCAAAGCTTTTAGTGAGCAAGTGTGACCAGCATCAACGATTTGCCGTGAGTATCTTTTCCTCGGACGGACCAATTCGATACTAGTCAATATTTCCATGGAAGTTGAATCAGATTGCCAGTTGCTGCTATCGGAATTGATAGCTTTGGCTTTTGCTTGCTTTCGATGTGCTGAAATTGCAACGTGTGCTCATCCCATCCCCTATGTATGTATTCTGAATATTCTACTGTTCTCTGCCTGCTAACGTGGGTGGCAAAGTTGCATTCCAGTGAATCACAATGTAAGAGCGAATGACGATGGTTGAAAAAGAATTGAATGTATGAAACCTCGTGAGTAATTATGGACGCTAAATATTCTTCTGGCTGTGACTGAAAACGCATTTAGATAGTTTTGCTGTTCATTCAGAAATCTCCACAAATTGTATGAAAGTGCAGCTAATAAAGCCAAACATAGTATGTATCTTGACTGCATAAATCATTCTATAAAATCACTAATTTATTAGTATGTACAGTAGGTGGCCATTGAATTAGAAACTTTGTGAAATTTCAATACTTTGGTTCATTTCACATTAAAAAGAAATACTTGAGCTTAAATATTTATATTTATCGATAGTTTATACCATGTTCGTACAAAATACGTCTTTATAATTAAGTCCCCCCTTAGCTTTGATTACTGCTTTTAAACGGTCAGGCATACTTTCAATGCATTTCTGAATCATGGATACACTATATCCTTGTCATTTCTCCAGATATCTTCGATTCTCTTTTTCAATACTTCAACTGTTGGATTTGAAAAGCTATAAACTTTCGGTTTTTGGCATAGACCAACAGTTCTCTATTGGGTTTAAGTCCTGTGAGTTTCCACACCAGGGAAGTAAGGGAATTTCATGCTCCGCGAGATACTTTTTAATGGATTTTGCGATGTGGCATGGAGCGCCATCTTGCATAAAAGTATATGACGCTTCTAGGGTATTCAAACATTCAAAATGCGATGGGAGAGCAGTATCTAAAACCGTTTTGTATTGATCTTGCCGCATTGTTCCCGTAACAAAATAGAGAGGACCCGGACCCATTCCTGATATGCAGCTCCAAATCATGACTGCTGGTGGATGCTTGACTCTTCTCAGCAAAGATTTCTCCTCGTTCTTCTCTGAAGGTCTTCTTCTGACATAAAGATTTCCTTCCGTTACAGCTTCTAGACGGTATTAATCACTGAAGATAGCCTAAACGTTTATTGGATTTTTTAATATTTTTTATCAACTTTTAAAAAGAACCAAAAACTTGTTGCTCGACTGAATTGGTGAATCTACCTTTTTCCAATCTTGAACTGTGAAGTTCTTATGTTGTTTCGCCCACTGCAACCGAGCCTTTTTCATTTTTGCTGTCAATTTCAGTTTTTTCGCCGGACGCCTGCATTTTAAATTTGCTTCGTACAAGCGGCGTCGTAAGGTTCTGCCCGATATCTCTACTCCTTGTTCGGTGAGAGTATTTTTTAGTACTTTATGTGACGCTCTGCGATGTAATAAAGCTGTTGCAATAATTTTTCGGTCCGTTCTTGGGGTAGTTTTTCTTTTTCTTCGGCAGTTTTGGCGACAACTCATACGTGGAGGTATATTTTCTTTATTATTTTGAAATATTTTGGACACCGCTGCACAAGAAACCTTCGCTATTTGGGCTATTTCTCGTTGTTTTAGTCCACCTTTCGTAAGTAAGGACGAAATCACTTCTTTTTTACACTGCTTATATCCTTTTCGCGACCCATTATATAAAAAACTATGTGCAAACGAAAGACCAACACAAACGCTCCTGTTCACTTTCTTTTTTCTTGTTTTTTTAAATTAAATTATTTAAGACAACACACTAAATACAAATCAACGCGTTCAACTAATGCAAACAGTGCAACAGCCGAATACAAAGTGTTCAACTTAGTCCATAAAACTACTATATGCACCACACAAAAGGAACGGTATTTTTACCTACCTTCCTACATTCGAGTAAAAGGTTTTATGAGACGCATTACATAGCCAGGTACATGAATGGTATTCTAGTATACAAAGATTTGTTTTCCAAACTAAACAAATTGAAAAAAATGTTCGATATTGTAAAAATTTCATTTTTTTGCGAAAGTTTCTAATTCAATGGCCACCTACTGTATGTATGAGTTAGCTTGATTTTGGCCAACTTTTCAGAGTACGTACAACTAATTTAAGAAGGTCACATGTACAGTCTGTCACATAAATACAGAGTCATCTAATAAGTTTTATAACAACGTTCAATTTGTCGTATTTTAATTTGCGCCAAGAATGATAGAAACATATATTTGAAACTTAAGATTTCTTTCTATCTAGAAATTTTGAAATTTCCAAAATTTGTTTTTTGACTTATTTCGTTAGTAAATGTCATCAAAAACATGTTTTAAATGTTTTCAAAACAAAATGAAAGTTTTCACGTTAGCTATGCAGCTACATAGAGAGTTACCGTAAGACAGCACTTTTAGAGTTTTATGATCTGTAAACTGTGCCCAGCGCTCCGCTTTTTTTTTGATCAGCTGCTTGAATATAATCTTTTGTATATCATTAAAACCAGCAGGACATATTCGAGGAAGAGGAGGGACTTTTGTATGCTTCAGGCATTGCTAGTTAATTTTAAGTGTAATTGTAACAAATAACTGTTTGAAAATTTTAAGCGCGTTTTTCTCGAAATCATGTTTTCATAACTGGTTGACACGATTTTTAAAAAAAAAACTCAACTGATTGCTCTGATTTTTCAATATGTTGCTGTATAACTGTCTGACTATAGCATGAACTAAAATCTTTCAGATTGGCTGTAAATTTTCCGATTTTCACTTAATTTTCTAACCTCCGAAATGGATTTTTTTCGTAAAACGTCCGCCATTTTGCTATTTTTCAGCCAAAATATATTATTCTAGTTCAAGCGATGAAGGGTTTAATACCAAATAATAGCTTTTTTTATTTTATTTTTCAGATCAACCAGAAAGGTAAAATCATGCCAACCACCGTTTTTTGGCATTTTTTTTAAATAAATTTATACCTGAAAATGGGACTCAAAAATTCTGAAATTTTGTTTTATATTCTTCAAATGATAATAAAGTAACACACAAAATTTCACAATGATATCTTTTGCCCTTCTATATGAAAAAAAAATTGGAAAAAAATTTTTTAAATATTTTTTTAGGCGGAAAGACCCCTTAATGCATATACACTTGCCAGAAAAAGTCTGCTTTCACCTGGTGTCAATCAGTTTATAATTGAAAAAAATCAAAAACAAACAAATATTTTCCAGATTTTATTTCACGTATTTATTAAGGATTACTTACGCATTTACATGTAAGTCCATTTATTGCGCATCTACAGTTTTTGAGATAACGGCCCTTTTCTGAGAAAACATACAAAAACGGCGCGGAAAAAGTCTGCGTTCACTTTTTCACCATATTTTACAGTGGGTAAGAGGTTTTCTTTTGGGGTGCTATTCCAGACTTTCTCCACACTAACGTGCGTCCCTTTATACCAAAAATGCAAATTTACTTTCATCTGAAAATATTACATTCTTCCAAAACTCTATTGGCTCATTTATGTGCTGCTTGGCAAATGCAAGGCGCTTTTGTCGGTTGACCGGTGAAATGTACGGTTTCTTCCGAGCAACCCGTCCGTGGTATCCAGCTTTTTGAGGGCTTTTCTTGCAGTATCCGGACAAATATTTTTGTTGAATGGTTCCTTGATTTCAGGTGCTATTTGGAATGCAGTCAGCCGTGGATTTTTTTACTAGTGACACGATATGTCGATTTCCACTGGAGGAACGAAGTTTGGATGTAAGTTCTCTTGCTGGTTTGAAATTATTTATAACTCTTTGGACTGACGAATATTGCCTTCTCACTATTTTTGCTGTATCTCTGTAGCTGTCCCCTTCTTTTTATAATTTTATGATGATTTTTCTTTCACTCACAATGATTTTTTTTCTTTTATCTTCCATTGCGAAAAAAAAATTATTCACAACCCAAACTCTGCAGGAAACTATTCAACCACTTGCTATAATAGCTAGTAATGAATAAAAAATGTAATAAAACAATAGAAGAGTGTATTTGAAACGACTTATTCCGGAGAATCCCATAATTAATCAAGTGAACGCAGACTTTTTCTGCCTCACTTTTGTATGTTTGGTTTTGGTTTTTTACAATTATAAACTGATTGACACCAGGTGAGCGTAGACTTTTTCTGGCAAGTGTATGTATTTCAAAGCTTAATAAAAAGTATGCAGAATATATAATTTGGTAAATGTTAAAAATATGGCCCCCGCCACTGAAGGGGGTGGGAGTAGGGAGGATCGAAAGAGGGGATTCCCTCACTACTATGGCATAAAAAGTTCGGGGCGGTCACGGCCCCATGAGAAGTTTTGGGGGCTCCTCCACTAAAATTAATTCGCCTATTTCCAGAGATCATATAAAACCGTAAAATTGATCTGGGAAGTGATTTTTATACTTGTTTAAAAGTCGGAAAAATTGAAAAAATGAAAGAATTTTTTTGTAAACAATAAAAAAAATTTAAAAAAATTTAAACAAATCATAAATTCTCGTTTGTATTCATATCTGCGGACTATAGTGGCGTTTCATGTTGCCTTGGTACATTGTACAGGATCAACTCATGCACAATACGTGCATACTGTTTGGGATCATTGTCCTGCTGAAAAATATAACTGCTGCTCAAATCCAATTTGGTGATAATATCCTGTAATTTTTTTTTATCCATAATAATGTTAATAAAACGTAATTTTCCTACCCTCACTGCGAACATGCAGCTTCAAACCATCATGGACCCACCACCATGTTTCACTGTTGTTTCTAAAAATTGTCTTTCATGTTATTCACGCGGTTCTCTTCACATGCGCTTCATTCGAAATGACCCGAATAATTCAAATTCGTTCTCTAAATCTGTAAATAAAACGTCGTTTCAGAACTCCATGGGATTATTTGCATGCTCCATTGCAAATGCTAATTTTCTTCTCCTATTGATTTTATTCACCCATGCAATGACTGATACAATGCGACCATGTATCCCGGATTTCCTTGTCGAACTGTCTCGACATTTAACTCTTTGTTAATCACAATACGCATTCACCGGCAAAATTTTTGGATTTTCCTTTATGGGTCTCCTAACGCGTCATTCTGCTGTTTCCTTTAAAAAATTTCATCACTCTTTTCACAGTTTATTGGCTACATTTGTAATGAAATGTTAGCGAACCATTTTGCGACGAAAATGCTAATCAACAACACTTTTGTCTCATTAACCTAATGGACGTTTAGCACCGCGGACCTGGCTACGAACCCTTTCATCGTGCAGACTAATTCAGGTTCGATTTCGATCTAGCTAGAGGCGCGATGGCTGCTGGCAGGCCAGCTCAATTCGGTGCGCAGTGTCATGGTTGCGTATCTCTGGCTTTCACCCCAAATCTTATTTCAATGACGTCCTTACATTTTTTATGTTTTTTACTTGTGACATCTCGCTTTTGTAAAATATATATCAAAAAAAAATCTTCAAGGATCCTTTCAAGTCTTTTTCTATATTTATAGTTTTAAACATAATAAACAACCACGTTCAAGGATTGGCAAATCCTAAACTCGTCACACCATTTATGAAATTCGCTGTGCCAATACGTTTTATAACCAACCAACACGTGTACATGCAATTTACTACGAAATAACAATCATGTAATATATATAGATAATATTTGTGGGAAATGTTCATCTTTGAGAACGGGTAAAATTCGTAAAAAATGAAATTAAACAGCATATGCGACATGAGTCTATACTTTTGTGACTGACTGTACACTCAACAGAAAAAGTCTGCGTTTAGCCATTGTCGTAATATTAACAAACGAAGAACGCGAGAAAAATAATTGTTTTTTTTAATGTAATCAATTTGTGTACTTCATTTGTTATTGAAACAGAAGCATGTGCAATTCAATTGCATAACATAATTATTGTTTGCGACATTTTATGAAAGTTTTTGCAAAAACCAGACAACAAAAGTTCTTCAAATTCGGTAAAAATATGAACAAAAATAATAGTTTTTTTCCGACTCTATTAAACCTTTTGCAATCGATTTTTGGATAGAGTTGGCAAGGTATTTCATCTTTTCGTGGCTAATTTTCGGTCAATCTTCTTCAAGCATTGTTTTAAATATTTCTCTATTATTAATCTCCTATTCATTTCATCCTAGATTAAGGATTTTTTCTCAACAATAACAAAAAACGAATGGGAAGAACCGGTTTTAAGGGGTTTATTTAGGGATTTTCAAATGATTTTTTTTTGCGTTTTAATTGCAACTGAACTGTTTTCTAAAGATAACAAAAAAAGGCACACTGTATCACCCGAGTAATAAGAAGAAAAAGATCCATTTGCAACTTTAAGAAATATCATTTTGCAATTTTCGTTGTTAGTTGAACATGCCTAGAGCATCGTCCTTAAAGTTTAGCACGAAATTCACTGTCGGTTCGAGGTTAGAGCCTGTGCAGCTTGAGCAGAACATGCAGCAAATTTTACTCGTTTTTTCTCAAAGCCAACAAATTTCGTGCAAGACAGCTCAAAAACTACTAGATTGCTCATTTTGAAATTTGACGTAATCTAAGATAACATAATTACGTTCGAAATGAACCTAAAAATTTGTGAAATTTCGAAAGTTCCATGAAATTATCCATTTTTCATCATTTTTAAAAGTAAAAAAAACACGCTTCTCAGCTATCCAAAGACTACGTTCACCTTCAAGAAAAGTCAGAGATACTTCAAAATATGAAATGATCTCCCCAATTATCGAGTTGTTGTGTGATAAACTGAACCGAAGCGTCCGACCTTTAACATCCTTTTAACTTTTACAATCTTTAAACTTGAAGCAGCTTTTCCAGCATCCTGGGAGACGTCACACCTGTACCTTTGGTGGAATGACAGGGTGTTATAAGTGCAAAGAAGAGTTATTTCAAAGAATCAAATATATAGACCTGAAAAACTTCAAAATAACCTTCAGCTTTAATATTCTCTTTTCTCAAATGTCTTTAACTACGATTTCAGTTGTAAGCTTCATAAACTGGGCACTTCAAAAGGTGATGACAGACTTTTGAACGGTATTGTGTGCATCGAGGCTTCCATTCAGTATCTTAAAGGGCGTACAGACGACCAACCTGGTTGTCAACTAAGTCGTCAACTTGCCATGTTGGTATCAATGTTGAACGTCTGTAGGCATGTTGACGGTTGAAGTTCATGTTGAAGTTGAGGTTGAAGTAAAATCAAATGTTTGTGATTTTTGTGGGAGGGGCTTAATGTTGACAAACATGTTTTGCCGTCAATGGCCATGTTGACAGACATCAACGTCAACATCATTTCGAGTCAAGAATTTGTCGAGTGCACATCCTTAAGTTTCAATAGCGAAACTGTGCAAATCGATCAATTTTTGTGAAGAAAATCCCTTCTTCACATAGTTCATCAATAATAAAATATGAGAAAAATATTTCATCACTCATTTTGAACAATGCATATGAAAATTATCTACCGTACATAGTCTGAGCAGACGTCCTCTCACCATGAAGTTTTCGACAAAGTGATGTTGACGTTCAAGTTGACGATTCGGTTGTTCAGCCTGTAGTCTCAACCTCAACCAGGTTGACGACTTAGTTGACAACCAGGTTGGTCGTCTGTAGGCCGTTTTACTGTCCACGGTGCAGATATATAACTATGAAACATGTCTCAAAAATCATTTTCAGTAAAAGAAAATAGTTATTTGATAAAAACGCTCGATAAATCTAATTTAAGCTCTTTTTTGCAAATATCTGTAAACATTGAATACGAATCAAACCATCAAACTCAAGGATATAGCATACGTGATAAATGATTTTTCGGACAGGGCATATTCAGGCTCTTATTGAGATCATAATTTCATAAAATTGGCCCATGTTAAAGCCGTGCAAATTATGCAATCAAATCCAACAAATCTAACTCTTCAAAAACAAAAAAGATACTTTCCAGAGTGATATAATTTTAGTATCTAATCATATTGTTGTGACAAAAACTGTTGCCTCCTTTTTGAAATAATTTAATTTTGTCTTATTATCATGAAAAGAAATCAATAAAAATAATTTTTCTGAATACTAAACTATTTACTATGCTGTATTTTTTTTTGTCTTATTAATTATTTTTAATTCTAAGTGTTGCCTTTTTTTCTTTTCAGGTTAAGAATCTTAATTGGTTTATTAAATCGACAAATGAATCATACGTTGAAGGCATTTTTGTCTTATGGAAACTACTTTAAAAACCCAAAATACACTAAACAAAGAACGTGCCTTAACAATTTAGAATTTGTCAGAATATCATCTGCAATAAAGCACTTATTATGAGCTCAACTTAGCCAAAGAAAATTTGTAATCGAGAAAAACACGAAGAAAATAAACTACATATCCCTCATGATATGTAATAGGGTGGTTTGTAAAAACAATCCACATTATTAAGGATGCCAATCAAATGTGCCAATAAAGTTCAACTTCTTCGAATTCAGTATCAAATGTGATGCAAATAAGTAGAAAAGTCTTACAGGACCTCGAAATACAGCACTTCCAAAAACGAACAAACTAATCTCAGCTTCCAAAACTCAATCAATTCGTTTGAAAATAATTGATCTCATTTTACCACACAAATCCAACAAACCAAAGACTCACCAAAATGTCCATGAAGATGCATCAACGTGCACCGCGCACCCCGGATAGTTATTTCAACGTTTCTGAATCAGTCACTTTACTGAACATAGTCAAATCGGATCGAATTCAAAATGCCTTCCAGTCGAATCGAAAGAATCACTCGTCCGTGTGGGAAATGGTTGCAACCATATTGAATCGTTACAACGAGAAGAAGCGCACGTCGAAACAATGTTGCAATCGTTATGAGAACCTGAAGAAGATCTACACCCAGTTGAAGCGTAATCCTGAGAAGCATGTTCGTCGCAATTGGCCGTATATGGGTCTGTTCAAAGAGATTGAGGACCAACGTGGCGAAAGTTGGGGAACCAATCAAAAACGCATCAAAACGGAATCGTACTATCAACGAAGACGCGCATTAATGTTGATGAACAACAATAATATGCAAATCAGCGACGGCATGAACAAGGATCATGAAAATATGCAAGTGATGAATCTTGATGCGCATACACTTGGTCCAGAAACAGGGATATTTACCAATGGCAATAATAGTATTACATTGATCCGAACGAGACCGGCTTTCGGGAATGCAGCGTTGCAAAGAAACCATGTGCAGAACATACAGAGCAATGGAAGGGATACAGAAGATCGTAAGGACGAGGATGATGACGATGATGACAAAGACGATCACTTTAATTTCAGTGACATTGCTATTAAGTGAGTAGCTAGAGTTTCCAATAACAAAATAATGCAATTTTTACTATCCAAAATGTATTTTATTAATTTTGAATCATTGCAGGAAAGAGTATCCTGATCCAGACTATGATGAGGACAACGACAACACATTCATGCACAACAATTACAATGGGTACGTACACATACTGGCATATTTAAAGTACATATTTCAATTGGAATGTATGTAATGTACACTTGAATCTATTTCTGGCATTCCATTAGTTGAGTTTCCTGTGCACAATTCAACCCAACCCCTATTCAAAGAGCATAATGAATGCGAGTAATGGTATGCTTGGCGTTCCGATCTTTTTGAAAAACAATATACTTTCCATACGCCTTGAAGAGGACGATAAGGGGCTGGTGGTGAGGGACGACACTCTTTCAACTTCTTTGTATGAACTTGTAGATTTAATCCGGTTTTCAATTCTTAAGTGAAATCATGCAAAAGGAAATATGGTTTTGTCTGAGTGCCAATAATGGTAGGACAATTTCAGTTCATGAGTACAACAGTCGTACATTTGATGATCGTGGTTGCATTTGACCACTTAAAAGACAGTAGGATTTTTTATCAGTGCATATTCTAATGAGCCACATGTACATAATTGTGCATTCATGTATTGTTGAAGAATTTCTACAAATGCTTAAGAAGAAGGACAAAATTGAGAGATTGAAGCTAATGATTAAAATTGCATACAAGTTTTTTGTTTGTGTACCAACATTTGTTCATACGTTAAAAAACTGTTTCATCTTAATCAGAGAAGAGACCTTGTGTGTATTTTTCTCATTTCTGTTTTAATGCAATCTTTGTTCAGCCTATTTAAAAATGAGTTTTAATTCGAATTCCTGGAGACTTCTATTCCCACATTTTGAAATCAAATTGTAAGAAGTCGATTTTTTTCTATAGCTCCGAAACTAATTGCCTGGTTCAAGAATTTAATGTAAAAATTTTGTAAAAAACTTTATTCTCTATGATATGTACAGATAATGTCTACAACAAAGTATTATCCTTACTGTCACGTAAAATTGATACTAGCAAACTCGATTATGCAGAACATGTTAGTGAAATTTGAATGCACATATAATGCGTGCAAAGTAAAGGGGGGGACACCACTGTAGGATTTTCAAAAAATTCATTTTTTTTTGTTGTTCCAAAGTATACCGTATCATCATAGAAATCATGTAGCAAAGTTTCATATAGTGGAAAAATCTCTTAAGTGTTCGAAATTTTAAATTAGCGCGGCGCCTCTTACTGCTCTTTCGAAACGCAATCCGCACGTATCTTCGCGCGCTGTTGGTATTGAAATTTAGAACAATTTTAAATATAAATCTTTCAAAACTGTACACGTGCTCTGTTAGTTGAACGTTAGTAGAGAACGCTAAAGTACGCATTTTGCAGACTAGAGGTATATCAAATTTATCCATGATTTTTCAATAACGTAAACTTTAAACGCGTTTAGGCAATTTTTGTTCAATTTACTTGAAATTTTTACAGTATGTTCAAAACTAGTGACTGCTAGGAAGTACATAGGATTTTTGTTAATGTTGCATACTTCAATTGGTATTAAGAGCGTTTTTTCGGTTTTTACATTTTTTTTCAAATTGACGCCATTTTGTCAAAAATCAATCTAAAAATAAAATCCTACGTATTTCTCTGGCTGTTATTATGCTTTATCGACAATTATTTGTTTGATAACCATAACCTTAACATTTCACGGGGGTCCGGCCGCTAAAGCCATGAAAAAAGGCGTTTCTGAAGAAATGCTAGGGAGCCGCCATTTTGTTTTTTATAGTTCTGAAAAATTCAAAGAAGATGTCAAATACTTGTACAATATAGATCTTTTTACCAAATTTCGGTATTAAATGATCAACGCTAAATACTAGGCAATTGAAAAGGTATATTAATCTGCTTGATATATTTCAAGAACGCAGGCCTAATTGAAAGATTAATACTCTTTGTTTCGTTTAGATATGCGCTCATCACTTTTGTTCCTACCTTTGCGAGGCTATAGAACTATCAAAAATATAGAAGAACATCGGCCATTAACACTACACCATTCAATATTTTTGTGTGATTAGTGTTTTATTCAAGAGAATTCACCTTTAGATTATTGAACAATGCAGTATAATCAATTGGCTGTCTCTTAGTCTCTTTTATCCAGTACAATGTCAATTGTTTATGAACCTATTTCTCCAATATTTCGATAATTTTTTTAAAACAACCATAAGGCATATGTCAATGGTTGGTGATCAGTAAAAATATTCACTTTCTTTGACCCATACAAGAAGTTACTAATGGCCATATAATGGTGAGCATTTCTTACTCATTCGCTGCATAGTTTTCATCAGTTTTTCTCGAACCCTCGAGAAAGGAAAATGATCGGCTCGTTGTCCTGTTAAAAGGCTGCTTCTATGGCATAGTTAGAGGTATCAGTTAAGAACTCAAGGCTTTTTCGAAGTTGAGGTGCGTTGGCACAACATTTTCAAAGATTCAAGAATTTATGAGCGCTTCATTGTCTAGATGAATGGATCTATTTTTCGAGGCATTTTTGGACATTCATCCATCTTCCCCTCTTACAATTAGAAGGGATGTTTCGCTATCTTCAAAAACCAAGAATTTCGCTTCAACCACACCAATCCAAGCAACTGTTAAACAATTACGGCCCTGATATCTACTGTATGCCAGAATCACTCAACATTATAGCATTTATGGCTAGACACGATGAGCGTGACCCTAATTTATTAGTTTTTGCCAAATTGTCTATGGAACACGAAGAAAACGCAGGGTTGATTTTAGGAATAAGGGATGATTCTGCCATTATCTATGATTTTGCTTCGATTACAACAGTTTTTAATCATCACACCTTTCAACAATGAGTTTTTAGAATAATTTACATATGTAAATGAACGAACAGCTAGCGAATTTCTAGAAAAATGTTTTTTAGTATTGTTGATTTGCCTTAAAACTAAAAACATTCACAATTTTTTCAAAGAAAAAGTGTGTCAATCGCATATTAGGCGCATTGCTTCCTACACTACTTGTGCCTGATGCAAAATCTTACTGATTCATAATTTTAAGAGCTCTTAACTCGAACTGCGGTGAGTGTTACGGTCATATATTTTAGAGATAGAATATCCTTAACGTCTTCTACTTATGTGCCAAATTTCATCCTTATATGAGAAGACGAGGTCGTGCCTTCTCCTTGTTAGCGTAATTCGGTATGAAACGCCAGTAATAACCTGACATTCGAAGGAATGACGTAAATTGTTGAGGGCTTTTGGAACGATTGCCTGGACCTTTTTTGGGTTAGTTTTTAAACCATTTGTGCCGATGGCATAGCTTAAAAGTTCTATCTCTTCTTGAAAAAATTTATCTCATTTATCTATCTTGATCTGCAGGTTAGCGATTTCTAGAGTTTGAAACACAGCTTCCAAGTTTTCGAAGTGTTCTACCTCATCCTTTCCAACAACGTGTAACTATGTGTTCCCTTAAAATATCATCAACAGCTCGTTGAAAAATAGGAAGGCCATTTTTAACATTAAATGGTAGGTAGGCGAGTTCAAATTGTTAACGGAGAAAGCTGTTTTTCGATATCATAAATAGTCTAAAAGCATTTAAGTGTAATTGCTTGTCCACAAAAAAATTTCAACCAACAGTTTTTCTCAATTCCGCTAGACAGCAATCATTTTGGAAATAATTTTTCAATATTCTTTTTCGTTGTTATTTCAAAACTATCCATTTATTATGGTAGAGGTTTGGCACTACATATTTGTCAACAGAATGTGTTACGTTCGTCACGCCGTATGGCCGATTCATACGAAAAAAACGCTGAACAATCCACAATGGAAGCGAGGATTGTTCAAGGCGAAACTAGTGACTGTCCTGCTCCTGAAGATCCCTAACCACCATGTGGGTAAACTTTGGCCGCCAAATGTTCCGCTCCTGCTTCGCAGCCGATCCTGGCTACGGTTTCTACGGCAATCCCACCCCACTTTAACCCGCGAAGACGGGTGTGGGAATTTTTTTCTAAAATGGGCGCCATCCGTTTCCATCCGTCGGGACTGCCCTGTTCGCGAATCCGGAAACGGGAACTAGATCCGAAATCACCGAAAGAAAAAATAAATAAAAACGCAACAGAAGAGAAAGGAAGCCGAAAATACGACCACTTCCTCTCCTGGTGGTGGTCCAGTAATGGGGTAACTCTAACATTTCTTCAAGGCCCTGACCTAAATTGGACTGTTCACCATCGAAAATTATTATTTGTCAATAGAACGAGCAAGTCACTATTGTCGATGTCGAAATACAAGAAAGGAGTCAAAGAAAGCAAAAAACTACAACACCTAAACGGTTCGAAAAAATACTAAATGCTAATATAGTATCAGTAATTTTTAAAAGAAAATGTGAACAAGCCGCGAAGTGCGACCCTTGAGGTCCACACGGTCAACTTCCCAGTAATATTTACATAGATATTAAAAATATTAAACACAATAATTTTGAAAATAATAATACTTTAAATAATAATAATGAGAGGTATTCATAGCAGTAACAGAAATGAGTTAATATTAATCATATCATCTCTCTTCAAAAACTGATAGGAATGTATAAATTTTATAAACATTTATTACTGTGTTGTGCAAATCAGGTTAAAAAAATATTTTCTATGAAAAAAACCCTAAGTTTTTGCATTTTCTTCTATTAAATTTAAAAAACCGCTGAAAAGGATTTTTAGACTGTTAAAATAATCAAAAAAATGTTAAAACACGTCGATTGACTCTTTAATGATGCAAATATTATATCTGGTTCGTGAGATATAGTGAATGGAAGAAATGACCTTGAAGATCATGATGACTGTTAATGATTTTTTATTTTTTATTTAATATTTCTTGTTATCATGAGAAAAAGTTTTGATGACGTTTTCTCGAGCATTGCTTGAAGTATATAAATTTTATAAAAATTGGATACTGTCTTCCGTAAATCAGGTTAAAAATTTATTGTTTATTAAAAAAACCTAATTTTTTGCATTTTTTTTTCTTAAATTAAAAAACGGCTCCAACGATTTTTTCGAAAATTCGAAAGTATCACGCAAATTTCAATACGCGTTGATTGACACCTTGACAATGTAAATCGTATGTTTGGTTAGTGAGATATAACGCATGACAGAAATGACCGTGAAGATCATGATGCCTGTTAATGATTTTTTAATTTTTTATTGAATTTTTTACGTAATCATGAGAAAAAGTTTTGATATTGTTTATACAAACACTACTTGAAGTATATAAATTTTATAAAAATTAATTCCTATCTTTACTAAATCAGGTTAAAAATTTATTGTTTATACAAAAAACCTATTTTTTGCATTTTTTTTCTTAAATTAAAAAAAACGGCTTCAACATTTTTTTTTCAAAATTTGATAGATTTACACAGATGTTAAAAAGCGTCGATTGACACCTTAATGATGCATGTATGTTTGGTTCACGAGATATAACGCATGACAGAAATGACCTTGGAGATCATGATGCCTGTTAATGATTTTTTTTTACTTTTTATTTAATTTTTTTATTTAAAAAAACCTAATTTTTTGCACTTTTTTTCTTAAATTAAAAAACGGCGCCAACGATTTTTTTGAAAATTTGATAGATTCACAAAATTGTTAATACGCGTCCCGACCCCCCGACCGAAGTATCCCAAAAACTAATCAGCTCGTAAGATTGCAAAGACGCTTCGATTGACATCTCAACCAAGTCGATACGACTTTTTTACGTGAGTTATGCTCGTAGAAAAAACTGTCCACGAACGTACGTACGTACATGCACACATACACACACACATATATCTCCCTTTCTAAAAACACTTTTTATATACTCTATAGACCTCGAAACTTAAAGAAATGTTGAAAATTTCAATTTCGATTTTCGAGGCGATTACAAGAACTTCCCATATACTGGGAAGTTAAAAACACAGATATTTTCAATACAGTTTTTGTTAAAATGATATAACCGGAAAATTATTAGGAACTTAATTTCAAAATGTTACCATCAAGCCAACTATGCATCAAGAAAATTTTTTTTGGGTAGCATTTTAGAAATGCATGATAGCTTTTATGCTGTTTTTCGCTTTCAGTTTTTTGAAAGTTTATTTTTTCCTTCCCTATTTTCATGACACGATAGAACAGTTTGTTACAAAACTAGTCCGAAATACGATACCACAAATTTATCGCTGCTCAACGATCTACGTAAATTTTTTAATATATTGTTGAGAAGAATAAGAAAGGAAGATATTCTTCTGAACTTCTTACATGGATTTTACTTCATATTTTTTTTCGTTACCTAGGCTCAGGAAAAATGTTGCATTGAAAGTTTGCGGAAAATCAAACAAAGCAAAGACCATATTGAACTATTTTCTAAAATAATTTGACCGACTTCTTTTTTTTCAAAAAGGGAAGGGGAAGGGCTAGTATACAAGCACTTAGATCTGAGCTCACAACTAGATCCTCTATGAATTTTGCCGGTGTACTAATATGTTTTTGCGTTAGGTGTTTTGGTGACCGATTTTAATAAAAAGATTTCAAGCAGAGCTTTTTATTCTGCGCCGTCCTTCTTTTCGCAGTCACTATACTAAACTATAAAGGCTCCTTTATTTTTTCTCTGTTGTGCATTTTTGAATTTCTTAATTTTTCGAACTCGTTTTAGTCTTTGCAAATTGTACCACATCTTCCAAAGGATTAAGGATTGCCAGATCAGCCAGTTTTTTGTTATATTAACGTTTGAATTGTGTTCCTAATAGCATTCATTTAACTTTTAGGCATCCTGATATCTACATGAACGGCCATCATGATTCTGAACGAAATATCTTACATCCTGATGTTATAGTCGATACCGATCATGTGACAGACTCATCCAGTATTTCGTTAAGGACCAAACGAAAATTGTCTACCTCAACAGATGCCGAGAGCACAAACTATGAACTAATTGAGTATCTGAAGAAACGTGAAAAACGTGACGACGAGATGTTCAAACGGATGGAGGAACGCGAAGAGAGATTAATACGTTTGTTAGAACGAACAGTTGTTGCCATAGAACAAATAGCTAGTCATCGTAGTACATAGTATTGCTTTTTCTATGTTTAATTAAGATGTTAAGCGTATCGGACATATTCATATGATCATTTGATTTTACTTGAAGCAAAGATATTTTTTTGTTTGCATTTTCATTTTCACAACAAAATAAAATCAATGTAATGTAAGACCTCAATGTGAAGAAATAATAAGTATTTATGAGATTTATAGATTTAAGTATTTTTATATTAGCATAGGAAAAGATGTTCCTTTTGTGGAATGTCAAGTGACAAAACTGATTGCAAAAAATTACATGATAATAACTACAATAAAATACCGTAAATAGACTGCTCGAGCGGCCAAATGTTATTAGTAAAATCAATGTAGCATTTAAGTGAATAATCTTTTGTGTTCTTGTTTCGTGTTTACCCGAATAAGGATTAATAACCATGTGCTTTTGTTGAAACCATGACTATAGTAAGAATTTACTTTGGTTTTATTTTCCTATCAAATACGATAGATCTACGTAGTGCCATCATTTGTACCAAAAATTGCCAAAACAAACAAATTAATTTTAATGCGGAAAACTTTTCCATTATGAAGAGGAATTTTAGTTAAGTTTCAAAAGAAATAAATGTTGCGTTATTAAACCAAATCAAATTTTGATTATATAAAAAAATAAATGCTCAAATAATAATGATTTATGTTTTTAATATAGAAGCAAAATTTACATTTTGTTTTTGGAAACGAATTTATTATTATTATATTAATCGTCCACAGGGCAAACCACGACAAAGCTGAGAGGAATCAGTGGACGTGCATAGTAAAATGCTATAGAGCTTCCCAAACTGGAGGTCCCAATCGTTGGGACGATTCAACTGGAAGCAATGTCTCCAGAAGGCAAATGCTCGATTCAGATTGATGTGCCATTGATGAATACTGTTCGAAACGGATACACTTTGCTATAATACATTTCGTAAGACTCGCGGGTGTGTCAAAAATTTCTACAAACACTACATTCCAAAGAATCGCCTCTATTACATGTGAAAAATCGGATTTAAACTCTGTAATTTCAAAGTATCAAAAATTGGTAGTTATCCGGGCTCAAATCAGAGCTTGCTGAGGATTAGGCTATTGCTGATATTAATTCTAAAAGACATATCTGAAACCACTGTTGAGTTAGATCCACTTTTCTGTGAAAAATTCTTCATCTACCATAGACTAAGTATTTTTTTAAATTAGTGTGTATATGTGTATATAATATAAGTCGAAGAAATCCTTCTAACAACACTTTGAAACTATAACTTAAAAAAAATTTCATTTTCCCAAAATTGATAAATTTATCTGAAATGTCTTTCAACGCTCTTTTAAAAGAAAGTCTCAAAAATCAAATCTGAAACACGCCATTCTTACAATGCTAATAATAAACAGGAGATATTGATGAATCCAACGGGCAAAAAAAATCGCGATATATGACATAGGGGAACAGATTTTCGAAAATCCTTAGGGTAAATACAAAAATGCTGATCACTATCATCTTCTCAAAGAAGAAGGGTCATAAGCGAGACATATTTTGGAATTTAGGCATGCATGAACTCATCTTATATATACAGATGCATCAGTATTCATATTTTCAGAGTTTATTATGAAGATCAAATAAACACACATTTTTCATTTGAAATAAATAGAGCAAGGAACAATGATCCTGATAACACTAAAACTATACACAAAGATAATTACTTGCAAATGCAAGGTGTTCGGTCAACTATTGACTGGGGATCATCATGTTTTCAATTTGGCAATTGAACAAAATCCCATCAACGTACGAAATCAAAAGGAATCCGTTATACTTGTAGTATACTAAGGGTACCCTTCGATCTGAAATACACCCACTAGACATACTAAACCACTCATAATGACGATCAGCCATAAGGATATATTTAGATTGAGCATGCACAATTCCCACGTTCCACGTGCTGCATTGCTCAGCATAATGCTCTAGATAACTCATGGCTAGTCGTCGTTTCGACAAGTGTGAAAGGATCATTTATGACCCCATAAAAATTGAATCATAAAAACCACGACCATCCATGGGAACGAGATTTGTTCAAGAAATTATTTAATTAATAATGCGACTCCTATGCATGGGTATATTGATTTTTGATACTGTACAAAGAGTTACATCCCTACTTTTAATTTTAGAATAAGATTACTGTACATCGATTTTAGGATAAAAGAGCTATAGATTTAGAAACAAAATTAGAGTCAATACTGAAGTCTTACTGTCATATTCGGCAAGTGTTTCAATCCAGACTACTCTCCTGCAATATTAGGCAGTACCAGTCTTGATAGGCTTTAGAAATATAGGCATTTCGCGTGCCATCAAGACTAGCACCTGTCGCTGGATATTAGGGTAAATATTATGTCTTTCATTCAATAAAAATGACCATTAACCAAAACGTATTACATACTAAATGGTAACAATTTCAACAAATTGCTTGAAATATTATCTATCCATAGAAACTTGTAAAACAAAACTGATTACGAATGTCAACCATAATTACATTTAACGTTGTTTCGTGAACAGTCAGGATTAAAGCCATGCTATTACAGTTATAATAAAATGTGGTCTAAGTGCGACCCTTGAGGCCCACACGACTAACTTCCCAGTAGGGTGAATTAAAAGCTATAATTTGCTTTTATTATTAATTACTATTATTAATAATTACTTTTATTAAACATTATTATTCTAAATTAATATAATCACTTTTGATATTTTTATCAATATTTTATCTAACCAAAAATCTTTGGTGGAGGAAGACGTCTCCACCACCTGGCCATCCTCTACCAAAGCCTCGGCAACCTCGTCCTCTTCGTCCTCCTCATCCTTCTTGTCCTCCAATTCGTCCTCAACGTCGTTCTCCATTTCGGCCTCGGAATCCACAACTATTATTGAGAGTATTTAATTATTATTTACAATAATCATTCGTTATTAAGAATGTTTGACCGTTACTGAATAATTATACTTGACTTTATATATACAATATCAAATTATAACTAATATTATTTGATTGTTATTAACAATATTAAATTATTTATAACAATATGCAATGATTAACTGCATTAGCGCCCCTACTCCCATTCACCCAAACCTGATAATGTAAGTTTGGAATTTCATAAATTAATCTTTATTTTTTTGAAATGACATTTTGTACAAATTTGATCACAATTTTGCTAAAACGCACAATAATAACAACATTAATATAAAGGTATTTGGTATCTGCACGGATTAATAGCGCGTATCAACAGTTTAAAAATAAGCAATTTTTAGTCGTTTTTTCGGTTTTTTCATCCTAAATAAAAAACGGCCAAACCGATTTTGCTGAAAAGTCATTCAGTTTTAAGTTACGTAATTACGTGTCGAATAAAACCAGTCCCGCGTCAATCCGATCTTTGGTTCTTGAGATAATCGAGACGAAAAATTATTCCGAACGCTCATACGTACATACGCACATACACACTCACAGATATCTCTCCAAAACCGATGGATTTGGATTCTAGAGACCTTAAAACGTGGAGATATGTCAAAATTTGGGATTCGCAAAATCGATCCCATTACCATAACTTCCCATAGGGAACTGGGAAGTTAAAAATGTTCATATTTTAACAGTACTTTTTTGGTTTTAAATATTTACAACCGCGGATATTCATTACTTTTATCGACTTTGCTAACAAGAGACAATGCCACGCTTTTCTTCCTCATTTTCTCATTGCTTTTCAAGTGACAGCTGCCACCGAACGTACCAGTCACTTCTTATATGCATTGTATCCGAAGGCCTGTTGCTAAATACATATGTTACAATATGCCTTTAATAATAGTTTGTACATGTTTATATGTACGTACATAAATGTTTTAGGTAACAGACAGTACGGGGAAAACCTATTATTTTCATGGTAGCTGTGACAATCAAAGCTTCTATCACTATCATTGGAAAACCCATTATACGTGAGTCATTACAAAATGCAAAAATAACATGTTTAACATTTTGCTTGAACTTAAAATCAAGAAAACTAATCCAACTAGAATCATCATTATCAGAATAATATATAATTTCAGTATCTTAAATTATTACACTTCTAGAAAAGTGATTATCAAGTTATTTACTACTTATGCCAAACATTACACTAACTTTTGCATGCTAACCCATGAACTAATCAGAGTAAAGTACAGAATAAAAGTGAGATCATTTATATTGCAATTGAAAAAAAAACAAAATCATTTGTTATCAAAATTTCAATGAGAGCTCTTTAATGTTTCACCATAATCTCAAAACAAAATTTCAATTAATTTATTCTTGAAAAATCTCGATTCAACAATGAAAAAAACACATGGAATTTTTTTGTATAAAATTTTCCAATGTGCATTAATATTCTAAAAATAACAATTTTTTCAACAAAAAAAAATTTGACTTGGCCAAGGATTAGATATTTTTTGTGGCTTTGAAACGATTATAGCTCACTTGATGTTGATATTTTGTTTTGTTATAGTTATAAATGACAGTCTAACTTAAATCAAAATTTTCATGCATTTATTTTTTCATGACTCATAGAAATCATGGTAACATAAAGACATGTGTATAAAATAGCTATAATAATTTTCAATAAAAGTTTTTTTTTTGTTTTAAAAAAGTAGATATGACATTTTTATAACCTAAGCTCATATTGTTGCTATAGATTAGACGCTTGATTTTTCAAATTACGTAATAAATTTATCAAATAAAAATTTGCGATCCGCACAAGGTGGTAGAAGTCACGCCACTGATTAATTTTATCATTTTCTTATATGACTACACTTAGTCAAAGTGGCATATTCAGGAGAATAAAAATGATTTAACTCTTATTTTGAAATCTATTTAAAATCTGCCCCCAAAAAGGTGTTGTGATGTTTAATAAACCTTAGTTTGAGTTTTTGGGAATGCTATAGGTGACTAAAAAATAACTTGAAATATTAGAGCTGAACTGCTTTAATAATAAATTAAATTATAAGATTTGTCACCATTGGACATCACTAACAGTAGAAGATAATGAACATTATTTACTATCTATTGGATCCATTAATTTTAAATAAATCATCATAGTCTCCAAACTTTTCTGGATCAATTTCCGCAATAGCAAAAAATTAATTCTTAAATATGTTCCACATTTTTTATCTCAGAGAAAAAAACATACATTTAAATCAGCAGTTTGGATTTAAAAATGAGCATAATATCGTCGAAAAGGGTTTGCGAATCAAAAATATAGTTGAAATTAATCTAAAACCCAAGAAATCAACTTATATGGTAACAATAGGGTGCCAAAAAAACATTTGATTGAGTATCGCATAATGCTTGGTTTCCCTATGTTTTTTATGTAGATTGGTTAAAAAAATATACAAATGGACGTTTGTTTTACGGAGAAATGAATGACGCAGTTAAAAAAATAATGTTTCGGAAGGTTTTTTTTTGGTCCAATTTTATTCAATGTATACACAGACGATGGCCCCAGTATTGGTAAGATAGCTTGTTTGCGGAAGACACTGCACTCAAGGCCGTAGCCAGGGGGGGATAGCCAGGGTTTGATCCCCCCCCCCGAAATTTTCCCATGATTAAAAGTAGTCATACTGTTCAATCACATCGCAAGATTTAGGGTACTGAGATTTCTAAATTTTGTCAAATGTTAACCTCGCCTTGTCTAGATTGATTGTTTGGCAATTCAAACAAATAGAGTTTTCGGGAATTGAAGCGGGTGCTCCTGTATATAAACCGACGACATTTCCCACATGCCAGTGGCACATCTAACTACTTAATAGCCACACATAAACAAGAGATTTTAAGTAGATTTTTTTCAAAATCTAATGGATTTGTGATCGACTATGTTTCGATTTTTGTATGGAAAATCGTGGATTTTAGGAAAAATTTCGCGAAATCTAATGTTTTTCCAAAATTTGGTGCGATGTAATTAAGGTATAAGTGGTAAAAATATGTCTTAAAACTGAGCCCGAGGATGTTTAATCATTTATGCATTGAAAATCCAAAATTGGTTCTAATTCAAACTTCATAAATTATTTCCACTGCACTGCTTTCAATTTTCCACCCAAAAATTTGAATTCAGTGATTCCAAACTGCTCAAAATCTGCTTAAAACTGTAGACGAAGAAATTAAAGTTCCACAAATCGTGCTACGACAACAACAAAGACCAAATGTAAATTTACTAGATCCAGAAACATATTTTAAAATTACTATTATGATTCCACTATTAGATGATTTTATTGCACAGTTTAAATCAAGATTCGAAGATCATAATTCTACACTAAAACGGCTACTTATTTTAATACCCTCAGAATGCGGTAAGAAGGATTACAGTCTCGAAACTTAACTTAATTTTGGTCTAAAATATTATAAGACTACAGTTGCATTAATTTTATATTAATTTGGTTGAAAATGAAATTAAAATCACTCAGCTTCTTATATGACAATTCGCAGTATTGATCTTTCTCGGACCGTCTTAGGACTAACTAAACAGAAATAAAAAACGTCTCATCTAGATATCAGCTTACATACGAAAAGATTGAAAAATAATTCAGGAACATTTTTCAGTAGCATTTTCCAATGCAAAAAATTAAAAAAAGCTGCTCCTGAAATGTTACAAAATATAGGTACATACCAGTTTTCGTTTGCAATCTTTCCAATATATTTTGGAAAGAAGAAAGTGTCTATGTTCTGTTTCTCGACAAAATCTCATGGTCAAAACCTAATATTATTTTATTGTTAACGTCAATTTATTATCATTTTGATTTAACAGAGAAGAAAACACAAGTCTTGTTTTAAAATTGCTTGAAAACTAACATGCCATCTTTATTGGTTGCGAATGCGATTATTTCTTAAGGTATTTTCTTGACGTGAAAGACAACAATAAAGAATAAAATGTCTACTTTTCTGTTATTTGATTATTGTTTGTTATTGTTATTACTATTATTGTTATTACTCATATTTTTATTTATGCATTTATCAAGAGCTGGCTATGTTGGTGAGTTGATCTAGGTGGCATTCAGTTTTTTTTTGGTTTTCGAGGAACATTATAGAAACGCAGCAATTTTCAACTCTTAATTTCATGAAATAAATTGTCGAAAACATTTTATTTCTTAAATTGTTCAATTTGCACTTAAACTACTGTTTCATTTCCAGTATGTAAGCTAAAGTAGAATTTGAAATCTTGTTACATTTTTTTGAAGTGATAAAAATATCCAAACGAAATTACACTATGCTTCTAAACTTTAACGAGAATAAGAGCCTAACTGTTATTTAATATGTGAATGGATGCCAAATGTGTGAGTTAGTTGCCCCAGTGCAAATATGCATGAGAGAAAAGTAAAACGTTATGATTTCATATCATTGAAATGTACATTTTTATTATATAAAATTAACACAGACTGATAATGACGGAGGTTTGGAGGAGACGGAGGTAGTTTTAGTCGGTAAAAACCCGGCATGCCGAGGTGCAGGAGCTAATCGGTATCTTTTTGAAGATTTCAACCTCCCAACGTTGAACTCACACATCCCCCCCCCCCGAAATATTTTTCTGGCTACGGCCTTGACTGCACTTATTTATTTTTATTTTATTCCCGATTTTTTATAAAGTTAAAAACGTTTAAAAGTTAAAAACGCCTCCAACGATTTTTCCCACACACAAACACACACACATCTCTATTTCTAAAATTAAACTATTTAAATATACTCTAGAGACCTCAAAACGTAAAGAAAAGTCGGAAATTTCAATTTCGATTTTCGAAGCGATTACAAGAAATTCCCATATAAATTATTTTAAAAAAAAACATTTTTTCTTACTTTTCTTACTTCTACTTTTAAAACGATTCATTTTAGAGCAAAGTTGTGAGAGAATAAAAGTTACGTAACCAAATGAATCAAAAAAATTAAAATTTTTACATTTGCCACAAAATAGCTATAAATACAATACATATAAAAAATGAAAAAAGCCTTTTTTTTAATTTTTTTACCACTAAGAATACTCAAAGGACCTTCATGATTACATAAAAAAATTATAATATAATAAAACAGTCCACTAATTTTCATTAAAACTCGATCTAGTTGGTTTCGAATAATAAATTTGCAATCTAAAATTATTTAAAAAAAATATAAATTTTTTAAATTTCTGCAAGTCAGAAAGTAGAGCAAATAGAAGTTTGAATTTTTTTTGCATATAAAAGAGCACTTCAATTATCAAATGACTATGCAAATATAAAATTAAAATCGGATTATTAGTGCTATTCAGGAATTATTTTAAAATTTTAAACATTTTTTTGTGCTAATAAACAAATTGAATATCTCGGTAACTATTAAATTAAATTCAAAACAATGCGTTGGTAATTATTTTAAAAGACGCTTCTTTTTTTAAAAAAAAAAGTTGCATTATGTGTATTAGTTCCTGCGATAGCGCAAGAAAGCACGCTTACAAGAATAAGTAAAAAAATGATAATTTTTATATCAAATAAATAATAATTTAAAATTCAATAATATGAAAAATATTAAGTAAAATGCAATTATATTATTAAGAATTCTTATTTTTATTACACATTTCATGAAACAATTTTTTTTAAAAATCTGTTTAAACAATGCGATATTTAGGGTTCTCTGTTCGAGTTACATCGTATAAAAAAAGATGAAAATCGCTCCACTATAAGCCGAGAAAATGCAACTTTTTATAATTTCGTTAAAAATGCCGGTCAACTTTTACCGGTTGTATTTCAGAAACTGATGCACATAATTCAATTTTTTCAACTTACTTTTAATGAAGCGTATTTTAGAGTACTTTCCAACGCATTGTTTTAAATTTAATTTAAATTAATAGTTACCGAGATATTCAATTCGTTTTCTAGCATAAAAATTGTTTTTAATTTTAAAAAAATCCTGAGGCTGCCCGAAAAATCCAATTTTAATTTTATAAAATGCATTTGATAGGTAAAGTGCTCTATCATATGTGGAAAAAATTCAAACTGTTATATGATATAGCTTCTGACTTGCAAGATTTTAAAAATGTTATTTTTTTTGAAATAAAGTTAGTTTGCAAAATTATATGCGAAATCGACTGATTCAATTTTGATGAAAATTTTTAGGCTGTTTTATTATATTATAAACATTTTTTAGACGAATTAAAAAGTTCTTTAGTGCTTTATAAAGAGTAAAACTAAGGCTTTTTCTTCTTTTTATATTTATTGCTATTTTGCGGCAAGGGTAAAATTTTTTAAAACTTTTAACCAATCATATCTTATAAAAAATTTAGTTACACAACTTTTATTTCCGCACAAGTTTGCTCTAAAATGAATCGTTTTAAAGTTAAAAGTGAAGAAAGTAGGAAAAAATCAAGATTTTTATAACTTTTGAAAATTTCGATATATTGTATTTATTAATGCTCCCGACTTTTTTGAAGGAGAATAAGTCCATTATTGGTTTACATGTTATTTCACAACCTTTTCTGAAAAAATCAGTGTGCCTCCTCTCAACAGGCAAATGCAGTAGTTTTCTTACAGATCCGCTTAAATGGAGATATTTGTCTTCTCTCAAACATGAACATTGATTATTGCTTAAAAATCGCAGCAAACTTTTAAACAAATCGTTGACGGATTAAACAAAATCGATGTTCCGAACGACTTGATTCCCATGAATGCATATTCAAGTATGTTTTTAATGTTGGAATATAAAATCAGCACAATTATTGAAGCCATGAGTCGTAGCTATTGTATACGATCGTAAATAATCAACTGCAGATTTTGCTTATTTATTTTTAATCAGTTACATTTGTTTTGATTTTTCGAAATGGCATTTCCTCAATCGAGAAAGTGAGTAAATCTAGTAAGAAAATTCATGAAAATATTAACTGGTATTACTGTTGATCGAATGCCTTTATTTGTTTGCTCAGTATTAAATCCATGAAACAAATAACAATCAAGCAAATTTCACTTTTATCGTTAAAACTAGCCTATTGCTATTGCTACACATAACATTTAAACTCACCCTCTATTCTTGGCAATTTTCCTAATAAATTTTACTCAACGAACTTATTTAAACACTACAGTTCAGTAATAAATCACGGGAGCACTCTTGGCTAGACTACTAATCGCTTCAAGTAACTTTCATTGAATGATTGATAACGAATAATGAACATGCTTTCATAATAAGCGTACACGCTTACTGTGATCAGCTGAATCAGAAGACATGTGCACGGTATATAAATATTATTTACAAAAATAATATTAAAAAAATTGGTGATAAACTTAGTCGCACTGAGATGTCGTCTAAGTTTTTTTCATCGAGTTCTAGTTTTTTGTAATGTGTCTATTACTGATTGAAATTCCGGGATATGACATCAAATGCAACAATTATTTGAATTTCAATTATTTCCACGTTTTGTTTTCAGAGGAATATTCCTGAATGTAGTTTTTTGGCCCTATCAATGAAGAAATTATGTCTCTTCATTCGGCCGTGAATTGTTTAAGTATTATATACATAAATGCAATTATCTCTGCAGGGGGCTACTAAGGAACGGTACTAAAATATATGATTAAATTAAATTAACTAACCCATATCATCCCACTGGTGCAAAAATACACCAGCAACTTTGGAATTTTTTAAAAAGCATACAATCAAAAAAAATTAATTTTTTGATGTAATAACATTGTTGGGAATGTAGTTGATATAACTAGATTTTATTACTTCTTGATTTTGATGTGTGGTTCGTGTAATTAACAATATTGTAAAGCAAGTTTTTTGACCGAATTTTCGAAAAAAAAAAATTAAAAATATTCAGCCACCACTGAAATATTGATACATATTTTTGCATTTCTGAAATTATCCCTTAATTTGGGCGTCATTCATGTGAAATGTTCATAAACGGAAAACCGATTCAATTCAAGTATAAGTACAGGTGCTGGACCTCCCACCATAGCTATTTATTTAAGTTTATTCCTTACGCCGACGCCGGTGGGTCAACTCCAAATGATGTACAATTTTCCTTGGGTGAAAATGCAATCTTAGGATTACTGCAGATATAGAACGCCCAAGCGAAGATTGTGTCTTTTTTGACAATTTCTTCACATCGCATAGAATTCTGCGAAGTCTTACTAGGAGAGGCTCCGACTTTGTAGTCACAGATTTGGATGAAATTTGGCAGATAAGTAGAAGACGTACTAGACCGCAACACTCCCCCCTTTTTGAGAAAAACGCCGTTAAAGTTTTTAGCGTTGATTATCGATTGGTAAGTTTTAACGTCTGATAGAAGCGGTGCAGTGTAGGTAGCAGTGCTAAAAGCTCTCGATCAAGGGGTCGTGTGTTCGATCCCCGCTCGGGATGTTGTTTTTCTTTTTGAATTATTGTCGTCGTCGTGTGTTCGATTACCGGGGTGAGTATTGTTTTTGCGAATAATTGTGAATGTAATTTTTTATGGTGAATCAGCAATGTTCACCTACAAATACATCTATTTTTACAAATCAGCAAACTGTTCGTTCATTTAGATATGTAAATTATACTGAAAACTCATTGTTGAACGGTTGCGGTGCAATCAAACAACGGTTGTAATCGAGCAATATCATAGTTGGCGGTAGGATCATCCCTTGTTCCTAGAATCAATCCTGCGTCCTTTTCGTGTCTCATAGCTAACTCGGCAAAAAGCAATAAACCAGGGTGACGCTCAATGTGGCTAGCCATGAATACTATGGTGGTCAGTAATTGTGACATATAGTAGATACTAGGGACGTAATTGTTTAACAGTTTCATAATTTCGGATTGCTCGAAGCGAAATCTTTGCCGGATGATCATATAGGCCTTAGTTCCTAGAATCCAGTCTTTGTTATCTCCGTGCTCAGTGCCAAATTGGGTAATTGGGTAGCAATAAGAGAAATGAGAAAATGAGTTTTCAGTATAATTTACATATCTAAATGAACGAACAGTTTGCTGATTTGTAAAAATAAATGTATTTGTAGGTGAACATTGCTGATTCAACATAAAAAATTACATTCACAATTATTCGCAAAAACAATACTCACCCCGGTAATCGAACACACGACGACGACAATAATTCAAAAAGGAAAACAATACCTCGAGCGGGGATCGAACACCCGACCCCTTGATCGCGGGCTCTTAGCACTGCACAGTTTCTGTCAGATGTAAAAACTCACTAATCCATAACCGACGCTAAAAACTTTAACGGCGTTTTTCTCAAAAAGGGGGGAGTGTTGCGGTCTAATATTTTAAGGATCGAATATCCTTGACGTCTTCTACTTATCTGCCAAATTTCATCCAAATCTGAGAGTACAAAGCCGGAGCCTCTTCTAGTTAGTCAACTTGGAAATTTGCGGCCGGCACGGTTGGAGCCAACCGAACAGAAAATGCTCAACTAAATGATGTACTTAAGATAGAAAAAAGCAAGAGGATCTTACGACATATCATTTGACGAGACCAACGAGTTATTATTCGTCAGATGGAATGATTATTCGGTTGCGTCAAACTATCTTGGAGTTGACCCTATGCAGCGAGCAAAAAGATACAACCAATAGAAAAAAAGTTGATATATAGCCGATACCACACGTCGTAAAGGAGTATAATAAAAATATTTGACAACGGTACCAACAATTACCGCATGCGAGTCCGTGGATAAAAGTGGTATTGGCCGTTGCTTACCAACGATTTGGATGCAGCAAATGTGAATGCTTGGAAACTCCATTGCGCTTTTCGACGTAATATCGAGAATGGTTCTATAATGCACCAAATAGCTTTCCGCACCAGTATCGTTGAACTCCTCATCAAGGTAGAAAAAGGACATAACTTAGCTATTGTGCAAGTGGACAATGCTGGTCGAGGAGATCAAGTTGATCATATAATTCAGAAAAGCCATCAAACACGCAAAAAGGTGCCGGAAATGTCATAAACACAAGTTCTTTATTTGCAATAAATGTAAAGAACACCTACATCAGAAAATGTTTCCAAATTTTTCATATAATTTGAATAAATTTATTATGCATCTATTGTATTTCTAACGTTTTTTCCTTCATTCAGAATAAATTTTGTGAGTTTAAACGAAAAAATATTTTGTTCACATATCATCCCATTGGTGCAAAAATGCACCAGTGCCCTCTGACCTCCCCTGATTTTTTTAAAAAAAAAATTCACCAGAATTTTCTCAATTCAACTCCAAGATGCAAATCTTGAAAAGGAAAACTCATTCCTGTGTCTGGATCATACCTTGGGATAATATGGGTTAATATGATTCACATAAACTCGATAAAAAATCTGAGTCAATTAAATCGCGTCTCTCAATAGCAAAAAGTTTTTTTTTTATCCTTCTAGACAACTCTCTTTATTCACAAATACGTACAACGAAACCAAGTTAAACTATTTTTAAAAATTATAATACAACTCTCTTATACATATTTATATATATTCATTAATTAATATCGCCGCTTTGTAAGTTTATCTACAAAATTGTAAGTCGAAACCAGCCCCTCAGATTAAAATAAAACCTTAATATACGAGTACTACCCGGTCCATATTTTATAGAATCGGTTTTTGTAGCCATAGTAATTTCAACAAATGGCACTCCTTAAGGTATCTTCTTCACAAATTTGTAAAGTTGTTGGTCATTTCCTCCGTTGTTTTAGCATTAGAAATTAAATGTAATATTAAAATGCATACACAGAGATGCATTTGAATGGAGATGGAATATATTATTATCAAAATTTTACGTTTACTTAAAAGATTTGATGCATTTTCACTATTCTCATTTAAGGTCTTCTTGTGTACTCTAAGGGGTGATATTTTTTTTTGTCTTTTTCTACAGACTTTTATTCAGATTCGATGGGAGTCAGTGAAACCATAATTTCACCTACGTAGTTGGAAGTAAAGCAAAAAGAGGCCAAAAGTTCTATCCAATTGCAGAAAGTAGCTAAATTAAAGCCTGGGGACTTTAAAGACGGTCAACAATTTTAGTGGCTCATAAATAGAAGAGATTTCAAATACTCAAGCGCGCGAAATTCTGAGATTTTTCAACTTACTTCAAAGTTGAAATCAGGAAACGCAATGCATGGTAAACACTGCACTCTCAGCTAGGAAAAGGATCTTTAGTTTGATTTACTGGTCGATCAAAGATCATCACTATCTCTAAATCAATAGGGTAGTTTGTATCAGTCGTTTTACCGAAGAAATACGCTGCGTATCTTTGTATCACAGAGTATTTCGGTACCTGAGAAAAAGAATCTATATACTTTCCTAACCAGATAGTCGGTTAGGTTAGGTTAAGAGGATGCTAAGCCAACCGGCTTCCACTTCACTAGCATCAATTTGGTTTATTGTGCCCTGTAGACGTGAACACCTTCAAGTGACTCCGTGCACTATCCTGATTTCTTAAGGAAGTTCAGGAGTTGGTTCATTCAGATAATATCTATCTCACTAAGCTCCCTAGCTAAGCTAATACTCCCGTGTACTTATGTCTCCTAACAGCTAAAGCCGGATATCTGCGTAGAAGGTCCTCAAATGAGCCTGTCTAAGTTTCTTCGCCGCAGCTTGGATATAGGTCGCTAGTTGGGAGCCCGATTTTCTTTGCGTGTTCATTGAAAGCCCGAGAGTAGACCCACAAGATTCCACGTAGAAGTTCTGTCCAGAACTAACAAACCAAGAGTGATTTTTGTGTCGTATAGAGACCACATATGACTAGCAGCGTGACATGTGTCCAAATTTCTTCAGCGCCTTGGTGGTAGCTCGAAGACCGATAGATTTATATACTGCCTTAGTACCTGCATCGAGACATCTGTACTCAAAACTTTGTGCAAGTTTACACCACGGGACCCCTACAAATACTACACGTATTTGCAGCAAGGATTTCATTTGCTGATGTTCAGATGTCAAGAAGTAACGAATCCTCCTTGAGAATTAATTAGATAGTAATTATTATGACTGACCAAAATATTGTATGCCCTTAAAAACATATTTTTTTGCGCATCATTTTTTTTAAAATCTTTAAAATAGTCAATACTAATGAAAAAATGCCGTTTCTTTAAGCTCTACGAATAATTTAACAGCAGTTCATTTTCCTATCAACAAAAATTTTTTATTAAAAAAAAGTTGAGTTGCTGAAGACCATATTTGGAAATATAGGTGTAAAGCATTCAAAATAATTGAAACCGTGAATTTTGTTCTCACAATGATGGTTGCTTATCTAAGATATTTTATTGGAATAAATAACATCGAGAATTTACCCGTGATCAGTACGATAAGCTTCGTAAAATTGTTGTAACATAAAACTGTTGAAGCCCTTAATTTGCTTAGGCATTTTCTAAAAGTACTGTCAGTACTATGATGTGCCTGATGATATTCAACACGAAGAAGAATTATTTTATATTATACTTTTGAGACCAAACAACAGAAACGTTCCTATGGTTTAACGTGGCTACCTATTGGGGTGATTTAAAGCCACGGGCCTCTTCGGTCGCTGGTTTGTATTGGGTGAGAACCACACATCCTCCCAACGATTATGGAAGTACAAGTTTGCCTATTGAGTGCAGGTTCAGTAACCTTACTGGTGGAAGGGAGACCTATTCCTTTGTCAATCTTTCGGTTTCGGCATCGGGTTGAATCGCAACTCCACGTTAAGCCCCCAAACATGCTGACGAAGTCCCAATACTCAGCAGTATGAAGACTTCAATGCGCGTCGTTGGAGGTTCTACTCGCAATATGGGTAGAAAACCACAGTCACCGCGTTCGCACCCCCTAAAGGGCATCCTCACCGTGACCGAAAGGGAAGTATAAGACCTTCCTGAGCCACGGTCTCCATTGTACCAGATTGACCCCCAGTAAGGCTTCGTGAGCTTGAGCCCCTCTCAAGCCTACTTTAGTTTTGTCCGACTGCAGACACTGGATCGATCACCAACCTCAGGTACGTGGGGACGACAAAACCAATCAATTGAAGGTCGAAATTAAGAAGAAAAAACCACATTCCGCCAAGAAAAAAATATTGTTCCACCAAGCCAACGCTCGGTTGCACATGTATATGGTGGCACTGTCAAAATTGCACGAACTGAAAATCGAATTGCATTCCCACTTACCCTATTCTTCAGAACTAGCTACCAGTGACTTTTATTTGTTTCCGAATTTGAAAAACTTCTCGGATTAAAAACTTGGGTCAATTACTGGGATGAAAAGCGATGTAGCCTAATATTTTCAGATGAACCCAAAGAATTTCTTTTTGACGGGTTGAAGGGTTGGGAAACACGTTGGAGTAAATTTATCGAGTCGGAGAAGGACTACTCCGGAAGCTTGTCAAATGACCCTCGTATTGATGATTAGACGCATTCATTTTGTAAAGACTTTCCTAGTGATCGTTTGTATAGAAAATATTGAAGGATCGAACTGACTAAAATCGCTTGTAGAGACATATGTCTTAATTCCATTCTGTCCAATAGATTCGCTGTACTGAAGACTTTTTTAAAAATATTTTTAACCGAAAATCAGGACGGTTTATGCGAAGCTAAATCAATGTTTAATTATTTGCTTTATTCATGCTACAAATAAGAAAAAAATTAATTGGGGGGAGGAAGTGTTTCAAGAACAAGCTTGGAAAATAAGGCATGATAAATAATTACAGCAGGGTTAGCCATTTCGTCAAAAAATTCGTACATGACTTACACAAAATAGAAAGGATTAGAATATTGTGGTTATAATTTTCAACAATCAATCGATTTTTAAAAAACTATGTGAAAAATATTCTGGATTATGGGACGTAATTTTAGCAAATTACTCGTTCACTGATCATGCTTAAATGAAATGAATTTTCAAGCAAATCTAATCGTTGCCAAAAGCAAGGAAGGAAGCAAGCAAATAAATCATCGGAACTGGTTCGCTTCCAAATGATGTGTGTCAAGGTAAAGAGTGTACAACCATCAGGAAGAGGAACGAATTTGAAAGTAATTATTGTATTTCATGAATATCTTCAAGTTTAAATTCCATCCTTGAGAATATTTTTTGCTTGCTGCTACAATCTTTTATTTTTTTCGCTCCTCCGAATATCTTTTGCCCAAAAATTTTCCCTAAGTTCAAATTAAACGTGCTCCGATTAATTAACTGACTTTAACAATTTCCAAGGTTTTTAGCAATAGCTTTTTTTCATTCACATTTAAATGTTATCATTTAACCTTGCGCTCCACTTTCAAATGAGCCCACCTCCATTCTGTTTTACTTAATTAATTTAACTTCAAACTAGAACGAGTCAACTGTATCAGTTAGATAGCCAAACGAATTATCAAATTAATTCTGATTGAGTTGAAAATTCTACGCATTAAATACGAAGCACATTTTTATTTAATAGCATTTCAAGCATATGAAATATATAATATAGTATAAATCAGAAGACCTTCAAGGCGCCACTTATTTATATAGTTCAGATGACGTTCAATTATCTGCGAAATTTACGATTCATCTAATTATTATCAAAGAAAGTGACAATTTACTTATCAATTTAATTAAGCGTCACAGAATGATTAACGATGAAAAAATTTATTCACATCGTACCCACTTTCATATGTAGTTCGAGTGCGTTTAATTAGTCAATCTTCGCACTATCTATTATTATTATTATTGACTTAATATATAAAAATGCATAGTGAAGTACATAGTACTTACATCTATTTCTGGCCTGTAACAGTTAATGTACATACATAGTCGTCCGTACGATGCGTAACTCATGATATTTTTTGTGTTAAATTGGCACGATCCGAAAATTGATAATTAACAATTTAGTTGACATAATGTAGTTCAGTAAACCTACTTGGCCTTTAGATGAGGCATGTGACGATCGGATAGGAGTTCAGAATGGGAACTTTTTATTTTTAAAAATAATATCAACACACATGAAGTGATTTGTGTTATCAGTTGACTATGTCTCCTGCGAATTATTATATTTTGTTTTGTTGCTTTCATTGACGCCTGGGATCATGTTTAACGATTTCTTGATATCGTCAAAAATTGGTTTGAAAATTTATTTATTTTTGTGGTATTTCAGTTTAAATATGAACGTAATTCAACAAATTTTATTCTAAAGGTTTATTAGAATATCTGCCATATATTTCGGAAAATTGCAGTCACTATGAAGTAATGTAACTTATCAGACTTTCGTTATTATTTTTTGTCTGCCACCAAGTCACTCATTTGCTGAACTTCATACAATTTGGAGCATGTTTTCGATAATTCATTATTAACGTGAATGATACTTGAAATTGTCGAAGAGTATTATATGAAACAAAAATACAGTGTGCACACATGTGAGACATCTCTATGCACAAAATGTCGAAAGAAAGTGTATTTTATTAACATCCGTTGACAAATTAAAACTTTTGGTGTATTATGACAGTGGAAAGTCGCGTGACGATCTCAAAATCTATCCTTTATAAAATCATCATTCAAAACAAGGGCAAAATTCGTTCACAGTGTATTGACCGAAAAGGAAAACTGGAATGAATACGATCAGCAGAATATCCTGAACTTGAAAAGTGTCTCTCAACATCGATAGAGCCGTACCTGATCTAAAAATATTCCAATAAATGATGTAATGAGTAAATAGAAAGCCCAAGAATGCGAGTAGGCTCCATATTGATATATTCGCGGATTGGTTTTAAAAAAAAGTGAACGCCGAAATGAAGGTCCAAAAAAGAAAAATTGTTTGTTTGTCGATAACTGCACAGTTCACAATAATATGCCTGAGTTAGACTATTCTAAATTATTTTATTTACCTAGCAATAGGTACTATAAGTAAATTACAGCCAATGGATCAAGGTGTTATCAATAACTTCAAAGTTTACTATAGAAAAGAAGTCACACAATGTATTCTTAAATGTATAGAAGAGAATAAAAGTTATGAAATCAATATCCTTCAGGCTGTGAGATTTGCGAGGAAAGCTTGGTTTTCGGTGAGCAAAACCACCATTGGTAATTGCTTCAAAAAGTTGGATTCAAGGTGACAAAAGTATCTGAACCTGAGGGCTTACAAGAGGAGCATGAGAACTGTATAATACTTGTAAAATGGAACGAGACTATTACCACTTGTAATAGCAAGGAAAATGACCAGCAGCCGACTTATTAAAATGAAGATGACGAAATATTGCTAGTTACAGAAGAAATCTAACATAAATATTTTGAGATGTTAGTCGTATACTATTATTCTATCCAGAAACACCTTAAAGCTAGAAGCACTCAAATACAAACCAATACAACTGATTTTTTTAAGCCATGAGGTTTTTTTTCAAAAATGAAAGTACAGTATATATTTCTTACAACGACGTTGAAGGGACCGGTGAAATTCCGTCGTTATAACCGTAGGTCGCTATATCCAAACACAATAATAATACTCAAATATACTTTTTATTTATGATAGAAAAGAGAAAGGTTATTAAGTACAACAGAAATGATACATACTAAAGAATGGACACAACAACTTAACTTAGCCAGATTTAATTTAATTTTAAGAAAAAATCTGTCATCTATGTTTGTTTTTGTGATTTTCTGTTTTCTAAAAAGTGTTTTTCAATTACTTTCTCCAAATGTAGTAAAGCGAAATCTGTTTCAGCCTCTTTTAAATCCTTATTAAATGTGAAAAAAATGTTGTACCGTTTTAATCGCTGAAAAAGCACCTTTAGAAGTAGGTGGTTGGAAATCGATAGTTGGGTTCATTTCCTCTTCGCCATACTTGTTATACAATCGTTACCTTCCGGTACATCTGCCGCTTCTCCACTTATTTTGCCAAAAATAATGTAGTGCCTTTTGATAAACCTTTGGATCCATCCCACTGTGCATTTAAAAAAATTTAATCCAAGTTGTCTTGCAAAATCGTCCGCTTTTACTTGTAAAATAGGACCGCTGATGGGAATTTTGCGACTTCTTTAAATTTTGAACCATTCAAATAGAGCGTCGTCTTCTCTAGATTGGTTACAAGACCTAACCTTTCTAGCTATTTTCATATACACTCTGTATTTTATCGCGATTTTTCCACATCGTGGAAATTGTTGAATGGCACATTCAGACATTTGACTCTTCAGCTTCCGGACGCCAAATAGTTGCTGCTTTTTTAGCAATTGTGAACGCTTTTCTTTTCGCCATGTCGACCTTCGTTAAGCTGTTTAAATATTGGACCTTTTATATGAAACTAAGAAATCAACTTCCACTAAACAAAACACCGAACTGATTGTATATGTTCTGTCGCGTTTGTTTTCATAACCCGGTGATTCCCCTTATTCGATGATTCCTTGGAGTAATCTTACTGTGTTCGCGAGTCCGTCGTTATAGGGCTCAAATTTAACCAGTTCATCTTTCAATTTTCCGTCGCTATATAAGTTTCGTCATAATATCTGATGTCGTTATAAACGACAGTTCTTGCATAGAAAAGTGCTTTTGCCGGCCGAGACTTTTGAAATTCGTCGTAAAATTCAATATGTCGTTATAAAATAATAAAAAATTTAAAAAAAACATTTTTTATTAATATTTTCATCTCTATACATGTAAAACGGTAAATTTCGACCTCTCTCTGTCTCTATAAATAAGACAACTGCCATTTTAAACTTGCCTATTTGGAAAACTGGGCAAATGAAAAAGCCTCTTTAAGTGATAATAATACCTAGGTCCCTTGAGATCCCAGTGGTATTGATTTATCTACAAAGTAAGCATAAGAAAAACCCAGCCTTTATATAAAGCAATCAGAGTCACGTACGGTAATTTATAACTTGAAAACGACTTTACGTTCTGTACAAATACTGGATATCTTTCTGTATGGTCTGAAATTGTCCGCAGTAATTGACTCTATGCCACAAAAAATGAAACACGCTCTTCAAAATCACTTACCACGCGCTCCATTGGCTCGTCATTTCGTTCACACACACTGTGTACAGAAAATCTAGTGGGAAAACTGTCGAGAACGCTGAGATTTGCTAGCCCAATTTTTGCTCTAGGTTTTTGGAGTTGTCCTGTTCCTTGAATTGTGCCGGGAATGTGGGGAATTTCGACAAGTTTACTAATTGCCAGCTCACATTTTCTTAAATAAGTAGATTTTTGTAGCAAAGTAAGCAAAAAATCAATAATAGTTAGTGGATGAACCAATGAGCAATTTTCATTGATCCAATTTACACTTAGCATAGCATCTCACTTACATTCAGCTTTTACTGACCACTATTCCCATTTTGAAAGGTCGATTCTATAATTTTTAATCACATTTTCCTTTTTTTGAATTGCTTTGTGAATTTAATTACACTCAAATAAAATTTTCAATTATGTAATAATATTTTTTCTACCTTAAAATGTAACCAAAATTAGATCCGCAGTTTTTTTTGAAAAATTTGATCAATTTTTTTTATTTTTCCGCCTTAGTGAAAACTGGTAATAGAGTCCATTAATTTCTATATATTATTAAAAACGCGCCATTAGCGATATAAAAATAAATTAGTTATAAAAAGTTAATTTCATAAAGTATTATCGGTCGTCAAACTCTGTGTGTCCTAATTGGGAACAATGACTTATGCGGGATAAATACCACAAGACTGAAACGGGGAAGCCGTGAGTCATACCTTTTCCTTTATTTTCTATGTTTTACTTATTACGTTTTCATTTTTATTATCAATTCCATCTTTTTTCTATCAAAATTGACTGTAAACTTTAAAAGTTTTGTTTATAACTAAAAAAAACTGATTAGAATCCTAATTATTGCTCCTCAATTACTGAACATATTCCACTTTTTTTTATTTTTGATGAATAGAATCGCTTCATTGGTTCATATTTTACTATATTTCGTTTGTAAGAATATGAACAGTTGATGGTACTAATGTGGTATTTGATGAAAGTAAATTTCATGAAAAAAATGATTACAGGAACTACCTTTTACCTAATCTTCAAAGGTTTTCCCAAATGTCTATGAAAAGAAATCAGCTTGCAATAATTCTGTTAACTACCATCACGGGTTAATAACAACTTAGTTTACACATTTTCAAACCAACGCTGGTCAGTAAACTTGCTGAAATATAAATAAAATTTAAAATAGATCACGCCAATTTATTTGCCACATAAAAAATCTATGAATTGCGCTCCACCGAAGGCGTGTTCACTGATAAGGTCATGTTACGTCTTCGTCGTCGTCGTTGGTCATAATCGCGTGGCACCATGGAAAATTACTACGATTCATATCAAACATATATATTTTCGGTTTTATCAGTAACAAAATTTAAAAAAAAAAACAATGTACATAAACACCTATCGCGCTTTTCTACTTTTCTTAAACTTACTTGCGACTGTCTTAAAACCTTCAGTATGTTTACGTTTTTTCGCGATTTTTCGGTTGATGATTTTACTCAAACCACGCTTTATTTCGTCGTAATCGCGATCCGGATCAATTTCAGGAGTTTTAAAGAAATCCGCACCCTCTTCGAGGCGTTTATCGGATGGCAATAGAAAGAACAAATCCGACGTCGCCATACCATTTGGTTTTGAACTTTTCGGATTCTTTACAGGTTTGGCTGATTTCATTTTTCCGTCGTTTTCCGAGTCCGATGAATCGTATTTGAATGGATTGTCCAAGGCGAACGCGGGATTGCTTTTGTTTGCCAAAGGAATTTCCATATACTGTTGAAAAACATCGGTACGCTCAGGACTGTCTCGCTCACGGCCAAGCATAGCTAACAGGCTAAATCCCTTTCCGCTAGTTAGTACCGCTTCTTTCAGATCGTCGCTCACTTTATAATATCGATCTGTAGATACCTCCACTAAAGGCTCCTTGGAACCGTCGGCCACAGTTCCCGATAGATTAGTGTCTGCTTCCTTTTCGGATTTATAAAATTTTTTGTGTTCCTCTTTAGTCGGATCGAAACGAGTTATTAAACTCTTCACTGGTTTCTTTTGAGCTGGTCTTTCTGTATTTATCTTTTTCCCGACAATCTGTTCAATTATACTAAACTGTAATTTTCTTTCATCGTCCTGAACTGTTGCTGGTTTTTTTAATGCAGGTTCTTGCTCATTAGCTTCATCATTATCTTCCAAAAATCGTGTATCCATAGCAAACCGTGGATCCAACTTGAATTTAGACTGAAGTTTCAACAGCTCAGCGCCCTTTTCGCCTTGGAATTGTTTTTTGATTTCAAAACTTTTAGTATAGTCTTCCGACTCTTCATCCCCATCATCGCTATCATTGAATAGATCTTTCTTTTCACTAACTTTTACACTAGATTGCGGAAGCTTTTTGGACGAATCGTCATCATAATCATCATCAAAAATTATTTTCGACGATTTTTTAGCACTGTCCTGAAAAATATGCAGATGTTTGGATTTAGAAACGAATTACAACAAATTAATTATTGACAGGGTTCTATACTTTATTAGCGACTAAACTTACAATATTCGATAATGCTTCTTTTATAGCCAACTTTTGTTTGTCGTATTGCTTTTTCATTTTATGAAGCGATTCCTTCCGCTTTTTGTCCGATTCTTGTGCTGATCCTTCCAAAGTTTTGTGAATTTTATTGTTTTGGTATATCACGTGAATAGGCTCGGCGGCAGTTGATTTGATTTTAATCTGAAAATCAAGAAGGCAACAGATTATACATGTGAAATGCAGAAATAAATGGTATAACTACCACTATTTAGTCGATTGAGGATCGAGGATGCTGAGGCAAATGGATGACGATAAAAAGGGTCTATCATATATTCCTATGGTGTAAAGGATGATAACCCTAAATACGGCGATAAATCCGGAGTTTTGCGTTGTAACTCAATCGAAGGGGTTGTGCTTGCACTTCCCTTAATCTTACCAGGGGTATACTGGTTCCGTAACCGGAGCCCCAGGGACTTGTCCCTAACGGTTTTGGTTGAGGAGCCTGTAGAGGCTGAAACTTGGTGACTGTAGTTGACACCCAAAGCGGGTACAGTCAGTTTTAATACAGTTTGAGACCGATAGCTATTCGGCAACTCTTCTGTATCGTGGTGCATTGGCGTGCTCTTGCGTTATCAACAGGGGTGCCGCTTCCCAAAGAGCGGTAAGGATGCTGATAGTTCTGACCCTTGCCAAGGATTATGACGGAGTCCTTGCAAGCTCCCGATAAGATTCTGAAAAGCAGTACTCATAGCACAAGCTATGGATTACTGACTGGTACGTTTATGGGGGCCTTAGTGCGAGCCTATCGTTACCCGTAGCCTAAGAAGCTCGTGGTGTAAAGACATATCTTGTCAGGTAACCACGTTAAACCTAGGAACAGTCTGTTTAGTCGATTGATATATATTGCTCACGAAAAGGAAGCAAAATAATTTAAATCAGCCGAAGTTATTTGCTTCGTTTCTCAATACCAGTTTTCGATGAAAATGATTGTATTTAGGTAATACGATTGATGAGCTTACTTTCAAATCATTACATATCCTTTGAAATGGATTGGAGTCAAAAGTTGAAAAAAACTTGATATTTCTGACCCCATTAGCTAATTTTTTGGCAGTAAATTTTTCCTATTAATGTTTGGCGAACTCAACTATTTGAAATAAACTTATATTTTAAATGTTTAATTTGGCGAGTTATTATGATGAGAATAAGGAGCAGTAAGGCCCGGCATTGTCATAAGAATTTTTAAATACGTTTAAAATCTTTATGGTAAGAAAAAAACCGTCGAATAGCAAGACGACAAGTATTTACATAATCTATTTTGACTAGCTGGATCTATTTTCGTCTTGCTAATCGGAAACATATCTTCGATCTGAATCATGGAAATCATTAGTAGGAGTAACTTCCACATAAAGAATGAGCTACCTTATATGAGAAATTTTTCTTTTTGGCGAAACAAATTGACGAAATTTTTGCTATAATTTCAATTGCTGATGTGGGTATCATATGATTTTTCGCTCAAGGCAGCCGATAAAAAATTGAATATCGTTGAACAATAATTACCCCCCCAAACACTAGGTGGCAGTCCGTTCTGAGGATAACGCGCGCGTGTCGAAATACGTGCGCTTTCCTGCACGATTTCCTTTTATTCTCTGCTTCAACAAACTTCGCATTACATATCTGTCAACGAACAATTGCGGTTCTATTTCGACCTATTAAATATATTTCTTACTAAATGTTCAGTCCAAAATATGGTTTTAACTCCATTGACCCTTATACCTGACTTCTTAGTTTCAAATTCTAGGTTTAAAAATGCTTCCTAGGCATCCAGTATGGTTCGGACCATAATTTTGGCGTGGTCGTCGTACGCTATGAACTGTGTTTATAGTAGCGTGCCCGCGGTGCACTTTTCAAGCATCTGTAAAACCGAGCATGCCTGATTAATCGTAGATCGACAACGTCGAAAGATATCTTGATGTTGGTTGGTTGGTTGTAGTGCGACTCTCTTTATTAAAAGGTCACGATAGGCCCATTGTGATAAAACAAAAAGATAACCTGGAACCTGTGGGATGACGAGAACAATTTAGATTCTCGTATGAAGCTGGCTAGCTAATATTTAAAATGGCTACTTCCGGGAATGGTGAGCCTAAAGTTTGCATGCGTTTCCTGGATAGAGCTGGGCATTCACACAGAAAATGTTGAATCGTTTCCTCCTTATCCTTCAATCTGCAGCTGCGGCAGAAATCGTCGCAAGGGGCACCCAATCTTTCTGCATGTCTGCCAATGAGACAGTGCCCGTCAGTATGGATATGATGAAACTTAATGTGCCAAGTTTACCTGGTTGTCCTGCAGGTTTCTTCCAGCAGCCAGGCCCTGTTTTCAGCCTCTATATAATACTGCTTGAAACTTAGCTTGACGGAGGCCAATGGATGACCGACTTGGGGTGTTAGTGTATAGTCCCGGAGCTCAGTGCCAGCTCTCGCTAGGGTATCAGCTTCACAATTTCCAGGTATATACAGGTAGTGTAAAAATAAAATCGAACGATTTCGAAATTGAATAAAAACTCAGTTATTAATTTTTGAAAAACAATATTATTTGACATATAACCCCTTATTATAGTAGACTGCTGTACATAATTTTGGCCAGCGTTTCAATGCTTTTTGTATCATTTCGAGCGGTATTTTCTTAACTTCCTGCTGTATAACTCGTTTAAGCTGTGGGATGGTTTTAATGTTGTGCTTGCTTGTTTGCGATTTTAAATAGCCCCATAGAACATAATCGCATGGCGAGAGATCTGGCGATGATGGTGTCCACATGCTGGGATGGATGAACGAAATTCCTTGATCGTTCAGAAAACCTAGAGTCCTTTTTGAAGTGTGCGACGGAGCTGAATCCTGATGAAACATTCAACTTCCCTCTGGGTATAAACGTTTTGCTTCTCTTATAAGTGGCTTTAAACACTTTTTTATATAATATTCACTGTTGATTTTGGCACCCGCCTCAACAAAAATTGGTTGTACGAAATACCCATGAACACCATTATACCACGTGGATGAGAGGTTTTTGTGAAGGCGTCCAAATCCTTAGTTGTTTTCTCACGGCTTACGTACTGTATGTTTCTTTGTCCATCGGCACTAGTGAGATAAAACCAAGCTTCATCGACCGTGATATATTTTTCCATTTATCACACTTGAGCAAGTTGTACAGCCCCCAAGAACGACGATACCTTTTTTCAACGGTTGCTTTACTCAGGTAATGCCGTTTCGGTTTTTTTAATCGTTTCAACTTTAAAATATCTTTTATGGCATATCGTATGACCCCGACAGACACATTGAAATGCTTCGACATCTGTTTATGTGTTGGTGGATTTTTCTTAGAAGCCATTTTCTTCAGAGACGCCAGCTGGCCGGTTTTCAGTAAACGCTTCCGTCCGCCTCCACTCCTTCTTTCCTTTGCTCTTAAACCTGGGATCCCATTTCTTTTGTAAAGTGACACTGTAGACTTTGATACACTAAACGATTTCTTTCTACACATTTTCTGTATGGTAGAAAATGAATAATCTTGATGTAAAAGTTTTAAAATGTACTTTTGTTGGTCTATGGTCAACACCATTTTAAAAACAAACAGTTTTCAGTTCAAAATACTTTTATCATTTAAAAAAAAATCAGTTATTCTATCGCAGGTAAGATTTCGTCCGCACTCGATCGCAGCTGGCTATAAACTGACGTTGAAATCGTTCGATTTTATTTTTTCACTACCTGTAACTATGACCCGGCCACAGCCAGCTTTTCCATCCATCAGTGCAGCTTTCGATCGATTCCTGTATCTTACTTCTTTCCATGATCCAGTCATCTCTACTAGGGATCACTGGCTTGAAATCGTTGTGGAAGCAGGAAGTCGGAAAAGTGAGGCCTATTTTCCCTGGAGTTGGTCCATCTTTCCGTTATCTTTATACTCTTCAATTATGTTCGCGTAGAAGGGCTTCAATTTAAGTTCTAAAATCTCAGCAAGCAATTCATAGGACGTGCCCAATAGAATGATGTTTCTATAATTTTCACAGCGCTGTTTGTCTTCCTTTTGTTAATGAATCATATCATATTTTTGCGCCAATCGCGATAGTTGCTCCACTGCCTATATTTTTGTTAATAATCGGTGAAAGAGGTTGTAAAGATGTGGACCTCCCATCTGCAGATATTCCATCAGTTCCAGGAGCTGGATACTTATTTAGAGTCCGTGTGGCTGCCAGTATATCGTCTACTGTTGGTTGTGAGACTCGGGCATTCTCTTCAATTTCTGGAATGCTCACAGCTACAGTTGATGTTGCAGATGTAGTGACAAGTTTTTGGAAATTTTTGATTACGGTTGGGTCACCTATGATGATTCCTTCCAGGTTTTTACAGAAGCGCGTTCGTGTTTTGCAGCACAAATGAATATCCAAAATAAAGAATATTTTCCACCAAACGTACAATAAATCAAGAAAGTTTTTTTTATATTTGAAATGCAATGGATTTTTCATCAGCTGTATTTATTTATTTCGCCAAAGCACGGCAATCACATGCTATAATATAAAATACAACAAATATTTAACCCGAAAATACATGCTACACTCAACATTAATTCACACTGTTGTAAGCACGTCACAATTTAGGGATGGATAATGAAGGGCTTTATATATGCAGGATTTAAAATTGAACTAGGAGATGGCAGGGGAGTTGTGGTTGCTCAAAGTGTTAAAGATCTTGTTGCGTCCTCCCACTACCACACCTCCCTCCCAGCCAATCATCCACCATGTGCCCCGCCAATTCGGACGCCCCATGAAAGATGATTGCCGAGAGGGGGCCCCGTGCGGAGCACTCACCAACTGTGGCCGCATAGTGGCGACCGTAGAGTAACATTTTTTTTTGAAAACCGGCTAGCTCACCGGGTCGTGGGCTAATCAAAAACACAAAACAACTGAAGAACCGGACAAACCGAATCGCGCACACGCTGAGGAGGGGAGAAACCACCAAAACCAAATCACTTCATATTAGATTTCTCTTTATTCTTTCTTAAACTCTACTTTAACATTGAGCATTACATAAACACTTCAAAGATATCCACTTTTGTGGTTTTTTTTTAACAAAAAACAATATTTCTAACTATTAAGAAATCACAATCATTGCTGAAGCCGCTACAAAACACATTTCACCAATTGATGGGAAAGAACAGAAATGTATTGAAAGAATCGTTTAAGCATTGCCATGACCTTCAGGCACATTGTCTTCCGAATTCGAGCGCCTTATCCACGCCGAGAAGTCGGGTCCAAACTAGATGATCGACATCCAGAGGGTTTCTCGGATCCCGAGCATAACACCCGCCAGCACGTCTAGGATGTGATGTCGCAGCAGCAGCACTCGGGAGACCGCCACACTTGCGGCCCAGGCGATCAGCGGTGGCCAGCCCAACCAGGGCGTCGGCGCCACCAGCGTGCAGAAACGCAGGACATAGAAGGCCCGCGCCGTGTGTCCCGACCGGAAGCTGAACTTGTCGGTCCCGATATCGAAGATGTCGTCGTTCACGGCCGGTATACTCCGTCGGGTTGATGCCTTGATCCAAAGTCACTAATCAATCTCCCTGCCGAACAAGGGCTTCATCCGCTACGTCATCCTTGAAGGGCGTCTTCAGCTCGTTCAAGCCGACGTTATCAAAATCGGCTGCTATCAAAAAATATTTTTTTTTCGTAGATTTCTCAACAACCGGTTATACTTCCTCGACGACAACTCACCGACTTCTTTTTCACCTCTGCACTCACACCTCCAACTTCTCACCTCGTCTCGAGTCGGAACATTATGCCCATATATGGCAATCTGCTAATTCGACCAATCAGATGGGCGACCGCACCCTAAGAGAGCCGCTTCTGGCTCGATCACCTCAACTCACCACACCAGAACAAAAAAAACGCGTTTCTCACCTCTCGAGAGAGACAATGCGAGTGGATTAGCAATTCGGATTTTAGTACTGCCAATGGCGATTATTTTACAGTGTAACGATGCAATTTAAATTGATTATCGTTTTGGTGGAAAAAGAAAAATGTAATTAAATGATCCGCAACTTTCTTACAGCACCTATTAACAGGTTCATTATGTGCATACTTAGTAAGATGATGGTATTCTGTAAGTAAACGTGTGTTACGTGTACTCCTTGCAGGCACTTTAAGCTTTATTTTATTAGTCAGGTTCTCCACATTAATGTGGCCCCAAAAGCGAAACAAGAAGACAACACTGTTCTTCTGGCTTTAAGTGTCGACAAATTCAGAAGCTCCAATCTAACTTCAGAAGGAGGCAAGATTTGAAAGTCACCGGGGCTATAGAGGTCTCTCAAAGCAAACAACAAGAACTGTTGTTGGACTGATTCTTTTCTAGCAGCATGAACCTAAAAAAATTGGGTTCCATACATTACTGGCATATTCTAGTAATGGGCGAGCCAGTGAGGTAAATAATAATTTAGTTACCCACAAATTTTTAAACTCTTTGACACGTCTTTTAATAAAGGCAAGCTGTTGTATTAGCTTTGAAGAGAATAGTATCGTAATGCAAATTGAAACGTAGTTTCTTGTCTAGGACAACTCCAAGGTCAACAATATTTTCTTTCCTATCCAATACAGTATTGCTGAGAACGTATGCATTGTTCAAGGTTGTGCTTTTGCGGGAAAAAGTCAATACATGACATTTCCCAACGTTTAGATAAAGTTTGTTTACATCCCACCATTGCTGGAGGGAAGGTAATTTTGATTGAAGGAAAATAGCATCAGATTGAGACTTAATGGTGTGATATATCTTTAGATCGTCAGCATAAAGAAGATGTGATACGTTTGAGAGTTTTTCATATGAATTTGATATAAAAACGTTAACAAGAAGCAGAACGTTCTTTGTAATGTAATTGTTATGTTGTTAGCTCTTTTCATCATCATCTTGAAGTCTGCCTTTCCTCCCTCCCTGTTCTAAATCTACTAGTCCAGGAGCAATTACTAGATTTTAGCTTCATAAATATAACAATTCCTTTTGTTTCCTTAACCGCATCTCTGATTTCTCTGTTCGTTCCTTCGATGATGATGTTTTATTGAATCAGTCCCCTTCGTCTGAAATCGTTTTCGCTGGCAATTACAATGTGTATAACTTTCAGTGGCTCATATATTCTTAATCGAAGAGCCTAGCTGGTAGACATATTAATTAACAGCAGCTACTGAATCGCCCCACCCATGTTCCTGATAAACGAGAAGAGTGAGAGAGAATCAACCTATTAGATTCGTTTATCACCTCACATTAATCTCTGACCAGTGTCTTATATAATCGAAGTTAACCCAGCTCCAAACGACTCATTTTGCACTATATTAAGGCCAACTGAGTTTCTTTAAACAATAACGCGCTAACGCACGCTTGCCTGATAATGCGGCACTGTTTTCTCTCCAACCCTATTCCTTATATTAATCAATGACCTTTTATACAGTACTTTCACTTCTATGCATAGCTTACCGACGACAATACCTTTGATTTCTCACACTCCTTTCATTCTGTCGCAAAATTTCACAGTTTGAATCTTAAGTTTAATTCGTTGGACAAGGACATCTTGAACATTATCGCTTGAGGTAAAGCGAACCGTGTTATGTTTAATGCTTCTAAAATTCAATGCTGTTTCATTACCAAAAAAATAAGTGCTCCTTGTCCGACCGAATCTATTTTTGTCAATGGTGTTAATATTTCCGGCTCGCACTTACTTGGGTGTTAACATCTCTAGTAAACGGAATGTAACTTTGATAAGACTATCGTCTGAAATCGTGGCTTCATTTTTCGACTGTTATAAAGATTATAAAAGAATTGAACATCGCCAATCATCGACAATGAAAAAAAAAGAATATTAACATATTTTACTGAATCATATGTCGTGATAGTTTTTCATCACCAATCAAATTTTTAATAAATCGATCTGGGAGCTTGATCGAGTAATAAATGACAATTCGTTCAAATTTGAGCAGTTATTTTCTAAAGATAAAATCACATCAAATTAATGTACACATACCTTTCCGTTTTGTAACGACGATTCAGCATTTTTCTTTGATATAAACCCTGGCATTGTATCATCTTCGTCGATTGTGTTTGTTTTGATTTTGACTGGAATCTGTTTCGATGGAGACTGGGCTTTGTCAATTTGAATTTGTTTGTCTTCTTCCGGTTCACTATCCGAACTACTATCGCTACTACTGCTACTACTTTCTTTTGCGATAATTTTAGTTATTTTTGGCTGTTTCGAAATATTGTTTTGTGTTTCTTTCACTTTCACTTTATCATTTATTTCGACAATTTCGTGCTGATTAGTTTTATTCGATTGCGTTGCATCTCTTTCGCCCCATTCTCGTTTTAATCGATCCATAAAATTTTCACGAGCCACTTGAACTCTAAGCGATTCTCCATGGAATTTATTGCGAGCGAAATGTTTTAGGCCTGTGAATTATAAAAATTTAAATTTTAATTCAGTTTTTCAAAAAAAAATACAAACTTATCATAGAACTGCTAAATGGAAATGCCCCTTGAATAAAACTGATTTTATTCAGGGCTGTATCGCTCATATTTTTTATAATTACAGTAGAATCTCGAAAAAGTTAACTCGCGTAAAAGTTAATCGCTCGGTTAAGTCAACCGAATTTCAGCTTCCACGTTCCGCTCTAAAAAGTTAACTTTTCTGAGCGTATGAATTTTTCAAACCAACCGCTTTTTTCGGTCACTAAAGTGGCAATTTGGCCCCTTTTTAAAAATTCTCAATGGCAACGCTGAGCTCTAATTTTGTTTATTGGGGTATTCCCCGAATTTCTTTTCTGTTTTGAGCTGTCATCGTCAAACAACATTGATTTAATCAGTCGTGAACGTTTTAATTTGTGAGTTCTGTATTGTTTATTTAAAAAATGTCAACAAAGCAGAAGGAATCATCACAAATCAGATTAAATTTACAACAGAAAGAGGAGATTTTAAAAAAACTTGATCAAGGTATTCACGGAAAAAGATTGGCGTTGGATTATGGTGTATTTAAAGTAGCCATCTCCAAAATAAAGAAAAAACGTCATGAAATTTTGGAGGCTGTGGCAAACACATATGAAAAAGCACAGAAGAAAACACTACATAAACCGGAATACGCGAATCTTGAGGCAAGCTTGTATAAATGGTTCTTGAACCAACGACAGCGTAATTGTGCAATGATTGGTCCAATTTTAAAATCAAGAGCTAAGCACGAATTCGCCATACTGCACCCTGGAAAAAAATTTAATGCCAGTGATAGATGGCTGACAAATTTTAAGAAAAGACATGGTCTTCGTCAACTCAAAATTTGTGGGGAAATCCTTTCAAGCGATACGTCGGATGTAACACCTTTCATTCATAATTTACGAGCAAAAATTGACGAAATGGACATCTCCGACTCGCAACTATATAACGCTGATGAATCTGGACTATTTTATCGCTTTTTACCGGATAAAACATTTGTCACAGCAAACGAAAAGACCGCACCGGGCCGAAAAATTGCAAAGGAAAGAATCACATTTTTGTTGTGTGCTAACGCAGATGGTTCGCACAAGTTGAAGCCGTTGGTGATTGGTAAGTCCGCAAATCCACGTTGCTTTAAGGGATTTGAAAACCCATTGCAATACGCCAATTCGAAGAAGTCGTGGATGAATTCACAGTTATTCTTCAACTGGTTTCATCATTCATTTATAAAATAGGTAAACTTATTTTTTGGGTTTCATTTTTAAATTTTCGCTTATGACATAAACATTTTGCAGGTTCGCAGATTTTCTGCTGAAAATAATTTACCACCAAAGGCGTTGTTGCTTATTGATAACTGCACTGCACATAAGCCAATTGACATGCTACAGTCTGATGATGGAAACATTGTAGCAATGCTTCTACCACCTAACCTAACAGCGGTTTTGCAGCCTATGGATCAAAATCCAATAAAATTGGTCAAGTTAGAATATCGAACTAAATTGTTATGCAACATTGTCGCACAAGAAAACGTTCCGGTTGAAAATATTTTGAAGACACATTCAATTCGTGATGCTATTTTGCTACTTAAATCAGTGTGGGATGAATTGCCGCAAGCTGTTCTTATAAAAGCGTGGAATAAGATAAAAAAGTGGGATGATGATCAATACGATAGTGAAGACGACATTCCGTTGTCTAAATTGATTAAATCAAATAGTGCTTATGACGATACACTTCTAGAAGTTCAATTGTTGATGTCGAAGTTGAGTGATAATGTTGACAGCAGCATTGATGTCATTGAAAATTGGAACAAGGATCAAATTGCGAAAGATAACGAGGATTTCGAAGTTTCCGATAATGATAACGACGAGTCAATTATCGAGGAAGATATTCAACAACCAAAAGTGAGCTTCTCGAAAGCAGTTGAAAGCATCAATATCTTGACAAAATGGTTTGAAAACAATAACGATGCAAATCAGGTGGCAGACCTTGTCCATATGCGTACGAAAATGATCAAGAGCTATTACACAAAAGAAAAGAAACAAACAAGTCTCGACTGCTTCTTCAAACCACTCCACACAAATTAATTAATATATCGCACGAAAATTATCAAGAGTGACTGAGAACCTTAAACCAGCCGGTGCAAATGAATTTTAGTTTCTTTTTTGTATTGATGAACGGCACAGAAGAAAAAAACAAATCGTTTTGGCAAACATTACCACTACACATTCCCAAATCGATCTTTCAAGCAGAGTTTACATGAAAATATTTCGAGTCTATCTTACAAAATGGAGCGGTTTATATGCAGCTTGAAGCATACTTAAAGTGCTCCCATCAAGAGATTGCCTATTCCTCGTAAAATAAATCGCATTCAAAAACGCTTGAATGTGAAGAACTGCCTCATATCTCTCTTCAGTGATTTTTCTCTTAGTTGTAAGGAAAATAATGACATTTCCGAGATCTTTTTCGATTCGGTTCATTTTAAAAAGCTTATTTCAGTTTTTATGATTCATTTTCTTCCTTGAGGGTATCTAATTTTTACACCAAGTTTTCTAACAAAACATCTATCATTTATAGAGCTTTTATAAATAATTTCGCATCAACATTTTGATAGAGCAACTGTTGAAAATGTGTACCGGACAAAAAAAACCATCTTCATAAACGCTTCGAGGCATTTCGAAATGCATGAAGCATAAACATCCATTTTCGAGGCAATTCAACTTTAAAGGCAAATCGACCTTTTTACTACTACTGATCTAAGTATTGGTCAACACATTATCTGGGAGAATCAACTGCAATCTAGATATTGTCTCCAGTTGGAGCAAAAACTGTGGTATAAAAATGATTCCGCAGAAAACGCAACTAATGCTTTTTACAAGAAGACACAAGATCCTGCAGTTCATCTCGCAAAAACTGGAAGACGAAAGTTGAAATCTGGCTCATAAAGTTTAATTGTAGACTCCAAACTCGCGTGGAAACCGAACATTGAAGAGAGGGTGCGGAAAATATGCTGCTAAATCTACTGCTGTACGAGAACCATTGGTAAAAGATGAGGATTGAAACCCAAAATTGTATTATGGATACGGCAGTAGTGAAACCAGTTCTTCTATGCGAGCAAAAATTTTGTGGCCAGCTATTGCAAAGCTATCAAATCAAATTCAGATAAACGAGAAGTGAAGAATTGCAGCCATTGCAAACACTGAAGTTCTACGAACCATCCCGACAAAAGCACAAATCTACTTACGAGACAGCAGGTAAAATGTTCTGCAATTCCACTGAAACCTCTACACTTCTGGTACGAGGAAAGCAATAGTCACTCCACCGTCTTAAGGAGGGATGAGCCAACACAAGAGGACGAAGACTTTTATTTCTTCGATTCTCTGCTTCCACCACGACTTCAAATCAATCATTCCGAGCAGGGAGGGCAGGGGTATGGATGGATTCAAGCCATAGCAAACGGTCAAAAATGGATGGAGGGTTGGTTATGATGTATTCTCTGAATAATTAGGCCTAAAACTATTCTTCCGGCTGCCTGGCCACTGTAGCGTTTGTCAAGCTGACAATATATAAAGCTGCAGAAAGACTGAAAAATCAAACAAACAAAAACAGGGAGAAATTTAAACATTTTCTCCGATAGCCAGGCGACTTTTCAATCAGTATCCAATGTGTTCATCTGATTCAAAATAATCGTGAAATTTCGCACACGATTGAATTAGACCAGGGGTCGACAAGTAGTTTTGAGTGGGGTCCGGATACTGATAAAAAAAAATATGGGGGTCCAGAATAAAAAGATTATTTATTTTAAGTCTTAAAATTTAAGACATTTTTATTTTATTTTCAAGTTATGGTTATTTATGAAAACATAATACGTAAAATTAATGCGAAAAATTACACCGATCGTCTTGAGCCAATTTTTTAAAGATTGGTTCACGAGCGGAACAGCAAATGCGAAGTGTGTCTTCAAGGTGGGCGTCCGTTAATCTCGAACGATATTTGTTCCTTAAAAAATTCATTTTGGAGAATGATGATTCGCATATATATGTCGAGCCAAACATAGTGGCCAGGCTTATAGCAAGTTTCTTGCAAGTTTCATACTTTTCAGAAACATGTTTGCCCCAAAATTCGCCAGTGGGTGCAGTTTTATACGTTTGCAAGGAAATATTTTCTTGCAAGTCAATCATTTCCATTTGGAGTGACAACTTTGAAAGACCGAACATCTTAGCAGCTACATCAGTCCATTCGGCCGATGCATCAACTTCATAAGGCGATTTTAGGAATTGAGACTTGGAGTGGAGTCTTGAAATCTTGTAGCAAATTCGTTCTTTAGATTGGATAGTAATCTTAGAAACACTGCAATGTCTTCTTCAGAATTCCCTTTTTTATATTCTAGAATTGCTGGGAAATGAATAAAATCTTGGCCTGCAATATCTTTTTCAAAGATATCCAGCTTTCGGCGAAAAGCAGACACACTTTGTATCAGATCACATACTAATTTCCCGTTTCCTTGTAGCTCTGTGTTGAGCGCATTTAAATATTTCAGAATATCTTTCAGAAAAGCCACAGCTAGTATATTGCGTTCGTTTGTTATGAACTCCAAGTGCTTTTTTGCTCTCTGCGTATCCAAGTTTTGCAAAAAGGAAGTTACTTGTTCTTTTCTTAGCCAGAAACGTTCAATAACTTGACCTTTACTTAGCCAACGAACATTGTTGTGTTGCAGTAAGTCAGAAAACGCTGAATCACATTCAGAAAGAAATATCTTGAATTGTCTGTGCTGAAGAGCAGAATGAGACTTCATAAAATTAATCAACTTGACCAAGCTGTCCATCACTTCTTTCAGTGTAGTACTAAGTTCTATGAAAATGTGTTTTTCAAATTATAATAAGTAGATAATTCAACAAGATTTGACCGCGGTCCGCCTGTTGCTGACCGCCGAATTAGACGTTCCTTCATTTTGAAATGATCCTGTACTGAGTGCCTGGACATAGCGACATTATTTGCGAAGCAGATGCCTTAGCGAGAGCTGGCACTGCGCTCCGGGAATCCACACTGACTCCTCAGCCCGACTATCCTCTAGCGTCTTTGTAGCTAAGTTTCAAGCAATTTCGTCTGGCTACGGAGAAAAACCTGCAGAATAACCAGGCAGATTTGACTTAAAATGAACAAGAAACGAGCAAAGCAACTCCTCAATATGAATCCTGAAACATTAGCCCTCACTATATCTACTTATATTGGCGGGGCACTGTCTAATAGGCAGACACGCAGAACGACTTAGTGTTCCCTTTAACAATTTCTGTCATAATTGCCCGCGTCAGAAAAGGAAAAAACGTTTCAGCATTTCCTTCCCGGCACTTGGAAAAAGAGTGTTGAAGACTCTGGGCTCTCTCGTTCTGAACAGCGTCATCACAATGGCTAACATATTTGTCAGCATCATAACTGGCTTCATTATTAAATCCAAACAGTTCTCAGCATCCAGTGCTAGATTTTTAGTGCCGTTCCCATTTCCTAGTAGTATCACAATGGACCTACCGAAGTTTAAGTGAGCCGTCTCTGATAAAAAAGATCATTATAACCGTGGACGACGCTTTTTTATTTGAAGAAGCAATATTTTCAGTTCAAAAATCGGTGCTTAAATTACTATTAATCAACGTAAAGGTAATAAGCTGTTACGTTCGCCACGCGGCGTAGTCAAACCACGAACCCATAAGGGCAAAATAAGGGACTGTCCTGCCCCTGGAGACCCCGCATTGTATAATTAGGGACTAAAATTGTGAGTAGAATTAAGCTTAGATAGGGTTAGTTAGGTGGATTAAAATAAAATGATTTTACATAACACTGTAGTTGATTGTGTGAAGGGACGAAGCGGACGTCGCGTCTTCGGCTCTTTCTATGCATTTGTTTCAAATACCGTTTTTTCGGTCGGTGGTTTTGGGTCGTCGCGAATCCTGTAACCGTTTCCGGATTCGCGATCAGGGAAGTCCCGGCGCAGAAACGGGTGGCGCTCTTTTTAGAAAAAAATATTTCCACACCCTATTCGCGGGTTTAAGCCAAGTGGGATTCTTCAAACCGTGACCAGGATCGGCGGCGGTGTAGTAGCGAACATTGCACGAAATACAGGTGCAACAAAGTTTTACTGATGCAATGCTCTCGCTTCTATAGTCAGAGAAAACGCTAGGATCCACCTCTGGAGAAGCAGATAGGATGCCTAGGCTAAAACTATGTAGAGCCACAAGGAGAGGCAGGACGGGTTCGAAAAATAGACGGAAAAGTTTAGCCCTTTTAAATATTGAGGATATTTTTATACTTATAATTTTTACAAAGATATCTGGTCCGTCCGTCTTCAATTTAGTCCTCCTATACCGATTTTTATCGTCTGGAAAGTATACTGAAATTTGAATATGGACAATTAATGAAAATAGATGGACAAAGTGATTTGAAGAAGACGGAAGTAGTTTCAGTCGGTAGAAAGGCATGTAGACAAGTAGACAACTTGTATAGAAATCGGGCATGTCGAGAGGGCAGGAGCTGATCGATACTTTTTTTGAAAATTTCCACCCTCCAACATAGGAAAAAATAATAGACGATCGTCCACAAATCAATCCGTTCTACTTACATTTGTCTATGTCCTTATCTGTCGCCAGTGATAACGTCACAAATGCGAATTGCATTTGTTCTTCGCCCATTCCTTTTGTTTTCAGCTCAATTTTGTCAACATTTCCAAAGCCGGAGAACTCGTCCCTAAGAACATCCTCACTGACATTGTTCGGAATGTTTCCGACAAATATACGTCGCGTCGGGACGACCCCATTTTCGACACGCATTTCAAAAAGGTCCACCAATCAAGTCTTCTTTCTTCAGTTCAAGTAAATTCGTCTGATTGATGTTCTAACGTTTTACATACATTGAGTTCAACATACCCAAATCGCACATGTTCAACTGTCAATTATGTTGCCTACGCCAACTGGTCGAATTTTATTATGACAGTAGAGACATGCCGGCGATGTCACTTTTGATTGGTCGAATTTTGAGTTTATAGCATTTTTAAAGGAAGCCGCGAGCTTGATCCACACGAACAGCGTCTAGTAAAGTATCTACAAAACCAATTGATACAATATTAAATATTATAATTGAAACAATTATGATGATAATAACACATTTAGGTAACTGGAATGAGTTTGTGTACTTTTATATGAATTTGTTTTTTATCCTAACAAACTATATTTTTTCGTTTGGTAAGTAATCTTCAAAACTTCCAATACCCTAAAAACCTATTCAAAAAGCCACAAAATTACAACATTTTAGCATCTTTCATGATTTTGATCAAAAACACGTATTCTTACATACATTTCCTAATTACCTTCGGAACATAATTTGGACGAAATCGCGGATTAAAACAAGCTAATAGCTTGTTCACATCGCACCCGATTTTGACAAATCGGGAGATTTCGCGCAATCTAACCCAAAATCTACCAGATTTTCCATACTAAAATCAAAATCTAGTCGATCTCAAATCTCCTCGATTTTAACAAAATCTACTTAAAATCTGATGGTTGCGTGTGGCAGAACTGCAAGAATATTTTTCACCACACTTTACCACACACATTTAGAACACGTTTGACAAGCAGTGACAAGTGTCAAACATATGTGAATTTCATTCGCGCGAATCATGGCGAAAAACGAAAATATAAAGATAAGATTAAGTGGCAGGATGACGTCGAAGAATTCCTTTTGGCCCTTTGGGCCGAAAAATTGGATGAAATACGTGGCCACCGAAAAAACAGCCACGTATTTCAGGAGATGAGAGTTGCGATGGATGCGCCAAATTTCAAAATCAAATTTACGAAACTGTCACCGCCAAATCTAGACGGGGCGATGCTTGGAACAGGAAAATAACTAGTTACCTCTATTGGGCGATGTGAACACTTGACAAGATTTCGAAATCACAATGACCAAAATCTAGCGATGTGAACAAGCTATAAGAATCAATCTTGATCCATGCAATAGATGTCACTAGTTGATCTTTTAAATTCAACACTTTTTATGACATAATATGTAAAAGCTGAGCTTCTAACATAAGTTTGCAAGAAAAATAAATCGATTTCACACAGATGTTAATGCAAATACATGCTTCCGTAGTAAAAATTAGGGCAGTCGATTCCAACTGATATTCAGTCCTAGGTATGGCATACACACAAAGGGCACAAATCAGTAAGACAGGATGGCATCTGTAAACCATGAGATAATTCGAGAAAAACCCAGATTACACTTCAAATAAATTTTTCATTGGCTTTTCCGTCAGTTTTCGAGAAAAAATGACATTTCGGAGGTTGTCTTTATTCAAAGAGTAAAAACTACGACATCCTAGTTTTGAGACCGCAACTATTGGGCATGTGTATCCTACAAATAAAACTCCTATGGTAATTACTGTTACGTTCATATTTTCAAACACAGAAAATCACTTTTTACATATATAGAATCAGAGCCCGTCGCGGAACAACTCCCTGCCTCGCCTTGCGTACGATCAAGGACTAATCTGCCACCCTATATCAGGAAACCGTCCGGAGACTAGCCGTTACATATACTCACACTCATAACCAGTCACAACATACCATTTACCCACGTGCATTTTGTTATCATTAGTCTCTTGCTAAGTGTTAATTGCTACGTACTTTTCCACTGTTACACAATTGGTAAACACATGCATTTTTATGGCTAGTCCCGACGGGTTATCCTTTTTCTTTATTGCTATTTACCCATGTCGGTACCGAGGCAAGGAGAAATCCCAGGTTTGATTCTAAGAACAAGGGATAGTCCAATCATCAAGCAAGGATTTCGCTTGGGTCACAACAGTCGGCCATCCTTCGGTTTCACTGTCCTCAGTGAAAAGAACTTATTTTCCGATTTTTTTATGTCCAATACAAACTCTAGCAACGAAATCACAACCACGTCCATACTATTGTGTGTCTATTTGAAAATTATTACCTTTCACGCACCACCTACATGTATCTCTCTTTTATGAATCGTTCAAACAATGGTTTCTCTAGACCAATCATTCTAGATCAAGTCTTCCAGAGAACAACTCCTCAAGACTTAAACAATCACTCCAAATCAAGTCCTCCAGAGAATTGCTTCTCAAGACTTATAAAATCACTCTTACTTAAGTCCTCCAGAGAACAACTTCTCAAGACTTACATAGTGATTCTACCTCAAGTCCTCCAGAGAACAACTTCTCAAGACTAATAAAATCACTCCAACTTAAGTCCTCCAGAGAATTCCTTCTCAAGACTTACACAGTGATTGTACCTCAAGTCCTCCAGAGAACACTTTCTCAAGACTTATACATTCACTCCACTTAAGTCCTCCAGAGAACAACTTCTCAAGACTTAGACATTGATTTTACTTCAAGTCCTCCAGAGAACAACTTCTCAAGACTAATAAAATCACTCCAACTTAAGTCCTCCAGAGAACAACGTCTCAAGACTTACACAGTGATTGTACCTCAAGTCCTCCAGAGAACACCTTCTCAAGACTTATACATTCACTCCACTTAAGTCCTCCAGAGAATTACTTCTCAAGACTTATACAGTGATTTTACTTCAAGTCCTCCAGAGAACAACTTCTCAAGACTAATAAAATCACTCCAACTTAAGTCCTCCAGAGAACAACTTCTCAAGACTTATACATTGATTTTACTTCAAGTCCTCCAGAGAACAACTTCTCAAGACTAATAAAATCACTCCAACTTAAGTCCTCCAGAGAACAACTTCTCAAGACTTATACATTGATTTTACTTCAAGTCCTCCAGAGAACAACTTCTCAAGACTAATAAAATCACTCCAACTTAAGTCCTCCAGAGAACAACGTCTCAAGACTTACACAGTGATTGTACCTCAAGTCCTCCAGAGAACACCTTCTCAAGACTTATACATTCACTCCACTTAAGTCCTCCAGAGAATTACTTCTCAAGACTTATACAGTGATTTTACTTCAAGTCCTCCAGAGAACAACTTCTCAAGACTAATAAAATCACTCCAACTTAAGTCCTCCAGAGAACAACTTCTCAAGACTTAGACAGTGATTGTACCTCAAGTCCTCCAGAGAACACTTTCTCAAGACTTATACATTCACTCCACTTAAGTCCTCCAGAGAACAACTTCTCAAGACTTAGACATTGATTTTACTTCAAGTCCTCCAGAGAACAACTTCTCAAGACTAATAAAATCACTCCAACTTAAGTCCTCCAGAGAACAACGTCTCAAGACTTACACAGTGATTGTACCTCAAGTCCTCCAGAGAACACCTTCTCAAGACTTATACATTCACTCCACTTAAGTCCTCCAGAGAATTACTTCTCAAGACTTATACAGTGATTTTACTTCAAGTCCTCCAGAGAACAACTTCTCAAGACTAATAAAATCACTCCAACTTAAGTCCTCCAGAGAACAACTTCTCAAGACTTATACATTGATTTTACTTCAAGTCCTCCAGAGAACAACTTCTCAAGACTAATAAAATCACTCCAACTTAAGTCCTCCAGAGAACAACTTCTCAAGACTTATACATTGATTTTACTTCAAGTCCTCCAGAGAACAACTTCTCAAGACTAATAAAATCACTCCAACTTAAGTCCTCCAGAGAACAACTTCTCAAGACTTAGACAGTGATTGTACCTCAAGTCCTCCAGAGAACACTTTCTCAAGACTTATACATTCACTCCACTTAAGTCCTCCAGAGAACAACTTCTCAAGACTTAGACATTGATTTTACTTCAAGTCCTCCAGAGAACAACTTCTCAAGACTAATAAAATCACTCCAACTTAAGTCCTCCAGAGAACAACGTCTCAAGACTTACACAGTGATTGTACCTCAAGTCCTCCAGAGAACACCTTCTCAAGACTTATACATTCACTCCACTTAAGTCCTCCAGAGAATTACTTCTCAAGACTTATACAGTGATTTTACTTCAAGTCCTCCAGAGAACAACTTCTCAAGACTAATAAAATCACTCCAACTTAAGTCCTCCAGAGAACAACTTCTCAAGACTTAGACAGTGATTGTACCTCAACTTCTCAAAGATCTCCACTACTGCCAGCGCTTCCAGTTCATAGCTGTGGTAACGTTGTTCAACCTCTGATAAAGCGCGACTGAAATACATAACAGGATGTTTTTCTTTCGCAGCCTTCTGCAACAGAATTCCTCCGATACCGTATTGACTTGCATCAGTATGCACTTCGTGCTCCAGATGCGGGTTATATGCTGCTAACACTGGCTTTTCGGATAATTTTTGTTTGATAGTATCCAGAGACTCCTGCTGTTCGGGCCCCCATGTGAATTCCATATCTTTTTTCAGTAGTTTTGTTAATGGCCGAGCCAGTTCAGCAAACCCTCGAACAAAACGCCGAAAATACCCTGATAAACCCAAAAATTGGCGTACTTCTTTTACTGTAGCTGGAGTCGGATATTTCATAATTGATATCGTTTTTGACTCTCCTGGTGAAATTCCTCCACCAAACACTTCATGGCCCAAGAATTGAACCTTCTTGTCGAAAAATCGGCATTTTGATAATTTTAGTGTTAGGTTCATTTCATTTAACTCATCAAGGAGGGAGTTCAATATTGATATATTTTCTTCTATAATTTTGGTAGCCACCATTATGTCATCCATGTAAATTATTACACTATCTTCACTAATTCCCTTGATGCGTAATCGGTTTTTCAACTGAGTCATCAGGCGGAGGAAAACTGCAGGAGCGTTCGTAAGGCCAAATGGCATACGTTTATACTCGAAGTGTCCCATTGGAGTCACGAACGCCGTATATTTCCGGCTCGCCTCATCAACCTTGATTTGATGGTAGCCATTCATTAGATCTAGTGAAGTAAATATGTTTTTGCCGCCAAGTGTATTTAACACGTCTTCGATATTGGGTGTCGGGTGTGTTTCGCACACTGTAATTGAGTTAATTTTGCGATAATCTACACACATCCGATAACTTTGGTCCTTTTTCTTTACAAGTATCACGGGGCTAGCAAACTGAGACTTTGAAGGTATAATAATGTCACTTTTCAATAAATCCTCTATAGTTTTCTCAAGGATACCACGTAAAGCGTAAGGCACTTTGTATGGTTTATAATTCACAATGGTCTCACTTTTTAATGTGATGGTCATAATGACATCGTCTGTTTTTCCTATTTCGGACATGTCTTTCGCGAAACATTGTCGATATTTATTCGCTAGTTTCATTAGCTTTTGTTTCTCTTGATCCGACACAATGATACCAAAATTAAAATCTTTTGCATCCAAAGGAATCCTTTGAGTTCTACCCGATTGGGTACTGACTTTGTTAACGAAAAGGATCTTACCTGGTGTTTTTAAAGTGATCATATCTGGTAAATTTAAAAAATTGAGTCCAATTATAACTGGATCATCTTGTGCTGGGTCAGGAACTACCATCAAGTCTATGCACTTTTTAATGTTTTGCACTTCCACGATTTTTCTAATTTTTCCCTTCGGTTTAACTACACCACCGCCGAATCCTTTAAGCGTCACACATATGTGCTCAATTTCCCACTCGTGTTTTTTCACGATACTTTCTTTTATAATAGAACACTCACTACCAAAATCAATCAAACATTTCACTTCAATGCCGCCCACTTTTATAGTGGGATGATATTCGTCAGACTTTGATTCACCGGTATGCACTAGTCATGATTTCTTTTCATTTCCTTTCCATGATTCGCAGTCCTTAGCGAAATGACCAACTTTGCCACATTTGAAGCATTTCTTTTGCTTGCGCGCACAATCGGCCGAGGTATGACCTCGTAATTTGCAAAAGTCGCACAACGGTCGCTCGGATGTATTGTCCTTATCCTTTTTCGGATTTTGTGCGTACCATTTCTTTTTTTGATCACTGTAATCACTTACACATTTTCTTTTTGGCTCAGACCGACAATTTTCTTCATTTTCCAGCCTCTCAATGCTTTTCAGCTTGGCCAGCAAATCTGTAATTGTCGAGAAATCACCGATCACAAAACAACAACTCCACTTTTTCACTCAGGCGATTATATAAATATTTATTTTCAAACACTTTGAACTCGAATCCCACTTCTGAAGTTGTTACGTTCATATTTTCAAACACAGAAAATCACTTTTTACATATATAGAATCAGAGCCCGTCGCGGAACAACTCCCTGCCTCGCCTTGCGTACGATCAAGGACTAATCTGCCACCCTATATCAGGAAACCGTCCGGAGACTAGCCGTTACATATACTCACACTCATAACCAGTCACAACATACCATTTACCCACGTGCATTTTGTTATCATTAGTCTCTTGCTAAGTGTTAATTGCTACGTACTTTTCCACTGTTACACAATTGGTAAACACATGCATTTTTATGGCTAGTCCCGACGGGTTATCCTTTTTCTTTATTGCTATTTACCCATGTCGGTACCGAGGCAAGGAGAAATCCCAGGTTTGATTCTAAGAACAAGGGATAGTCCAATCATCAAGCAAGGATTTCGCTTGGGTCACAACATTACTTACAAACTGTTCTAAATTGGCGGTCATAAATAGAATTTACAAGTGAAATTGCACCCGATTCGCATATTCTGCCCATAAATGACACTTGCAACAGTACTTTTTTTATTTCTTCTTGAAAACCATAAGAAACGCTGATTAATATATATTTGAAAGAGTTGTTTTGATCCTATTCCTTTTTTCTTGCAGTGAACACATCCTTGTTAGGAGGACTGTATTTCCTTGACATATTGTGTGAAACGACGTGGTGAATTTAAATAATCAATTAGTGACATCTATTGTATATGTCAACATAAAAGCTTCTTTTTAATCTGTGATTTTGTCGAAATTACTTTCTGGAGGTAATTTGGCAATGTATGGGAAAACGTGTTTTGGGACACGATAACTGTCAAAAGCACGAATGGTGTGAAACCGATGTATTTTCATGACTGTGTAAATAAGCTATAAACGGGCCGAGGCATGTAAAAATGCGTTAACCATGAAAACGAACTTTTGAGGCAATTGGAAGGGACTATAAATGGGCTATTAAGCATTGATTGCTGCTTTGCCAATAGCTAATTTAATAAAATTATAACAAGACTGTGGAAAATTTATTTAAAAATCTATCAAAGTATACAAGTTATAGTATACTTCGCTCAGGAATAAAAGAAATAAGGAGATAATATTCGTATGAATCCAATATTCAGTATAAATATCAACGGTTTATTATTTCTGTGTTTATAAATTTTTTCCCAATTATTATAAATTGTCAATTTTAAAATACTAAACATTCTATGCAGCATTTGATTTTTTAATGCATTGAATGTCAAAAGTGCAATTTTTTAAAATGTTTTTTAATAACACCTAAATTTTTGCTGCTCATCAATATTTTATTGGACCAAAAAACAACTACATATTCTAAATTTATTGAAACTTTGATAAAAATATCAAAACATTACTTCGCTTCGATTGACATCTCCGTCATGTCAAAAGCGCGTTTCGATCGTGAAATGTCTTGCGTGACGGAACTACCACACTCAAAAATTACCAAAACCTAATCAGCTTAACTCAGTACCAAGACGCTTCGATTTGTACCTCAACGATGTCGATATGATTTTGCTTTCGTGAGATATATTTCTAGAAATAAATGACCCGAAAACACATACATATGTACAAACACACGATATGCATGATATATTCCTTTAAAAATACTCTTAAATTACTTCTAAAACGTTAAAACGTGAATTCATGTTGATTCGATTTCAATTTTCGGACCAATTACAACATCTTCCATGTATGTTGGAAATTTGAAAATCACGAACATAAAAAAAATTCGAGGGTGGATCAAACGTTCAGATTACTTGTTTTCATCATTTTAGTATTATTTACATTATTTTAGTCCTATTTTCTATAACTGTTTGTCGTTTGATTTTCTGGTTTTATTGTATTTTTTGGTATTTTTAAGCGTATTTGTCAACAACCCAAATGAACTTCCTTCAAGTTGCCGTGCCTGTAATGTCATCCCATCGTTGCCGTACTGCCAACTGCTACAACCCAATTTCAAATTGAAGCAACGTCCAGTCATTTTTGCTCGTCCAACAACAACAACACGACCCATACTTATCGTACGACCGAAAATTTCAATTTCGACACGACAGTGCATTGCATTCCCCCATAATTTTGCTCGAGCTGAAGCGTGCGGTGGAAATCCGAGAAAACGCGTGACTGTGCAGAGCGTTCGAGTCGTTCAGTCGCAAATAATTGTTCGCGAAAATGGCGGAGGGCCAGGACGATGCGAGGAAGATCACGCTGACGGTGAAAACGCCAAAGGACAAGCGAACAATCGAGGTGGACGAGAATGCCGAAATCAAAGATGTAAGTTGTCATGGCGATCGTGCGGCGGGGCGCGAACAATCCGTGTCCGTGCCCCGATTGCGGCTATCTTCCCGGGCCGCATGGAAGCTTCTCGTGACTTCCCGGGTCGGTGGTTTGTTGTGCCGTGCGGACCGCCGCCGTCACGGCCGTGATTAATCCGATTGCAATGTTGACACAGGGCGGCAAGCAACTGTGCCGCTCGATTTGGGTATTTCCGTCGAAAGAGGAAAGTCGGCGGGGCTGCCTCGCAGGAAAATCCAGCGATTGTGCAATTGCGCGGCCGGAGCTGCTTGGGAATTTGACAGCTGTCGGTGGACTGGACCGAGTCGAACCCGGCGCTCCGGGACTGGCTACGCCAGACGAGCTGCAGGGTGCTTTCCCCGAATTGCCGATCTTGCCTTGCTCTGCCAGCTTGACGAGGGCTGGACACTGCCATTCAGCCGCCGAGCCCTTCCCGCCGTACTAAGGGCTAATTAGATTTCGCGCTTACGTGGACTTGCAGGGTGACAGTGCAATGGAATGCCCTCGAAGGCTGTTCCGAATTCCGTGTCCCCGTGGGTGCCAGCTCGCGTCTTTGCTGTCCACTCCAATTAAAGTGGTCCTCCCAATGGCGAGGAAGTTAATTCCGATGCCTGACAGAGGCGTGAATGGAGAGTGACGTCAAGACAAGTGGAAACAGTTCGGTTGCGCAACAAATTATTTCCTGGAGATAAGAAAGTTGGCAGCCAAAGTGAGCTGTCGAGAGAAAGCCGCAATTGCAATCGTTCGCGAGCTTCCAAACGCGCTGGCGGAGATTGCGAAAGCAACTCTCAATGTTTTCTGCGAATTTGCGGACTGAGCGATTCACCTTCGTTTCATGGCGCGCTGCATCGCGAGCGGTCTTGGAGTTTTTGTCGGTGGTAGCGCTCCGCCAAGGCTGACGCTGATGAGGGCACTGGGTCTTTCTTAAATCGTTTCGCAACGAGCATGCGATTCGCTCAAGGCGATCGAAATGTTTACGTCTCGCTGCTTTGCTCAGCTGTTTGCCAATATTTCCAGTTAATCGCTAACAACGGTTGAAGCTCGCATGAGCTCTAGCTTTGGGTCCCCGTTAAAAAGGGTATATTTGATTCTTTCAAAAGAGTTCCGAATTCCAAACACGTCTTCATTCGTTTGCATGACGCAATTTTCTCTATTAAATGCTTTAATTTGAAAACCGATGCAATGATTACCCTTAAAACAGGACTGCTGACGATAAACAGGAACGCTTCTCGCAAATTTTGACAAAATTAGATAATTTAGAACACGATTGCATCTACTCCAGCTGATACCAATCATTTCTACTCGATCGATCAGATTGTGTACTCTGAATCATTTACAATAATGTTTTCCACTATATTATCTGCAAAACAAAACAGTACGAGGAGTGGCTGAAAAGTTCTGAGCCTAAGGTACTTGCGGTCATTCTGCCTACTCATTAGGTAGGTCACTATTTGACCAACATCTAATTAATATGTAAGGACAGTTTCGTGTATTGAGCTTTATTACACTTTGAGTAATTGAACCGTTAACATTAACATGTCAGAGTCGTCGATGCGTTTATTTAAATTGTAATGCTGGCGCATTCCACATACTGTTAGTCAAAAAAGTTTACGTACAATTATCATTTTTCTAAACCTTTCCATATAAATTAAAGGCTATTATAGTTAAAAATTCCGGTAATATAATGCATAACCAAAAAAAAAACTTCAAACGTTATAAATACAAAAAAAGGAATCAAAACTAAACAAAATATATCAAAACTGATATCAAAAAAGTTTACGTACAATTTTTTTAATATCTAGTTTGGTATCATTTTGCCTTTATGACAGCCCGTAATCTGTTTTGTATACTGCCCACCAACTTAGACGTAGTTTGTGGTGTTATTTTCTCCAATTTGCTTTTCAGAGCATCCTTAAGAGATTGGCGGGAGGTTATCACATGTTTGCGAATACGGCGATCTAACAAATCCCACAGATTCTCTATTGGATTAAGATTCGGTTGTTGGGGATTGGGGGGGGGGGGATGAATTTAGTTGCTTTGGAACCCTGTAAATGCACCTTTCCTTTACAATTATCGATGTATGTTTTGGGTCATTGTCTTGCGGAAATATAAATGTATTTACGAGGCACGTCCAGAAAGTAAGAGTACTGGTTGCCTTCTCATGCTGTGAGAATTTTTTTCAAGGTTGGCAACACTGAATAGTAGTGGGGGTTCTCCTGAACAGAATGAGCATAGGCAAGATCTTGTGTGAAATATGTCGATAAAAAATCCCGCCGAGTGCGAGGTACGCGCTGTCATACGATTCCTTCTCGCTGAAGGTAAAACAGCAACCGAAATTTTTTCACGTGTCAGAACTGTTTATAGCGAAAGTGTTATGTACCGAACGAACGTGTTCAAGTGGTGTCGTGAGTTTAATGAAGGCAGAACGAATGTTCATGACGATCAGAGTTGTGGAAGATCTTCAATGGGAAAACAACTGACAGAACAGCACAAACTGAATCGGGTCGCTAGCGCTAGGGAGTTCCTTGAGCGATTTGAATTGGAAGATGAGGATTTTCTAAGCTCGTTTGTAAATGGAGATTAATCCTGGGTACCTCATTACACTCCTCAGACAAAAAGACAGTCATCACAGTGGCGGCACACCAGTTCCCCATCTGCCAAAAAATTTGAAACTTCAATTTCGGGCCAAAAAATCATGGCCACTATGTTTTGGGACCGAAAAGGGATCAATTTGATCGAATTTTCGCCTCAATGGAAGACAATTAATGCAGCACGATACTGTGGGACCCTAAGGCTTGATCCACACTATAGTGCCGGTCACAGTTCGGTCTCGGTCCAGTTTCGATCACGTGTAATCTGGTTGCATTCACATTAGCGATCTGACTTCGATCACGGTTCAATCTTGAATCGCCAATAGTCGAGGTCGCATATACCTATACCTTTCTCGAAAGTCCAAGATATTTGAGACATTGCACGCATTTGAATAATTGAAATTATATTTAATTGTATTGAATTTTACAAATCAACACACATGTCTCTTTTACTAACAAAACCTGACTGAACCGAGAACGAAGAGCATTTACACTATCGGTACAGTCCATCACAAGTTCGATCTCGATCAGCGAAAATTTCTTTGAGATCGATCGTTACTGGAGCGGTACCGGACCGGGACTTGACTGTTACCGATAGTGTGAATGCACACATTTGGTTCTTAGTTGAGGATATTTTACCAGACCGAGACCGAACCGAGACCGAACTGTGACCGGCACTATAGTGTGAATCAAGCCTAAAAAGAACTCAAGAGAGCAATTCAAAACAAACGGTGGGGGGATGTTGACGAAGGGAGTGTGCTTGTTGCACGACAACGCCCGCCCGCACACGGCCAACGCCACTGAAGCGCCTTTGTACTCATTTGGTTGAGACATTTTGGACCACCCCGCATATTCCCCTGACTTGGCGCCTTCAGACTTGCATCTTTTCCTGGAGGCTAATATGGGTGGAAAAAAATCCAACTGACGAGGAGGTGAAACAAGAGGTCCTGAACTGGAAAAAGAAGATGGCGGGATTGTTCTTTCAGGTGGGCATTAAAAAGCTTGTGCCACGGCTCACAACCTGCATAGAATGGGAAGGAGACTACGTGGAAAAATAACTGACATATTTATCTAAAAAATCCTGCAACTTTCTTTTAGATACAATTTTTTTTAATTAGAAAAATCGAGTACTCTTGCTTTCTGGACGTGCCTCGTACATCGAGACACATTTTGGCTATACTTTCCATTAAATTATTTTGTAAAATGCTTGAATATTCGTATTTGTTCATAGTTGTCTCAATATATTGTAAGTTACCGACACCAGCAGCACTCATACAACCCCACAGTATCACGTTGCCACAACCATGCTTTATAGTAGGAATAACGTTCGTCTTATTATACTGTGTTCACCTTTCGCCATACATTTCCGTGTCGATTACTTCCAAAAATATTAAATTTGCTTTCATCGGAGAAGACTAGATTGTTCCAAAACTCATGACTCATGACTTCTGGCAAAATCTAAACGCTCTTTGCTATTCACTACAGATATGAATGGTTTCCTCCGAGGTGATCGACCATTAAAACCAGCATGGTGAAGGATATTTCTTATTGTTTGAGGATTACAACACTTTCCAGTCTAATCTAACATTTGTTGGGTAATTTTTGGTGCAGAATTTGTTGGAAAAGAAAAGAAAGAAAGAAAATCTTCACAATATTTGTAATAAGCCGCTGTTCTTGCGAAGAAAATATTTTAGAACGACCTTTTCGTGGGTTTATCAACAGTTTTCCGTTATTTCCGTATTTTTTTATTACAGTATGAACACTGCTTTGGGTTTTACCCATTATTGCTAGTCGCGTAGTGATTTTTTCATATATAGTTTTAAAATTAGTTTTCCAATGCTTATTACTCACTACCACAAAATGTCAACAACTAACTATACTGTACGTAAACTTATTTGATGTGAATTCTACACTTTTATGAAAAAAACACTATAATATGAGAAATACGAATGAGATTTTAATTGGAGATGTATCCGATACCGGTATATTGGCGATACTTCGGATTTGCTGATATATCGGTATCGGCGATATTTTTATGGCCGATTCAACGATACCTTTCAAATTTGGCGCTTTAAAAATGATGTAATGTAAACGATCGCCACATTCAGATGTTAACATAGCAAGTAATCTTAACAAGGCTTTTCAAGATTGGAGTGTACAAGACCGAGTTCGAGCGGTAGCTACCGACAACGCTGCAAATTTCGGTATCGCTATTAGAGAGGTTCAAAAAACCTACGATGTTGTACCTGAAAATGTTTGGCTTACTCATTGCAATTGATAATTAAGGCCTCTCTTTCAAGCAACAGTAAGATTTTAAAAGAAATGCAGGATGCACATAATATTCTCAATCATGTCCTTATACAAGATATATCTACACGCTGGGACTCGACACTGCAGGCATTAAGGCGTTTACTGGAACAACGAGTTGCAGTACAAGCTTGTCTGCCTCGTAGAACTCACGACTGAAGAATGGGTAATGATGGAGGAGGTGGTGAACATTTTGAGATAGTTCAAAGAGGTCAAGTCAATTAGCAAAGCCACTGCTACGTTATCTGACGTCATTCCGTTAATTAACAGTCTTCGAAAATGATTGAAAAACATAAGGTGTCCATCGACAGAAATGGAGAATTCATCGCAATCGCAAAAATAGCGGTTACACATTGAGAACTTATACGCAGGGCCACAAGCCTTACTAGCTAAAGCTAGACAGAGGTTCTGACCCGTTAATGGCAAGACAGCAGCCAGTTCGGTCGTGCAAAAATGCGTAAGATGCACACGAGCCAGACCAACACTCATGAATCAGCTCATGTGCAATCTTCCGGCCAATCGGGTTCAACCAGCTAGACCATTTGTGAACGCTGGAGTCGATTTTGCAGGACCGCTTTGGATTCACTATCGAATCAGGGGCAAACAGCCACAAAAAGCATACTTAGCGGTTTTTTGCTGCTTTGCTACGAAAGCAGTGCACCTGGAGCTGGTCCCCAACCTGACCACAGAAGCATTCATTAATGCTCTTAAGCGCTTCACAGGCCGAAGAGGAAACCCTAAAAACCTCTATTGCGATAATGCGACAAACTTTATTGGTGCAAGGAACCAATTACAAGAGCTAAGGAAAACAATATTTGCGAATGAGTCGCAAAAACAATTGTCAACATTTTGCTCAACGAAGGGAATAGATTTTCACTTCATTCCTCCAAGGTCTCCTCATTTTGGTGGGTTATGGGAGGCAGCTGTAAAGTCTGCAAAACACATGATAGTTAAAAATGTGCATCAAAAACAACTCACCTACGAAGAATTGGAAACAGTGATCGCGCAAGTTGAAGCCATCCTCAATTCAAGACCTCTCACACCGTTAACAACCATCGCAAACGATATCACGGCTTTAACTCCAGGACACCTCTTAATCGGCGAACCAATCACAAATTCAATCGATGCAAAAGCTCACCAGCAAAATCTTTCTCTACCACAAAGGTGGAAACTTTTAAACGACATCAGAGATTCCTTTTGGCAGCAGTGGTCGTCGGAATACTTATCGCAGCTTCAACAGCGACACAAATGGAAACGTGTGCGTGAAAATATAAAGCCAGGAACAATGGTCATCCTAAAAGAAGACAACCAACCGCCATTAAGATGGCGTATGGCTAGAGTCATAAGAGGCAAACCAGGGAAGGACGGGCTGATACGAGTGGTCGAACTAAAAACAGCTTCTGGAATAGAGCAAAGACTCATTAGCAACTTAGCTCCATTACCTGCGGAAGTTGAACCCATGGAAGAAGATGCAATCCAAATCGAATCTTCCGAACCGAAAGGTGATACGAGCACTGATTCACGCCCACGTCCCATATCATCTACCCGTCAAGGAGTCAAAGACATCAATTCGAAGAAACGACGACTAAACACATCAATAGCCTGTTACAATGGGCAACCTCAGTTATTCTAATGGTCTTCACCAGTGCGAATCTATTTGCGAGATACCTCTATTGGAGACATAAGCAGCGAAACACCAGAACATCACAACCCATTGTGATAGCAATCAATCCAGGACAGGAGTTGACCTAGCGCTCAAGGGGGGGGGGGGGTAGGATGTTAAGACGCGTCCCCACACACTTAGCCTTAAGCATTTTCCCCATTATCATAAATTCATAAGCTTATTTCAATTAAAATAAAGTCATTCTCAAGTCAGACTTCAACTTGAACTTTTCTAAGAATCAAGGGAGTTTCGATATTGAATCGAAATTCAATCATTCGACTGACCGGATTAAGTATTCGGTCGACAGACAGTTTTAAAAGTGACAACAGTTTTAGTGAATCACGTGAAATTTTACAATTTTGATCAAGAGTTACAAAACTCAAAAAAATCAACTAATCGGATTTAGAATTCGATTGACCGACAATTTTACAATATCCAAACTTAAAAAAAATGGCGCAGAAGTACTTTAGTTTCCAAATATGTTCGTATCTAACTTAAGAATACTTTATTTTTTTAAACAAAATTTTTATCAATGTTAATTTTATTTACTAAAACTATTAACTAATCTCAAATTGTCTATATTTTTTATATTAATTAAAAAATTAACCTGACTTGTGTTTTATTTATTTTACCTACATTATTGAATTCAATAAGCATATCGATATCGGTATCGCCGAAATTTTTGTTAGAGTATCGGTATCGTATCGGCAAAAAGGCGTATCGAAACATCCCTAATTTTAATAGAATTTGCTAGAACAGAGCGCCTGAGAGGGATCCGATTAACGGTGCAGCTAATTTTTACACAATAAGAGATGCGTGCCACATAATTTCCTTTTAAATCATGCTACGCAAACATTTACTGGAAATACAAATTTATAATTAAAAACGGTAAAGTTTATTCTGCAACGAAGAAACAAAATTGGAAATATGGAACATTATTAAATAAAAATTATTCTGGTACTATCCCTTAAATCGATAAACATCGTCTGGGAAGTACCATCCTCTTAGATCTGAATGAAATTTGGCATATAAGCAGGAGACGTTAAGGATATTCAATCCCTAAAATATTAAGACCGCTCGTTTCAAATGAACTTGTCGCAAATTTGGTTACGGATCTTTTTGTATCAGTGACTCAATATGTACTATCGAAATGTCACTCTTCAAAGCATTTATAGAAGTTGGCACTGTACCTAAGTGTTACTTTGCTTGAAAACCCTAGAATGGTACTATACATCATAAGTATAAGGAATAAATATTTTTCTGATTCGTGCCATAAAAATTTAGTCACTGTTTGCTTGTTTTCATCAAGGAATGTCTTACAAGAAACGTAATTGAGGTCACACGTTAGGTATTAATCTACAAATTTGGTTTTTATAATTGTAAGCAATCTAAAATCGAGAATTTATTCGCGAAGATCATGACAGTAATTAATAGTTTTTGATTTTTTTAGCTTATTTTCAGTAGAATTAAAATTTGATTTTTCATCTTCCAGTTTAAATTGCTTGTTGCCGAAAAGTTCGAAGTGGAACCGGAATTGTTGTGTCTAATTTTTGCTGGCAAAATAATGAAAGACAGTGACACCCTCAAAGCGCATAATATCAAAGATGGATTGACCGTTCATTTGGTGATTAAAACACCGCCGCGTGCACAAGAGAGTCAACCGCGTCCGCAAGCCGATGTACGAGCCACCCCATTTGGTATGAATCAATTGGGCGGATTGGCCGGTCTAGACGCGTTAGGAATGGGCTCGGGAAATTTTATGGAATTGCAAGGACGCATGCAAAATGAATTGTTAAATAATAGCGATCTTTTGCGAACAATGCTTGATAATCCACTTGTGCAACAGATGATGAACAATCCCGATATTATGAGACAATTCCTAACATCAAATCCACAAATGCAAGAGTTGATGCAACGCAATCCTGAAATTGCGCATATGTTAAATAATCCCGAGCTGCTGCGTAATACAATGGAGTTGGCGCGAAATCCATCCATGTTGCAAGAATTGATGCGATCACATGATCGTGCCATGTCGAATTTGGAGAGTGTCCCGGGTGGATATAGTGCTTTGCAGAGAATATACCGTGACATTCAGGAGCCGATGCTGAATGCGGCCACGGAGCCATTTACTAGGAATCCATTTGCTGGTCTGGTTGACAACACCATGAGTGGTAAGTTATGTGTATGTGTATACAGTTGAAAATGAATCCCATACAATCGCTGGTGAGCAAAGTCTGATGATTTGTTTCAATTTAGGGCCAAATCCTCAACAAGGTACAGAGAATCGTGAACCATTACCAAATCCATGGAGTACAAATTCACCTGGCGGTGGATCCACACCAAGTGGCGGCGCCAATCGTCCCACACCTGGAATTATGAATGCGCCGGCTATGCAAAGTTTGCTTCAGCAAATGTCAGACAACCCTGAATTGATGCGAAACATGCTCAACGCGCCATACACGCGAAGTGTAATGGAGGCGATGGTATCAGACCCAGCATTGGCGACAAATGTAAGTATTTCAATCAACACGCTCTTCGAAATTTTTGAATAGTCTAGATGAAAGTAAAACGTCATGCCTTATTTGCAGCTTCTAAATTCCAGTCCTATTTTGGCCAACAATCCACAGTTGCAAGATCAAATGCGCACGATGATGCCACAATTCCTACAACAGATGCAAAATCCCGACATGCTGCAAGCTATGAGCAATCCGCAAGCATTGAATGCCATCCTACAAATTCAACAGGGTATGGAGCAACTGCGACAAGCCGCTCCTGGGTTAGTTGGTGCAATGGGCACACCACCCGTGCCGCCAGGCTTCACTCCAAATGCGTCCACAACATCGACGACTGGATCGTCAACTACAAATACAACTACGACGGCAGGCGGTGCAGCGCCTGGGGCACCAGATCCAGCGTTGTTCAGTGAGTTTATGGCACGCATGATCAACGGAATGAGCTTATCAAATAATCAACAATTACCGCCCGAAGAGAGATACTCGTCACAATTGGAACAATTGACATCTATGGGTTTTGTTAATAGGGAAGCTAATTTGCAAGGTAAGTGTGTTGAGTAGTGATGGTTGATTTTATAAGTTTTATGATTTTTTTTGCCTCTAATAATACTTCATAATCCCTGCAAATAATGTTCAATGCCAATGTGGTGAATATGTTTAAAAAATCAAGGTTGATAATTGGTTGTATCAATATACTTTCAAATTGAAGGATGAATGGAAGGAGTACAATATTAACGTGCAACAGATCTTCGTAAATTTCCTAGCAAACAAACAAAGATATGACTCAGAATTGAAAGTACTAAGTAATGTTTGATTTTGAATGGCGATGGAAAATGATTACTTGAAATAATAATAATAAGAAACTAGGCAAAAGACGTTAGCAAAAAGGACAGAACTGAGCGTTTTACCAGCATGCCTATAAAGTATACTTTTCACTCCTCTCAATGAGTAAATCTTACAAAGCACACTAAAAATAAGCTGAGAATTTGGAAAACCATCATCCGCGTTGGATTGATATGCGGTTGTGAAAGGGCAATTAGTATTTTTTCTATCAGATCACGTCCTGGATCCTATGGAAACAGTGAACTGGGGTATTCGTGACAATCGCGTGCAATTTTGATTCATGGTTACCTTTAAAATATATAAAATACATACAGAAGAACCTGTATCCGAGATAATTGGGATTGGGCAGATCTCGGACAATCAAAAAATCGGATAATACGGTAGGATGTGAGAAAAAAGTTGACGTGCAATTTGCCATTCATGCCATTGTTGGCTGATTTTGAATCATGGTTATTTCAAAATCTATTTTATTTGGCTTGAAATAATTTGGTTTTTACTTATGAAATAAAAGTCCTTAAATTGCGAACATGTATCCTTTTTTTAAAAAGAAACTCTTCGTTGTTTGCTTTACACTGGCGCCACGCATTTTCACTGCAGAGCTACGAAGTCATCGCAATATCAACATGTTCCACGCACAGCAGAGATGTTTCGAGTGAACCCATCTATATTTTACTGTTGATTACAATATTATCATTGATGTTTTCTGGTTACAGGGTCACTAAATCAATGAAAGCATCATCATTTAGCTTCTGATGATCATCATTCATTCATCTAAATCTAATCTGCTGTATTACATTATCAAAGACGTAATCATTCCAATGAAAGGATCATCTAAACTGTCCGGTTCACCATCGTCACGCAGAACTAAAGCATCTTTGGGTGAAAGGTTTTCCAGGTTTTTTTCTCTTAATTTCTTCACCATATCTTTTAAATTTGCCAAGTTTAAATTTTGAGCAACTATTTGTTTATTTTCTAAGTCTTCAAGAAGATGGTGTAATAAACAGCGGGAGTAATTCCGTTTAAGATTTTCCAGTACACCCTTGTCAAGTGGTTGGATGAGTGGTGTAACGTTGGCTGGTAAAAAAATTGCACGGATATTACCACTAACCCGTTGGATCTTATCTAAATGGCTTGGAGCCTTGTCTAGAGTCAGCATGGCTTAATGGGGACCATTTTTTAGATCCAAAAAAATTATCATTAGACTCAAAATTATTGAGAACCTGTGATAAAATAATTGTTCGGTCAATCCAAGCACTCTTCTGGCTTGTGTAACGTACAAAGAGGGTTTGCGTGTTAATATTTTCAAAAGCCCTTGGCTTTTCAGACTTTCCAATAACTAACAGCTTCAACTTGTGATCGTCTGATCTGTTTGAGAAGACTAAAACTGTTAGTCGTTCTTTGTTCCGTTAATGGCCTGGGGTGCAACTAAAGCCATTTTGACGTACAAACCAGTTACATCACAATTTGTACTTGCTGTGAAGTCAATCCTTCCTTTTGGTACTTTCATCAAGTTGCCCTGCGAATCCTTGCATTGCTCGTGAATTGGATGATGGAATTTACCTTGCTATACTCGATTGGCACATCTTTTTTGCAATCCTTAAAAGCACCGCAAATAGCTGTAAACTCTTCTTTCACATCTTTAAGTTTAGCGTAGAACTCTAAAGTTTTAGCCTAGGGCTTCGGTCCCGACATTGAACTTCCCTGTTCTCTAACTTGCCTAAACCACAAAAGTAAAGCCTCTGAAGTTTTTTCATGTTCGATTTTTTCATTGAGTTGAAGACCTTATATACATAGCTTTCCATTTTCGACTCACCTCTATCTAATCGTTAAATTTTGCCCCATTTTTGATTTAAACAACATATAACAAGTTTTCGCTTTCCATTCTTAATACCACTATGATAGGCAAGATGGAGGAACAATTCGTTCAAAAGATGGTGAGTCATAAAGGCGATGTTTTCTTTCTTCTGTTCAATCGAACGCAAATGGTATTTTTTAAATTCACCTCGGCTAATACGGGAACTCGGAAAATCCAGTTTCTACTGGATTCGAAATGAAATACTAGACACAACGTGAAAGCAGGCTTTTTCTAGCATGTACCGACACAGCTTCCGTTCTGACAATCAAGAAACAAATTTAACAATTCAAAATTGGTTTTCTGGACTTGCTTCTAAGAATCCGCCGACGAGCCATAAGTTCTGTTACAAAATTGAACGCGTTTCCGATACCGTTGTTTATCGCTGTTTTTAGGTAAGTCATATTGTTGACCATATGTGTATGTATAAACTAGTTGTTAATCCTCAAACCAACCATTTTCAAAGCGGTGGTCGTTCCGAGGACAAACCGCAAGTTTGATCGACCGTATGCTCTGCTCTGTTTATCACCTGTATTTCCTACAGTTGTTTCGCTGTGATCTCTTTTAAATTTTTCTCAATTCTTTCTTAAATTTGGTTTCAAAGTTTTATTTCCCGACCAGGAGTTTTGCCACTGTTTATTGTATACATTGTGCTGTTGACAACTGATTTTAAGTATGTTCGTTCACGTATAAAAATGGAGTGGGGTGTAAACGAAAACCGAACAGCAGTTGTTGCATTACATGAGTGCGATTTTCAAGTTGTTGTGCCCATTGAGAATAACGCGAAGATTTGTTTATCGTGCGATTCAAAGAGTCAATGAGACCCAGAATATTGGATACCGAACCTGTTTTGGACGTCCCCGTGTCGTGCGTATTTCTGCAATCGTCGAAGTCATCGAATTCGTCGGAATCCTCTTCGTAAGCAACGAATAATGACTCGGGAGATTAAATTCTCAGAAGTAGAAGTCTCGCATCATAAAATCGGACTTCGGGACGGACGCTTTCCGGAGATCAACAGGGCATTTGCTGAAAGAAAATTTGAAAAACTTTGGACCACAAGATGTAGAGAGCTCGTACAGAGGTACGACAACAACAAACATCGACATATTATGTTTACTGATGAAAAGTTTTGACGGTGGAAGACGCCGTCAAAATGATAGTGTATGCACACAGCTCCAGGGAAGCCCAAGAGGTTGGGAAAAAGGAACAGCAGCGAGAACATCATCAGGATCTGTAATGGTATGATGGGGTGGCACCAACGAAGGTGTCACAGAGCTTTATTTCTGTGAAAAAAAACTGCAGCAAAAAATTATCCGACAGATATGCTTGGGGAGTGTGTGAAGCCATTGAACTCTTCGCTATTCAACAAACGTCACTCGATTTTCCAGCAGGATTCTGCTCTTTGTCAAAAAATCTCTCGCATTTATAAAAAAGGCTCATACAGTGCTGTGAATAATTATAGACTCAACTATATTTTTGAGTCTCTCATAAAAACAGGAAATTATTTCAAATAACTGTTGATTTTATTGGATAATATGCTTTTAAGAAAATGCAGTAGAGATGAAAGGGTTATTATATTCCTTTTGAAAATAAAATAAAAAAAAAACATAAAAACTCGCTGTAATATCTGTGAAAAAGTATAAACTCATTGTAATGTTTGCTAAGTTTTTCATTTAATACTTAGTCCATTTGCCCTTATTTTTGATAACATCTAACAGTCGACTCTATTTTCCATATATTCCATATATATATATTCTTTCCTTCAGTTCTGCTACATTTTAAATGGATGAATTCGTCTGGTCGTAGACTTTCCTCGTTAAGATGCCCCACAAATTTTCTATGGGGTTCAGGTCGAGACTTAACGCTTGCCATGGTAATAATTGGATTCCATAATTCTGAAACCACTTTTTTGTAGAGGCAGCCGTATGGATGGGTGCATTATCCTGCTGAAATATAATGTTTTCGTCTTCCGCTGGCGTCACAAAAGGCAGTAGATGGTCCTCTAGCAACTTCTGATATCTGACAGCATTAAGTCTACCATTGACGAAGGCTATGTCGTTCCTAGCATGTTTTTTGAAAGCTGCCCAAATCATCACAGATCCACCTCCCCGTGTTGTTTTTGGCATGATTCTTCTATCCTTTCGTAAATCGCGCCAGTAGTAGTTAAATTCATCTAGTCCATTGAGATTGAACTTCTTCTCGTCGCTGAAGATCATATGATTCCAAATGATTCCTTTTTGGATGGAATTTCAGTCTAGCTTCGATATAACGTTTCGTCAATGTGGGATTTTGCAAAAATTTGTGGTATTTCAAGTTTTTGGAGGATGTAGTCCATTTTCTAACTAAGCTCGGATCACATTGCAAGTTTAATCGGCTAGCAATTTTCGATAATGAAGCTCCTGTGTTCGATAGTTCTTTTAAAACTGCGCGTTTCACACTAGGCGAATATTTTGGAGGACGTCCAGATGACTTCTTCTTCAACAAATTTTTAACTTCACTCTGCGATCTTTTAATTTCACTCGCCATTTCTCTCTGAGTTTCTCGACTGTTCTTTAAATCAATAATTCTATGTTTTTCAACATCATGTAGTTTTTTTCCACGGAGCATTCTAGGGATCGATAAAATTTTAAAACTTTCAAAAATACACTTGCACGTCTTCACAGTGGTAAAATGCCACAACTCAAATCCACGTTAGAAACACTCTTGGCAAACTTAGAAGAGCAACTGAGTTTATAATTATTCACAGCTGAAAAAGGACACTTTTGGGATTTTTACCTCGTACTTAGCGTGGTTGAAAGAATGGGAAAGGTAGATGATTGAAAAAGTTTTCCTGGGAATCCCAAATTGCTTGGAAAAAATTCAAAAAATATGTTTGAATCTATAATTATTCACAGCACTGTATCTCTGTGACAGAACTTATGACACGACTAGGTTTAACTATTAATCCTGATATTGTTTATTAATAACTAGTTAAAAGATAAATGTGGAAAAGCATTTTTTCGTCAATACTAACATAAGTTTGAAAGACGTTAATTTCTTCGAACTAAAATATGCATAGAAACCCAAAAATTAAGATCATCAGATTAAGATGTTTAATATTTCTTGAGCGTTTTCGTTATTATTGGTTTGAAGGCGTAGAAAACAATTTTTTAGTTTGCGTCTTGTGCAACTTATCAACAAACACTATGTAACGGCCTCAGAGACGTATATCAGTACTCAAGGGCTAAAATTGTACTAATATTTTTATGCAATCACGGTTAACATCCCGTGGGTTATCCAGTTCTTACTTTCCAAAGTTTTTGTTCTATCTTTACAATATAAGGCCCTAGTTTTTGCAACATAACTCAGAGAGAGCCTTAAAATTAGCTGACATTATTATTTTTGCTGATATAATTATTTCGCCCACCTGTACTAAATACCGCTACTGTATGTTGTGACCCAAGCGAAATCCTTGCTTGATGATTGGACTATCCCTTGTTCTTAGAATCAAACCTGGGATTTCTCCTTGCCTCAGTACCGACATGGGTAAATAGCAATAAATAAAAAGGATAACCCATCGGGACTAGCCATAAAAACGCATGTGTTTACCAATTGTGTAACAGTGGAAAAGTACGTAGCAATTAACACTTAGCAATAGATTACTCATAACAAAATGCACGTGAGTAAATTGTATGATGTGGCTGGTTATGTGTGTGAGTATATGCAACGGCTAGTCTCCGGACGCTTTCCTGATATAGAGGTGGCAGATTAGTCCTTGATCGCACGTAAGGCGAGACAGGGAGTTGTTCCGCGACGGGCTCTGATTCGAGCATATAAATAGTGATTTTCCGTGGTTAAAAAGAAGAACGTAACATATAGTTATTTAAAAAATAATAATTCCTAGCCAATGCCGAAAGCAAAGATGACACGATCATAAAGGTTGACGGAATATGACTGCAAATATCCACTGATACAACATTCAGATATGTGGCAAATGTTGTTATGGGAATTTTGGATGCAGATGAACAGCTTGCTAAGCAGAAATATTTACTAAAGAATGCAGTCCTAATCAAAGCACACCATACCACCATTGCGCGACTTTTTGTTGGTTCAATAAAAATTCTGGGTGATAGTTTCGACAGAGATTCTATTTTGCTTTTGATTACGGGCGCTGCGACGTGTATGGTAAAAGCTGACCTAGTGATTAAAACATTCAACTCCAAAATAACCTATTTAATATGTCTGGTACATAGACTGCATAGAATATGTGAGAAAATAAGAGTATCCAAACATCGATCGCCTTTCAGTGGCCGGCATATACATTGAGACAATTGCAAAGAAAATTAAGATATCACGATTCAGGGAAAACTAAGGCAGCGCAAACATCAAATTTATTGAAAAAGTAACAAATGCTCACTATTAACAACAAATACTTAAAGCAAATCAAAATTAGTAAGTAAAAAGAAAAAATAGAGCCAAGCAAAGAAAAAATGAACGCGGCATAAGCTTTGAGACACTTACTTTTTCAATAAATTTGATGTTTGCACTGCCGTAATTTTCCCTGAATCGTGATATCTCAATTTTCTTTACAATTGTCTCAATGTATATGCCGGCCACAGTATATCGAATGAAAAATAAGTTTGTTAAAAACACCTTTGTGTGAGGACGTTTTTAATGAGCTTGCATCTGATATTTCGCTTCTTCCGCAATCAGCAACAAATCGATGGGGAACATGGCTTGAAGCTGCAAAATATTATGCTCAAACTATGTCAGAGTTTTTGATCCGTTAAAGGACGAAGACGCTGCCTGTCGTGTACAAAACACTGAAGAAGGTTGCAAGTAGCAACCGAAATACGTATTTGAGGGAATACAAAATATTTTGGTAAAAAGCAACAACACGACCTTTTCAATAATCTTAAAACACCACCAAAAAAACGCTCAAAACACCCAAATAAATCAGAAAGTACATTCTACGTGACCGTACGATAAAGGCGGACTTAATTTTTCTTGTGTCAAATTTATGGATTACTTGTAGATGCAAATAAAAAACGAGAAACGTTCTGGTCTATCGCTCGCTCAACGGATTCATGTAGTAAAGGATGCATCGGAAGTAATTGATGATGTAGATGTATAGTAGTGGACTGTATCAAGAAAAAATTGGACAATGTCATTTGAAAAAAAATTGAGTTTCCCATTTTAGCTAAAATTTCATCACGGCTGCTGGCTAGTGCATCGCTTGATGGTGCATCTATGGACATAGTCTACAAATATTCCCTGAGAGATCCTAACCTTTAAATTTGTTCTAATCACATTTTATGTACAAAAGCGTCTTACGATACAATATGCAAATTTTTCTTTTTGTAAATTTGAGTTGTTTACTTAAGCGCTTAAAACGGGGTTTAGAGCTTATTTTTAGTTGCCCTGTTAATTAAATTCGAACGAATAAAATAAAAACAATTTAATTATAAACTCGTTTTGATTCTTTCAGCTCTGATTGCAACATTTGGCGATATCAATGCAGCTGTAGAAAGGTTATTGGCACTAAATCAGTTATCTTTGAGCTAACGTGTCCTTGTTAAATAAGCAAAAAACAACAACAAAAACAAAACAAAAACATTAAAAACATATTGAGAAAAGAATATTTTTGAAATAACATCAAGCATAAAATACACTAAATCAAGAAAACACCAAATGTTTAGACGACAACTAACTAAAATGGAACTTTAAAATTTCATTTATTACAAGCCAAGAAGAAGAAGAAGAAGAAGAAATAGAGATATTTGACAACTTTAATGAAATTTTAAGATGATCTAATTGATTCAATTTGTAGCCCGTATAAATTACGATTTTGATTGTTTCGTCTTTATGCTGTTGAAAATTTAAAAAAAAATATTGAAAATGTTCTTGAAAATTAGACGTAAAGAGAAAAGTTGCTTTGTCACCAAAATTTCATCTTTACGAATTCAACCATTTGATTCGGCACGATTGCATATAAAAAAAAATCTAGTAAATTGTTTGAAAAACAAAAGTTTATTTTCGTAAATTGAATAATTCTATTGGTGTATTATTGCGCGAATGGAGGTAGAGATCAAACTTGATTAAATAAAAACAACAACATAAAAGATTAAAATACAATACACGAGAAATAAGAATGTACATTTATAAGATGTTTATTGTATTTGTAATTTGTTTTCCTTTATTTTTCATTTGGAATATGATAGCTATTAAAGAGTATTATACAGAAGAAGAAGAAGAAAAACATGATAATCAAAAGTAAAGCAAAGTGTGCATTTATTTGCTTTTATAATTCGTTGTTTTTTTTCGTGTCGTGTGCTAGAAACGCAATTGTGCTTTTCAAAACGTAATACAAACTGTGAAATTTGTAGCAATGACAATTGGTCTTGTTGGTCATTTGTTAGCCATGTGTAACGTAAGCTGTAGACATTTTGTGAAGGAATTTTTAGGTATGTGTAGAATGAACAGAACGATCGGATATATTTGCTAGTTGTTTACCATTTTTTAGAGTTGAGAAAACTATATATGTGCGTGTGTAACACTTAAAATATGAACTACTAATGTAATTATAAAGCAGTATAAATAAGCACTTGGCTTCACTTGAAATGGCGCCAACACGCTTTTCTTTACGAATCCTAGCATGCGATTTGCAATTTGCAATTTTTTTGAAGTGGGATCCTAACATTTTTGAAATGTCGTCTCGATTTCAATGCTAAAAAGGCTTTTGTTTAGTCGCGATTCAATATTTTTTTACGATTATTGTTAAAGATGAGAATTCGAAGGAAAAACGTGTTGTTCCCAAAAGTACTATTCTCTATATAAAAACAAATGTTCTCTTCGTGTATATCAATCAAATTATAATTCCCAGCAAGCTCTGAACTGTTCTTGTGCAAACCAACATTCATGATAATAGGTTTTTCTTGTTGTTTTTTTTCTTTCACTAGTGTGACTATATTCCTTTTTCATTACTAAAATATGGTTAAGCATTTTTAGATATTATTATTGAAAACCAAAACATAAATAAATAAAAAACTGCAAAAAAAAAAGAAATTATGAATACAATTATTAAGGAGTAATTTAAAAGAACTGGCTAAAGCAAATTTATGGAGAAAAAAAAGTTTATATTTGGCTAATTAAAAATTAAAAGAGAATGGGAAAAATAATATTAAATATAAATGATACAAGTGGGGGAGTCTGTAAGTAAGTGAATAAAGAGAAATGGAAATGATAGATGCAAGTTTATTAAAAATATATGCATAAACTTAAATTCAATTTAGAATTTTGTATTTTATCTACATCTTGTTTGAGTTTTCAATGTCCATTGACATATTTTCAGAGAGTTTAGTGTACTCGATAAAAATTGTCGAGTATGCATAGAATGTGTTTATTAGAATACAGCGGTTGTTAGTCATGTACAAATTGAGTTCGAATAGATTCGTCGCTTGAAGAATACAACATTTTCCAATGTATATTATTCGTGCACATCTTTTGTTTCATATAAAATAATAAAGATGATTTTAATTCAAAGCTACAAAATAGACTTTGAAAGATGCCGGAAAAGGAAAGAATAAATGCATATCTATTAGCATATAGGAAAGAATAGAATAGTAATGTATTTATAGGCCTGATATCGCACTGCATTCAATAGATGCTGTCGGGAGTTTAACGTGATGGTTTACTTACTGTCACGGTGTTCGTAAGACACGGATAGTCTTTAAGACGCTTATCGACGCCCAACTACATACGGAGAAGGTAGCCGTTCGCACGCACTGGAACTACCAGTTTCATAACAAGACTGAAATCAATATGAAGTTCCAAGCATCCATCCATCCGTCTTCCTCTAAATTATTTTTTATATAATATCTAGAGTCCTACAGCTTTCACTGTTTATTTACACCGTTTAAATAGGCAATTTTTCTGTGACTTTTAATTATCAGTCTAAGTTCATACACGTATGCTTGTCTTTGCCGTTTGAACCATTAAATTACAATATAATTTTTTATTCAAAATCGATTGTTCCCCCACCCCTTTTCACATCTTTTGGTTCTAGCTTAACTGCTTAGTATTTGTAGATTGAATTTCTACTGTATTTATATAAAAATCTAGTCGATCAAATTTTAGATTGAGATTTAAACAGCGTTAACCACAAATTTTATGTCAAAAGGTGTTATTATTTCTAGGGACGAGAGGAATAAGCATATAAGACAAAAACATGTTCTCTTCAATAGTGCGATGTAAAATGCGTTAGATGATTCTTTAACAAACTTTTATCAGTTTTTATTTGCTTAATTCTTTCATATCCATTTTGACACTCAAAACGCCCGTCCTTGAAAGAACAAAGATTCATCTGGCGTGTGTAGGTAGGCTAGTCTGCCAGGACGATCGTCCATTCTTCTAACTAGTGAAGATTTTGTATGAAACGAGTGACAAACCAGTGCAAAATCGCTTGATTTTTGACGTATGTGCTTTTCTCCCCTTGCCTAGGTTTATTTCTATTAAAATTAATCGTCAATACTAGATAGGCAACTTTTTGGTATCTTTTTGAAGTGCGTGTAATTTGGACATTGCCAACAGTAACACTAACGGTTTATTGACAGATTGTAAAAAATGTTTTTTTTCGTGTCCTTAAAGTGTAGGTCAATTTTCTGTTCTGCCCAAAAAATTTTCGTCTATTTTGACAACTATAAGAGCATGCGCTTAAGTAGGAGTTATTTTTATTTTTTTTTGACTCGATATACTTGCGAGATTGTGTTTTGAAGTAAAGTACAAGGTGTAGCCCTGAAAGATATGGTTTTGTTGAGTAGTTTCGTAATTCGAGCTTTCTGATGACTGAATTTCACGTAATGAGATTCGGATGGAAGGCTAGAGAGAAGACCAATGAGCACGTACGAGTCAAACTGCTTTGGCCTGCCAGCAGTCACCGAACCTTTAGTATTCGTGAAATGATCAAACTTATCTGCACGACGTAAAATGTTAGTTCCCTCGTCTCCGATCAATAAGACGAACTTCAACCGCAGTCGAGATTGTTCGATCATCATTATCAGCATAAAAGGTCGAAAAAAGTTTGAAAAGAGCCAGGGACAGAACTGGATAAAAGAAACCGGTAACTTTCTGTTAACCCCTAACCGGAATCGTGGGTCCATTTGGACCCGACAAGAAAAAATAAACCGTATAATTTCGAAACGCGCGCAGTTAAATTAGACTTGTTTTAATACAACTATAACCCATTGGAGTATTACTTGCGTCTATATTATAAAATAACATGTATTTAAATTAAAGGGTCCATTTGGACCCACGATTCCAGTTATGTTGAATAATAGCGATTCCGGTTACGGGTTAAGCATGATGTATGACAGCTAGAGGCGTTGGAAAATTATTACCAAAAAAATGAATATGAAGGTTATTTCATGGTTACAAAAAAAATTAATATAAAAACAATAAACCATTAATAGCCACTATGAATATTAATTTTTTAAATTAAAAATGCGTCAATTTGGAAGGTCAGATGTTTCGAAGTTTTTTTATTAAATAAAAAACCATATTTTTTCATGAATGCAACATTATGTCCATATAAAAACAATAAACAATATTTGTAATGAATCGGTGAATGATACGAATAATATTACCTAATTTCACTTTCTTCTAAAGACGCTGTTGTGATATTGTTGAGACTGGTCATCGCATTTAATGCGCTCCATAGCCTGTTAGTCATAAGCCAACCACTGTGACGTGAGCACGGTTGAATGCAATTAGCATATAATAAAGTTTATTTTCGTTCCACAAAATAAAGACCTCTTTCCTCTCGAAACCACTCATATGCCTTAACAGATATGCGTATCAACGTTTGTATGATATGATGAAATTTTCAATAAATTCAGTTCCGTGTTTTTTAGTTTTATAAAAACAATCATGTACTTAAAATGAAACGAAATTCTAAAAAAAAAACAATCAAATTGGCACTTTTCGCATAGAATGTTTTAAAGATTACTTACCAAACAAAAAACAATAGAGAATTTGCAATATTTCAAAAAATATTCATTTAAAACTAATTAGCAGTGAATATTTATAATGAGTAGGGAAATGTCCGCTAATTTATTAAGGATCATTTGTTAAATTTTTGAGTACATTCATTGTAATGAAATTACTTCTTCCTCTATCTTACATAAGATTTTATATGTTTCACATATAATCAGATATTGAATTTTTACTGCATATTACATGTTGTTTTCAGATCAACTGGAAAATGGAAAATCATTATTAGGTTTTTCTAAAGTGATAGCGAAATAACATAAATACAATGTCTATGAAGATGGAAATTTCGAACTACCAGTCTGCGTAGAAAGAAAAATTGCATTCAATATCCCTTTAATGTTAATTTCGCCATAACTTTGGTTACATCCTTTTATCTTTCAAGTGCCGATATGGAAATAGCAATTTAAGTAAAAACTGCTTTGTAAAAATTCAATCAGACTCTCCACCAAAACCTTTACGTAATCAATGGACGCTCCCTAAGATGACGTGATTAATATCAACTCATTCCACTTACTGAATTGAGTTCTTATCATTGTTATTATTTAGAGGATTCATATTTTCATCATTATTTCTGTGTTTAGTATTTTTAATATTTATAGCTGCGGAAATGTAATTAAGAACACTTGCAGCTTACTAAGAAAAACTTAATTTGGCAATGAATTTTTTCCATATAACTAATTCCTCTTAGGTTAGCTTTTTATCTGCTCCCTCTATAAAGACGTAGAGCGGACATATAATTAGAAAATAATTATTTTAAAATACATTTAATTAAGGAAGTACAGTCAAATCTGCTAATCGGACCCCTCCATAATCGGATCACCTTCTAATTGAATCACCCCTGCCCAATTTTATTTTGTTTTTCATACAAAATTATCTTTATAAACGAACGACCTTCTAATTGGGCCATGGACCACGACTTGAAGACTCCATTTGGCTTGAGTGGTACTTGGAAAACCTCCACAATTGAACCAACCTTATGCAAACCTCTACAATCGGACCATAACCACGAAAAAGCACTCGATTTGATTGAAATGATGCAATAAAAACCTCGGCAATCGAACCAACTGAATTTTTCCAGAAAACTATTACTGATTTTTTTTTGAAACGATACACATACATAATATCTTAATTGTTGCTTTAAAATTCCATTTTTCCATGTATGTACTTATAAAGAAGAATATAATATATATACATATGTATGTAGAATATTACGTGTAACTTTCTTAATACTATGTACTTTATCGTTACCCTTTGTGATCGGACCGCCTGCTAATCGGACCAGTTTTTATCGATCCCATCAGTGGTCCAATTAGATAGGTTTGACTGTATTCTACCAAATAAAAATAATAAATTACAAAACATATTAGTAACGTGTGGGGAAGTATTTCTGCTTCACAACTTCTTGTAGGCGATTTGGCATTGTCGTTATAAATCTTTTGCATCTCTTCCCATATATTGATACCCATACTTCGTTCATCGCTTCGAACAATTGGTCCATCTTTGTGATTTTTTTTGTTTCATGTCTCCCCATCAGTGCACGATTGGATATAAGTCCAAACTCATTGATGATAAAATGGCGACGCTATTGTCCTCCAGAAACTTCCTTGTGTGTTTGGGGTCGTTATCGTGCTGAAAGTTGCATATAATATGAAGATTCTCCTCAGCCCATGGCAACATGATGTTTTCTAAGATGTCAACGTACTTTTCGTTATTAAATATTATTTCTATACATCATATCATTGACAAAATGGGGTTTTCTTTGTAAGCTACGAGTGTTTATAATTATATGTCCGCAGCTGTATGTAGATATAACTGGGAAGCAGTGGCGAGGCGTTCATATAAGCCGATTCCCATCGGCTTCCCTTTCCAAATATGTTCCAAAAATGTCGAACACTTCAGTTTTACAAGGGAATGAAGTGTTTATTTACTTGCATGCATCACTGTAAACATGCACAATCGTTCCACTTGATCTCAGTGTTTATTCCATCATAATCCATTCTCTTAATAGCCTGCAAAGCGACCAACATCTGTAAGAGTTGCAGCAAAGCTTTCCGAGTCTCGAATTCATCAATAATTTAAGGTGCCGTGGGGATTCAACTCCCGTTTGTTGGAATGGCAGCTCGGTTTTCCTCAATAGGATATGGAAACAAATCAAAAAGCCGGTAGCGTTCCCGGCTTGCGAATCAGCTGTGAAAATTGATGCTAGAAAATCATCGAAAACTCCCAATTAGAAATACATACTGTTGCAATAGTCTACATGTCTTGAAAAGCAACTCCCTACCTTTCCTTTTCCTGGCAAGAAAGCTCTAGGCCTCCTCGTCGTTCTTGCTGGATAACTTTATTTTTGGTAGGAGGAGTTGTTTCAAACCAAATTCCAGTAAAACCAAGAAATTTAGTTGACAAATTAGAGCCTCTTTTTTAGATCGACCCAAAATTTTATGCCACGAGCCATTACTGAAATCCATATCTTTAACCCCTTCAGACCCTGTGTGCATAATTATGCACAATTAGTCAGAAACGTTGTTTTTATTAGAAACTTTTTACTGCTGCTGTTATGAATTGTGATTTCATTTTTTCATTCGTAGAAGGCTGGTTCAATCTTGGGTCGAATAAAGATCTGACAAAGGTGTTGAATTTTTTAACGAATTCTGATTTTGAACTTACTATTAGTGATGACGAGATAGAAGATTTTGAAAGTGACTTCCAAGCTGTTAGTACACGAGTGGTCTGAATTGGTTCTTATAAAGTCACACCACTGAGTCAAGAAATTATTGGGGCAGATGAAGAGCAAAACTGGGAGAATGAAGACGACTTACCTCTATAGCTTTTAAAAGAAAACGATTTAAAAATCACTGAAAAAGGTTCCGTAAAATGGAGTCGAAAAGAGTTCAATATACCGGAAACAGTTTGGCATGAGAATAGTTCCAAAAACAATTTAGATTTCCTTAGCCCTCTAAAGTACTTTGAAAAATATATTGGTGAAACCGAGTTCGAAAACATGGCCAAATACACCAATATATATGCCCTTCAGCAAGATTCTAATTTCAAACCGACAAATGCTTCGGAAATCAGAAGTTTGTTTGGGTTGCACATAGCCGCAGGAAGTCTTAAACTTCCAAGGATACGCCTACATTGGAATACAGAACTTAGAATCAATCTTTTTCACGAAACCATGTCAAGAGATAGATTTTTCAAAATTCGTTCTAATTTGCATTGTGTCAATAATTTAGAAATTCCAGTCAATTGTCAAGACAGAATGCATAAAGTTCGACCATTATATGACACAGTTAGAAAACGCTGCCTATAATTGGAATTAGAAGAAAATCTATGTATCGATGAGCAAATTGTTCCTTTCAGGGGGAAATTAGCAATAAAACAGTATGTGAAGGGCAAACCTACACCGTGGAGAGTAAAAATTTTTGTTCTTTGTGAAAAGTCCAGAATTGCCTACGATAAATGAGGACATTTATCAGGGAGCAGCAATTGGAATCGATCCGGAAACTATGAAAATTTTTGGACTCGGAGCGTCAGTAGTATATATATAGTATTACCGACTGCCTTTGTAAAGTTGGGAAGGAAACTTCTAACAGAAAAAAGGAAAGTCCAAGAAGCACACCTGAATCTATTGCTAAACAAACTACAAGACCCGAACAAGAAGTTCGACCGCTATCAGAGACACAACACGATGCAGTAAGCCATTTTCCACATTTAGATGGAAATACTGAAGGAAAACGTTGCAAAAAATGAAATAAGAAAACGCATTTCTATTGCACCAAATGTCAGGTGCATTTGTGTATAAAAAAAGAGAGAAACTGTTTTGTAAATTTTCATACCAATAGTTCATTGGTATGAAAACTTTTAGAATAATTTGATACTTTTGTATTAATGTTGAATTTTCGTTACTTTAATGTTATATGAACATAAATATAGTTTAATTTTCTAATATAACAATTTTCATTTTCATTAATTTTTAACAACGTTTGAGTAGAAATGGGCATAATTATGCACACAGCGAAATTTCTAAAAAACAAGAAAATTGGACGAAATTCTTTAAATGACGCTTATATTATGCGCTAAAAACTAATAATATTCGAATGGATTTTTTTTAAAATCAATAAAAAAAATCAGGTCTGAAGGGGTTAAAAGAAAACAAATTCCTTAATTTCGTATTTGCCTCATATATACATTCCTTGCCAAGAAGGTCAAAAACGATACACATAACATAAAAATATAAATATTTCATAACTGATCGTAATTTGAAATGTATACAATAGAAAGAATGATTACGGTAGTATTTCTTTATATGCTCATAATATACTGCTTTCTTTGTTAAGGGTCCATGTTTCTCAAATAGTAAGCGGCTTACCTACAGTAAAATTTCACCCCTCGCCACTGCTGGGAAGTTGTCTGTGAGAACCTCAAGGATTACACCTCGTGGTACATGTATTTAATTTTTGGAAAACTTTCTTAAATCGCCTTTCAAACTTTAGTAAAATACATCGGGTCCAATAGGCATAAGTCAGTAATTTTTCTGAACTATTTATTTTACAAGTCGCATAACTCACTTTACAGTAATGAAAAATATTAATTATTCAACGTTCTTACAAAATTAATTATACAGGGAATAATATAAGTATCCTAAGATAAGAAACACAAGTAAATTTTCTCGAAAATTAGTACCAATATTTTTCAACATTTCAAACTGCAAACCCTTGAATGACTCGATTTAAAAACAAAGTTCGTTGTGTTACCTTAAAATGAAGGACTCAATTCATGGTCATATCACTACGAGAGCTAGATTTCAAACAATCGAAACATACGATTAAAAGTTATTTAGTTCATCTAGAGTATAATCAAATATATTCCTATCCACATCGCACTCCAACATGTCTCTAAGCGATGTTGAAGCTTCACCACCGCTAGCAACATTTGAGAGACTGCATCGTGCGACATGCTGCTTTCCTGGCGCTGCTCACCTTTGCTCACACACGGCATTTGCACCTGAGTGGATTCGATTAGCGCAGGGTCTGGGTTCGAGTCTGCTCGAACCGTAGGGGTGCGCCTTTTCTCTTTCTGCTGTTCGCTCACGACATGCTACCAAGTGAAATTCCGATGTTAAGAACACTCAAGACTTCTTCGGCACGGACTGGTTTCCAGCAGTTGTATCTTGGGCCACACACTCAAATAAGATTGAGCTGCAAGAAACGTTCATACTACTGCGTTGCTGAGTTGGTAGCTTGGAGTCTCGATTTGAACGCGATTCGGTTCGATACAAATAGTATGACCGTTGGATTCGACTCGCTACGAGGTCTTGGGGTGCTCCTTGTGATCTTTTTGATGTGATCCGATCGAATTTCTATAACCGCGCCTGCATATATCAAATAAGTACGAAAAAGTGTAGTTTTGTGGAATAGTATTTGCCATTTGAACGGATAGTATCTGCACTATCAGAATTAGAACGGCGTCGAGTGTCCTCCAGTGATCCAACCTATGATAGATAGTGTATTTCGAAATCTGCTTCAAATTCGCAAACACGATCCGTAATCGGAGCTATTTTGCGAAAGAATTCCATCAAATCAGTGTATATCTATCTCGATATAGTGCAAATGTATCTTGGCTAACATATAGATATGTATGTATAGTGAACAAGTGATCTCTACCCACCGTGATCGCATCCTACCGGATTATGTGTTGCAAAAGTGGTTGGCTGACTGCAAGGAAACATGGATTAAAGGCTACATTCCGATAAATTCAAGGTATAGCGAATTAAATGCATGCATGTGTATACAGGATCGGTACATAGATATGTTGATCGCAATAAGATTATGCAGTTTTCTTTATGCATGATCGGAAGAGTAGGATGCTGTGCTTTTCGTACTTATATGGAGAGTATCCCGAATGTTTAGTAGGGATTATACCTACCTATAGAGTTTTGTACTTATTATTTGGTTTCACACCCAAATAACATCTCGGAATAGTGGAAATTTATTTCCCAAAATAGGTTTCGGTGCGCCACTTATAGACCATTTCGTCCAGTGCTCATAATCGCCCATCTGAGCAGCTCATACGCAATATGATGAAAAGGTTTATGCCCGCATATATTCTATTGGACAATGTTCATCCAACACGAGCTGGTGCGGTGCGTACCAAGGCAGCTATTGCTGATGTAGAGGGTAGTGTGACTGAACATCGAAATTTATCGGTCGAAATTTATCAACGTGTGGAAAGATCTTGGGCTAAAGCCGTATAAGATTCAACTTGTGCAGCGATTGAAGCCATTGGACTATCGTTTGCGTTGTACGTTCGGTGAATGGGCTGAAAATGAGTTGGAAGTTGAACCACATTTTTACCATCAAATCATTTTCAGCGATGGGGACTCATTTCTGGCTTAATGGATTCTTAAATAAGCAAAATAACCATTTTTAGTGTAAACGTAATCGTCAAGAGACTTCAGAAGCCCCATTACATCCCGAAACAGTCATTGTATCGTGTGGTTAATATAAAAACACATATATGTTGAATAATATCAGGCTAAGAACAGATTCGAGGCACGCCAGCAGGAATGTGGAATCGAAATGATAAGCATTGGGCTTTAACATTAAAAGTTTTGGAAACTTAAAAAGGAGGACTTTTCTAAATAAAAAGTTGGGAAAGTTTTAATTGATAAGCTTGAAGGTAGCACCATGATACCACACGGAATTGAAGACCTTTTCAATGTTTACTGTAATAAGGCCAGTTGACTCCTTATAAGATATAATTCACTTGATTATATATAAGCGATTCTGTATAGTTGACGGTACGTTGAATATCTACGTTAGAACCCAAACTGGAAGTTAGACCTGATTGACTTTTTATGAACTTATGAATGCATCTTCCAATTATATTTTCAAAAATCTTGCTGAAAGCAATTAATAACCTAAAAAGGCGGTAGCTAGAAGATAGACTGTTTTTTCCAGGTTTCGAAATCGGAATGATTGTAGTATCTCACCTAATGCTTGGGAAGTACCTAAGTTCGAAGCAATTGAAAATAAAACTAGGGAAGACTATAGATTTCCTCTAAAGATTTCTTTTTGCATATAAGACGGTGCCAACTATGAATGGAAGTGGAGGTAAAAAAGGAGATTTGCTTCGTATGGATTTCTTTAAAGTTGTTTTATTAATATATAAAAGAAACAAAAATTCGAAAAGGCTGGCCCATAGAAGCATTCCTGTCAATGTCAAAGTCATGATGAACTCCTTCTCATTTCTAGGGTCTGTTAAGGATACAAATATGCTGTAGACGTAATCAAGCTCCGAAAACCGGGGCAGTTTTTACAAAAGTTATATTTACAAGACTTGTACGCTCACCTTTCTAGCGACTAAAACCACCTCTGACTCCTTCAAATGATTTCAGTCAATCAATTTTCATTAATTGACGATATTTCGGTTCCAGACGATAAGAATCGATATAAGGGATAGTACCTAATTTGTGGGCTTTGAAGTCGTTTTGGTTCGATTAACAATTCAAGATATTTGTTTATAATTTTATTTCATTTTGGCTCAACCTTTAGCTTTGATTTTTGTGGAATTGATTATAACTTACTTCCAATGTTGTTCCTGAAGAAGTTATTTTTTTAGGTATCGTTTTGAAAGAATTTGGGGTTGTTATGTTTTTCATTTTGTCCTGTAATGTATAGAAATAGGTAGCTGCTTTGTTGAAGGGACCTTTTTTAGTCGGTCAGTTCTGGCATATGTGATTGCTGTATTATTCATGTTAGTCAAATTGTAAGTATTTTTTTCCAGAAATTGTATCTAATTTCCAGTGGCGGCTCGTGGGAGTTAAGTATGGTGGGGTTAGTGGTACGAATTTTTCTATCACCAATATAAGTTCTTATGTGAGTTTCCACTCCACCCAAGAGGTACCACATGTGGAGCGTTAACCGATTTTGAGTGATCAGTTTCCCCAAAAGTAAATTCGCTGGCAATCAAAGATATATTCCTATTATCGTGTTTTGAATAACATTTAAAGCTTTAATAAAAGTTCAGTGCACTCGGAACAAAAAAATCTTGTTAATTATTTATTTAATCAAAATCATAAATACCATAACCTGAAGAACCCTTTTCTGAAACAAACATTAAGCACTACAATTTTTGAAAAAATACCAAACACTACAAACACTACGAAGGCACACTAAGTACTAATACCATGCACTACACTGATGAGACTTCTTTTGCATTAACAGTCATCATCTTCACCCCCTTCGGCCCGTCGTAAAAAAATGTTGCTCATGCCTGCTCAAAAGTATTATCCAGACCATGCCACGACTAAACGTTGTCGAAGCACTGAACGGGCTGCATATGATTAGCCCGTCCACGATGTATACACATGTTATTTCAAACACGCACACTCCTGCCGCTTCAGCATAGAATTCACGCAGTCATTTAAATCGAAATACTCTTTTTCGGGGCAAAATCCATGTAGCCCCTTCCTCGTAGCAAAGGTGGAAAATTGTCAAAGAGAAAATAAGTTTGAATTTTACTCTCAGCTTTTACTCGGTGCAGGCACAACGAAGCAAGTTGAGGAGAAAAACAAATTGTTTTACAGTGCGTGGCAAGAAGACTATGTGAAAGTAAATTACAGCATGGGCGAAAAAAATGCAACATTATATTTTTAAATGAAATTAAATTATGAAAACTATATTCAAATCTATAATGATATTTTATTACATTTACACTAATATAGGCTCAACAATAAGTGGTGTAGCTAAGCCCCACTAGCCCCAAAGGTAGAGCCGCCACTGCTAATTTCACATTTTATTATGGAGCAAATTTTTATATATGAATTTAGCTCTTTCCATAGAAATCATGCCTTGCAAGTTTAGTTCGTGGGCTTTTTGAAAACTTCTGTTTGGGTTGGCATAGGAAGATGGTAAATGATCCTGTATGACGTAGATACTACATAGTCTGGAGATGACCATGAGTTTCTTTAAAGTTTGACTCCAATTTAGGATGCCATAGGACGTTTTGGAAAGATTTGGATTTTATTTGTCGTTGGAAAGAAGTTGAAGCGACGTAGGAGACCAAAGACACCCACTTTTTTCCTTAGATCATTTATGTGTGGGGTCCATGTAAATTTCTCGTTTATTATGAGTCCTCTAAGTACTTTATTTGTTCAACTTTCTAGAGAGTTGTGTCGTTGATTTTTATGTGACGTTTTATGGCAGTTTTTTTTGAATGTCCATCTCGAAGGCGAACCTAGGTTTAGTTAGCTATGAACTCCCAAATCGTTGTTGAATCTCTGAATGTTCAGAGTTTAATCATGATCAAGAGTTCCTTCAACTCTGATGCAAAGTAGTGACGTATTTAGTCAAACCTGAAGAATAGAACGTGCAAATTCCTCAAATCAAAATATGCAATTGGTAGTTATCTTTTCAGGTTTGTATCTAAAGATCGTTAAATAGCTAAATTTCGAATAGCACGCCACGCAATTTTTCCAAAACTGTAAGTTAAAATGTTCTAAGCTGCAATTAAAGTTTCAAAAATTACCATTTTACACAACAATTCGATCCTCTTACTATAATTTCCACATTTTATTCATGTTATCTTCTCAGAAATGTATACGTAAATGTTTTCATGTAGTAACTATCAAAACATTACTTCTGCAATCTACGTACATCATACATTTAATGTCATTCAATCCGTTAAGTCAAGAAAAAAATAAGATATTCCAATCCCAGCAACGAACTTTTGGTAAGTAAGTACGGTTGAACATCAGGGATCAGGCAGATGCCATTTCATCCAACCTCATTTGAGTAGCTTTGTAGCTGTTGTTCTTCTTTTGGAAGATATTTATTTTAATACAAAAAACAATCCACACAAGATATGTTTTGCCGCCTTTCCAACTCTGTGTTCCATCAATGTCTTGTGAAAACGGTTGGCGGGCAATAATGGTAATAGTAATGAGAATGGTAATGTTGTAGGCACATTAAAAGCATAGCCGTAGCGTCAGCATAAGAAGCAAAGTCCAAGAATGTCGTTTGGTAAGGTTGGCGCTGACTATTATATAAATAAATGTACATACATATATATTTTGGTCCAAGTGGTACGGCAGCTCTCAAAGTCAAGAAAGAAGAATGAATTTGTTGATAATGCCATTACGCTAATTGGTAAATTAAACGATGGCAACCTGCAACCGGTTTTTGAAATTTATCTCAGGCTTTCCTCTTTTAAGATCTTTTTTTTCGATCAGGTATTACTTTTATTATGTAGTATACTATTATAGGGCTTAAATATTTTCAATAAGCTAACCCATTTCATCCAAATAATACAAAAAAGCTTCACCAAATCGAAGCTCACAGAACAAATAAATAAATAAAATTTTCAGCAAAAACTCATTCGTTATTCTTTTTCTGGACCAATCTTTAACTCATATTAATTGCCTTTGGCGAGAGAAAGGTTTTTACCTTCTGGAAAATTTGTGATCAAAATCTGATGGAGTGTGTCTTGGATCGCGCGAAACGTGTGCACTTGACCACCGAAAAATCTGAACGCAAAGTAAAAGTTCATTCATCTATAAGATATAGGAAAGATGTTGCCTGTGTTGATATATGTACATGTATAGTCGATTAGATACGAGTATAGTAAAAAAAAATCTATATGATGTTTTCTATTCTTTTTTTGAAAATAAAGGCGCGAGTTTTCTATTTCGTTCGTACGCACGATCATATACGATAAGAAACAATATTCACGTCCGTTCTGAATGTATAATGTATTAGGACCTATCATGAATATGATAATGCGAAACATTGATTTAAATATATGTGAGTTTTTTTTTTCAAAATCATGGCAATTAATAGGACATCGGTCGATGACTTAAACAGCATTTGAACTGTGCTTAGGAAAAAAAAATTAAGAACCTGTGTCGTTTACTTTGAAGTTTCATACAAATTAAAATAGGGCATAGTATCGGATATTTGAAATGCTTCGTTTTATTTCTTTGGTTTAATTGATTACTAGCGTCGTTAAGTGCTTGATTTTGTATAAAAATTCGGTCGATTAACAGGTAGACTACTTAACATCATTTGACCCATTGGTCCCTTTTGAATGCATACCATTTTTAATGGCGGTATTTAAATGCTGAATGAAATTTAGAAAGGCTGCATCACAAATATCGTTGATTAGAGCATGAATTTGGAAGATGCATAATGCATTTAATCACGACCCAATAAAAAAATTAAAAAAAAAATTAATTCAGTTAGACTTTTAGACACATTTACTCTGATTCGATGGGTTTTCTCAGTTATCCTTCCAGATCTGATGGAGCTTTTTTTGGTTGAACCCTACAATATCTATGTTTTCACTTGACTTTCAGTTACACTTTAACCTCAGGAAAATGTATACTATAATCAAACTGTAGACGGTTCAAAGATTGTACGTTGAATATAACTAAAAAGTATAATTGAGGAACTATTTGGAACCAATAGAAAAAAAATACCATTCCTCGAATCTTTGTCTATCTGCCTCTGAGCTCACTATACACGTAAACTTCTGACCGGATTTTGATGAAACTTAATATAGTGATAGCTTATATCCTAGGTCAGCATTTACTATATTTTTTATTCTGTAAAATGGAGAGAATATTACCAGGGTAAAAATAACTGCATCTGTCGGTTTCAATTTGATGTTTTCATGACTAACACAAGCGTTTAACTCGGCGACCCTCTTTGATCAGGGGTTGGTTATGAAGCGACAACTAGTGTCCTTCAGTTTGAATGCAGGATTGGAATTTTTACAGAACCAAAGCACCAAAGCTCAAATAACCTTTCGTCGTTTTATGGGCCAAATGATTGTACAGTGGAACTTGGAAAATTCGAACTTCAAGGGACCACTCAAAAAATTCAAACTATCCAAAAATTCGAATTAGAAATGTTTTTAGGAAACGCTAAAAATAACACGAGACTGCATAATCTAATAACGTTACGTTATTACGTAATTTTGAGGTACTTCAATTACAGTTTCATGAAGAAATCCGGGATCTTCATTTGTTTCCTAGAATCAAGTCTTATTAACTTGATTTGCTGCTTCAGCCGAACTTAGAATTGGCCTTTCTTGTTCCACTGTAAAATCGTCATCTTCATCATCGGATACATTGTCGCCATCTTGATTGCCGTTGCCGAGTACCTCAGTGATGATGTCCGCTTCAGTAAGCTCGCCACACACCGCAACATCTTCGTCTACGTTAAGAAAGTCCTCATAGGAGATAGCAGGATCTGACATAATATCCTCCCAGCCGTTAACTGCAGGCACAGCTTCAATCATAGATTGATTGGCACTTTCACTTTATGCTTTTTTTGTTGTTGTAAAAACCAGCTTTCTTGAAACAGTTCTTAATTGTATCTTGTGGCACAAGATCCCAAGCTTGTTTACACATACGTGAGGTCTGAAGGACATCAAGTTTAATTTTGAGTGTAGTGAAATCTCTGGTGAGAATATTCTCCAGCAGTAAACGCCTGTAAAAATGTTTGAGGTTTTTTATTATGCTCTGATCCATAGGATGAATAACTGATGTCATATTAGCGGGAAAAAAATAACTTTCACGTTGTCCAGTGAAATTGTCAATAAAGAGTAAGATCTTCCACTATAGATAAATTATCTGTTTGTAGGCGTTGGCAATGACTGCTCAGGTGATCGAAAGTGTAGGCAATGAAGACACTGAATATGCACAAAACTGACTTCGTAAAGAGGCTTTGACTTGACCATAACAACACGATTGTCTCCCATGTCAACGTAAAATAAGCCCATGCACCTCTTGGGAAATCCCCGAAAATAGGCAAGAGTAAGGCTATCTTCGGGGATTCCCAGAACTTATAATTGGCTTAAGGTCATTTTTGGCTAGCAAAATGTTCGAAATATTCAAAATAAAATCGAATTAGCCATGATTTTTTAATATGAAATTGATATGAAAGGCTAGGGATTAGTAGAAAATTTGAATTAAGGACGATTTCGAATTATAGAAGCTGGAATTATCCAAGTTCCACTGTATTTATTATGCGCAACATTACATGAAGATCGAATGAAGGCATGGTTCGTTCAAGGCTATATCCATGGACAAGCAGGTCTTTGACAAACTACATACAAATATTTGTCGAACTCCCAACAGTGTGAATGGATAGTCCGTATAAGGTTTAGTCAAACATTTGACATGAAGATTTCTCATCGTTTGTCGGTCTTTGATGACTTCTGGTACATCAAAGTAATCAAATTTTTGCCTGGTCTTGAAGATTTCGTCTAAACAGAAGGCGAATATCTTTAAGGGGGTAGTTTCGGTTAGAATGCTAAAAAAACAGCCTAATTTTCAATATTTTTTTCTTAGCTCCTTTATTGTATATAAATTTTAAAATTTGTATGGGTGAAGTACACATTTTAAAGATTACAAAAAAAAATATTTTTTTTATTTTTCTTCATTTTTCTACTTATGCATTGAGGGCGCCAAAGTCTCGAAAAATACCTCATCCCACTGCGGACAGATAATCTCAAGAATGAAAAATTTGAAATAAAAAAACCAAATCTCATTTTAAGGAGAAATGTTTCTTACGAGGTAATCTTCCACAATATTTCGAAAAAATGATAAAAAAAATTGTGGATGTTTAAATTTTTTTTCCCCAAAAACCCCTTTTTTCCACTTTGTTTTGCTTGCCAAATTTTTTGGGATTGATTTTTGGCCTATATTGTGGTGGATTACCACACAAGATACTTGAATAAAGTAGGACACCAAATTTGATTTAAATCGGTTAGGCCAATCCGGAAAATAAGTGTCCGCAGTTGGAAAAACGTCATTTCGAGAAAAACGCATTTAAAGTTTCGATTACCGAAAATATCGCTTACAAAGCGAAAAACGCTTGCGCGCTCAAACTGCCGTAACTTCTTTATTTTTGGGAATATCGTAATAAAATTTTGAGACGTGATTTGTGAAGGTACAATAAATTGAAAAATGAAAAATTCATTTTTCAAATTATAACCGGTACTACCCGCTTAAGCCGAAGATAGCGTTGTTGGCTAGGTCGATCTTTGGTAGTAGGTAGATGGGTGTATATTTGTACGTCACATGCGTATCTATGTACAGCACTGGCAAAAAATGAGCTACCCGACTTATGAAGAAGTCCGGTAAACAACGAATTTTGTTCAGTGTTATACATTCATTGATTGCGGAAGACCTTTTTATCTGATTGTAGCTTAGCAGTTATCAGTTAAACTCCACGAGGTCCTTACTGAAGCTAAAGGAAGGATTTCCCTGACCAATAGCTCTCGTGGTGCCAAATTGATCTAAGGGTATGTGATCGTAGAGCTTCTTTTTCAAGACATATCAGCCAAAATGAGCCTTGTTCTCCTAAGCTTCGTAGCACTTACGTCCCTCTCAAAATTGTACTTTAGTTGGTTTCCTTAGAGATATTGGACAGATTATTATGCGTTCGTTTTTTGAAGATGGTACTTCTTGAGGGCGTCAATAGAATCGTCCGAGGACTTTCCTGCAATGATATTGTTTGATTATTTAAGGTGGGTTACCTTGGGTGCCTTCCTTGGCTATATTTTCTAGAAATTAAATTTGCTTTAAAATGAAAAAGTGGCGCATATTAATTTTACATACGAGGGCTTGTTCATGGAAATTTTTCGATGCGATTAGTCGGTGGAATCATGGTTATACCAGACTGAATCCGCAGCCGCCCAGCACTGTTTTAGAGCTTATTACCAGGTTTAGCAAAAATTTCTGACGCCGCTCTAATAATCCGTTTTTAATTTTGTAAAGTGTATTTGATAGGTGAAGTGCTTTTTTATATGGGGAAAAATTTCAAACTTCTATATGTGTTAGTTTCTGACTTGCAAGATTTCAAAAATTTTGAATTTTTTTTAAATAAATTTAGATTAATTTTGCAAAATTATGCGCAATCTACGGAATCGATTTTGATGAAAATTTGTATGCTGTTTTATTATATTATAAATATTTTCTAGGCGAACTATCAAGCTCCTAAGTGCATCCTAAGTGGAAAAAAATTTAAATAAAAAACGCTTGTTTTTTGACTTATTGTTATTTTGCGGCAAAGGTGAAATGTTTCAATTTTTTTAACCATTTATATATTATAGAAAATGTAAGTACGCAACTTTTATTCCCCTCCAATTTTGCGCTAAAATGAACCGTTTTAAAGTTAGGAGTGAGAAAAGTAGGAAAAAATTCAGATTTCTGGGCATCTCAAGATACACTGATTTTCTTACCTTAAGTGCAAGAGGGAGTAATTAAATCATGCTTGAAGAGGGTCTCAGAGCTAAACGCTTACGATATGCTTCTTTATTAAGCAATCGAATCGAATCTATATTTTCCATTTCATAAATTGCAAAAAGGAAACCCATCAAAACACAAAAAATGATTACCAAACGGTGCCATTGATTCCAACTGGAAGGCTTAACTGAAATACGAAAATCAGAAATGTTATGTTTTTTATGTTACTGGCTATCGTGTGAACCAATAAAAAAATTTTTTGAGGCAAAAAAAATGGCGTCAGTTAAAAAAAGATGTCCAAAAATCGTATTTGATTTTGTTAATTTGTGGTTTGAAAAAAATATAAAAAATAAAAATTATCAAGATGTTTGATATTCACAGGATACCTATTCATATAAGAAATAAGCTGTGAAAATTTTAAAAGTATCCATTGAGTAAATTTTGAGATATCACTGGCACCGTATCAAAAAAAAGAGTTTCGAGAAAAACGCGTTTAAAGCGCGCCAGTTGTATACGACGCGCTCGGGAGCGCTCTCGAAAATATCGAAATAAATATTAATGTAATGCTTAGATCATTATGAAATTTTAACTAAGCATTACTGAAGTATGTACTTTTCTTTCGAAATCTGTAAAAAAATTGATTTTTTTTTGTAAAGTAGGTATTGATGTATACTCCTTAATCACCAAAACTTCTACCTTCTAAATACTTGACTCTCTGGCTTATTTTGTTTATTGTTTACAGATGAAGTATAATATTAAATGTTATCTATTACTATCTTTACCTTAATTTTTTCTTCTTCAAAAGTGTATTTGCCCTACTTTCGAAACTTCGGCGAATAAGAAATTTTCCATACGTTGTACGAAAATCTTGAGCAATTTCAACTCCTTCAATGTTAAGCGCTAGTTGAATACTGATACAATCAATTTATGTGGTGATTAGACAATTTGCTACATAGAATTTTATCGATTCGTTCTGATCTATAAAAAATTCAACTAAAATTAATATCTTTGCCGTTTTAATGTCAGTTAGATAGAACTAACATGCAGTGAACTCCAGGCAAAAAATATGAATGAGTGAATGAATCAATGGATAGTTTTTTTTTGAGAATAAGTGAATAGGTCCAATTTTTCAGTTTATAAACCCACACAAATTTTTTTGAATGAATTATTCTGATTATATTAGATTTCACCAGCACACGAACAAAGCCATTGGTTCTTGTCAACTTCATCTGCATAAGTCGATCATAAATAACAGATGAATATATCTACTCATATACGAAGCATGCAAAGCCGTTATTCATGTTTTTTTTTCGATTAGTACATTCAATTAGGCTCGAAATAATCAACATTTATCAACAAGTTTGTAATGTCAAGCAAATCAATCAAAGTTAAAATTGTTTTTACAGTGAATTTCCTCTCCGATTCGCTTCACTGGAAAACCATTTTTCCATGCATGTATCTTTTTTCTTTCAGTTTCGTACCATCAGCTGAGCTATAAACTATGCTAGATAAAAGAATCAAAAGAGAAAAAAAACTCTCGTCAATGTCGCAGACATTCAGCTCGAGGAAAAAACCTACAAACATAATAGAAATCATTCCCTGTGGTGCTCTACATGAGACTTTTGACTTTCGTAGGGTATCTTGAAACCAAAAAGACTCAACCACTTACATATATCCTACCGAGTTTTAACTATATTGAAGCAAATACTTTGCAGCTAGAATAAAAGCAAATTTTCAGAGGTCTGTAAACTATCCATGAGATAATTTTTTGACCTCCGATGCATTTCAAATTTCAACGAAAAAAAAATTATCAAGATTTAGTGGGTGTATATATTTGTTTGTATAGTGTTGGCCACATAACATGCGTAATCTAAATTTAATTGCTTTACAAATAGTTTTGAGATCAAATCGGGCCGAATCAGATACAAAATGCTTACGAAAAGATACACATGAGTGATGTTTGAATGCGGTTTTTGGCTACTAAGCTCTGTTGAATATTTCAGACTAATCTAGGTGATTCAAAAATTTAGCTTCGTTTTTTTTTTAATCTAAAACTTTTGATCAGTCAGTCATCGTCTTCATCATATCCAAGTCCACGTACAAGTTTCTGCTATTCTTCCCCAAAACTAGTTCCGTAACGAACGCAAAAAGCGGAAACATGCATCAGAGATTGGTGATGATGATCTCATTGAAGATTAAGAAACATTTTTAAGAAAGATACTTTTATATGGTTTTTGCTCGACACGTGGCACACACTAGATTGTATGCCTTCATATGATCGGTGCTGTGTTGATTAATCATCATCTCGAATCTCTGAGATACATAGCTACCAAATCCATCATGTTAGGTTGGAGGAACGTTGAGAACGATTTGAAGCGAAACAATGAATCTGTAGTAAAAAAACCGAAAAAAACTTTGCTTTCATAATGTCGCGAAGGTTGCCTGAAAAATATGAATGAGTGAATGAATCAATGGATAATTTTTTGTTGTTGAGAATAAGTGGTTTGCAGGGATGTCTTTTACTTGTTGAACCGAAAGGAGTAATGGTTTGGGTAAGATTTGTTAGGTGAAGATAGTCTTCAGTGCTGAAAGACACAATTTGGTCGTATATGTAGTTGACTCAAAATCTCAAAGATTTTGATGATATGGAAATAGATTAGTGATGAGAGATGTCTGTGATTTTTAAAATAAATTTGAACTGTTGAAATACTTTTCGAATTCCTTTCAAATCAGTCATAAGTGTCTGAGAGAGTTCCAACGCCGCATAGCATACTGAGTTTTAGGAATAACGAATAGTGCTGTTAATAATTTAGAAACCACGAAATTATTATTTGATTTTTCTCTCGACACTTTCGTAAAGTATTCTTGTATAATCCCGAGCAGGGTTTGCTAGCAGTAGAAACAGCGCCAAGCGTCTGGCAAGCCTTGGCGTACAACGAACGGCCAACGGTCAGCTGCCAGTGCTGGCCCAGTACTGGCTGAGTGCTGAATGACTACTGGCCCAGTAGTGTATTCGAGTTCTGGCCCAGTGCCAACCCCCAGCACTGGCCCAATGCTTGAAGTCATTATACTGAAATATAACAATTCAGGATACAAGCAGAATGTTAAACGATTTAAAGGAAGTTCGCTAGTGAACTTCAGTTCAAGTTCGTTATATTAATAAGTATTGCATAGTTATACTGCCCGAATGTTAAGTATTGCATTAATAATGAAATGTAAAGTGAATGGCAAATAAAACATGTCAGAAATCATTGCATTATTGGAAGAACTCATAGTTCATATTGCTTGAACGCATAAACGTTCATTTTAAGGGTGTAGGCTGAACAGTATTCCCTTTCGTAGTCGTCGATATTTCAAAGAAATGTGTTGCAGGCGACGGTAAATAGCACAAAGGTCACACTTTTTTTGTTCTTAGAACGAACACAATAATATACGATTTTTCATTATTCATTTTTATACCCGAATTGCTTTTTACAAGAATAAGCAATGTCCCTTGAAAACAAACGAGTATGTTTTCAAGAGTATTTTAAAATTTTTTTAGACGTAATAATAAATTTTGGATGTCGATGCAAGTTTTTCTTCCAAACTAAATTGAATAGTTTTTAACAAAACCAGAAAACAATTAAGATGATTTTGAATCCTTTTTGAAGCGTAAATTCAATGTCTTCTTGCATAAAAAGTTTTGTTCGACTAAATCGAATTTCGTCAATTGAAAAAGTTAACCATATTTTTTCTGATAGAAATATTTGTTGAATACTAATTGACCATTTTTCGACTAAATTAATTTTCCTGATAATATTTAAATTTTTTAAAAACACTTAATGTTGTTTGCAAAAAAAATTGTAACGAGGAATCTTTCATCAAGCTTTCATCGAAACTTTTTTTGTGGACTAAAAAGCAATTTTTCGGTCTAGTTTGATATGAATATTTTTTTTCTTAATACAAACTAACTAACTTAGGCTGAAGAGATTTTTTGAACTACTAGATCTGTGAACAATCATAACTTTTTGTTGATGTAGAAATACGAACGAGCTACGAGAGACTGGCAAAAAAACAATTCGGGATGCAGAAGCTTTTTGCATTTGTACTTCAGCAATTGTTCATCATACAATTCAATTAATTGCAACTCAGTCGACTTTGAAGAAGAGACTTTTTGTTTTATTCTGTGAATTTTGAATTCTATTCTTATTTTTTTAATAGAAATTCAACTGATAGACGTCCCATCGCAGCAGTGTGCCGGAAGTTTTATTGATTTTGTCCTTGGCACCATCATTAAACATAAATAAAAAAAATTTAGATGGATGACCCAGAATTTTATAAAACTGTATTTTGGCAATGTTTGCTGGACATAATATCTTCGTGCGAGTCGAGCTTTTCGAGATATTGATAAAAATGTCTTCTTTTAAAAATTGATTTCATATCCACCACTACACGGACGACTGGCACATTCCGTATCTCGAATAAGTGACATACTTACATGACTATTTGCAATGCAGAGTTTTATTTTGCAGTAGTAGCTTCAAGCTATTGATCAGTACCGATCGTCAATGCCACTTAACAATGCTCAGCCAGTACTTAACGAGAAGTTCCTTTTTCCAGCGCTCCGCCAATGCTGGCAAGACGCCACGTTACAACGCTCAGCCAGCACTCAATGAGTAGTGCCATTCTCCTGCGCTCCCCCAATGCTGGCAAGATGCCACGTTACAACGCTCATCCGACGCCCACCCGACGCTCAGCCAACACTGCCGTTCTGTGTACGACGGAGAATCGGTGACGGCGGCCCGCTCACTCTCTCATCGATGCTCGGCTGACGGCTCTATAGCTTCGATGCTACGGCACTTGCTTCGTGCGATGGACGTCGCGGGTTCAATCCTCAGTGGCAAAGGCGATACATCATTCACATATCAATTAGAGGCCGGCTCGTCTTCTCCACATGCCAGGCGACGGATTTCATGCGAGAATGATATTTCCATACAAATTTCCATGTCTCTTGTCGCCGCCAATTTGGTTTTGGAATTTGAGTGCTGGCGGAGTAACAAATTCGTTGTATGCCAGTACTGGGCCAGTGCTGCTTTTAGGTCTTGACCCAGTACTGGCATACAACGTCCGCCCGTAGTTATCATCCAGCACTTACATGTTACTGGGCCACCATTGGTGAACGAGACTCGGCTAGCGCTATGTGGCGCTCAACTAGCACTGGCCCAGTTGTGCGACCGTGTTCGGGAATGCCAGAGATATAAATAAAGTTCCCTAAATCCAGCCAAATGAAATAGTCAAAACCCTTCCATAATCTTTTATCCAAAGATATTGAGTTGATGCGTAGGCTTATTCAAAGATTTTCCTGTTAAACAGCAATTTTCATGTTACCATTTTCATTTTTAACGATAAGAGATTGATTCCACAATTGACAATAATTCCCACAATTCATTTGTTATTCATTCAATGGATCTTTTTCCAGTTTTTTATTTCCTGATCAACATTCGAGTTCAACAACTTTCTGAAACCTCCCTGGAATTTCCTGCCCATTAGTACAATATTGATAACCTTTCTTAAATCCAATATTCGTTATCTGTATAACATACACCAAAAGACACGTAATCACGTCCACTGTAAATGTAACATAGCGTCCATATCTTCCTACAGAATATATCAAAATATTTATCTGTGACCGAAGCTAAACCAGTTCAACATATCACCAAATGAATATTAAATGTATCCAAACCACATTCTCCACTTAATTTTACCATTTGTCGTTTCGATACCATTTGTCTGCATCATACATATATAATTCAAATAAATAACAACAAAAATAAGAAATTATGGTGACCACATCGACGGGACGGCTTCCTTTTACAGATTGCTACTATGTATGTCTCCTGCCCGAAGAGTCGGAAATCGAATGTATGTTAGTATATTCGGATTGATGGAATTAGCCTCCGTATCGGATTTAAATGAATCAATTTAATTTACCAAATATAGTGGAAGACACGTTCCTACTTATCTACATTCGGCATCACAATGTTTCCTTTTACATTTCACAGTGTCGGATGTATCTTGTGAAAATGTAATTAAATTGGACATTTTCAGTTCAGTTTTGTATTTACAATAAATCGATACGTGCCCAGCAACCTCACGTTCTTTGTTATTATGCGTGGTAGTGTTAATTGAAAGTAAAACCGAAGTTGCACCTCAGATTGTGAAGTGATTCACACATTTTAGTATTCCACCCACATATTGGGGACAGATGGATTATGTGTTGAGCTCAGATAAACTGGCGGCACATAAAATTGTTATAGGGGTTGTGAGTTGTAGGTGACAATGAAAGAGCAGTGAACCTCGATCGATTTAATCGGGATAATATGGTTCGAGTTGTGAATGAAAGATACTTATTTTCAATGAATGAGTTTGAGCAAGGAGACGTGGATTAGACTAGCTTACTTAAGATTAAGTAGTTTATCCTTTAGACCTTCATATTCCACAAATCATATACATATATTCTCTTGATGATTCGTTTTATTTAGAATATTCAACAAAATACACTGAAAATTATTTAGGGTTAAATATTAAAGACATGTTCTTCGCCATCAACAATTCTTCTGAGATAACGGACTGAATGATTTGATTTGATCTTATTTTAACCGAGTACTGGTAGGTATTATTATGTTCTTCCTTTGAAATAGATTTGCCATCACTAACTAATGTTTGAAGTAAAGTTTTAAGTACTCTGACTTGCAGTCCAGAGATGAGCAAAAAATTGGTAAAATCTCGTTTAGACGAATCTCGAAGACTATCCTCTCTAGTCTTAAGTGTTCAGCAAAGTTTGATGAAAATATCGCGGTTTCCTGCGACTGGAAGATACTTGCAGGACAATTAAGCATACTTGGTCCACATTGACCTCAAAAGGCACCAAGCAGTTCCTCAATATGAGTCGTGAGACTTTAAGACTCGCAGTCTCAATATTTACATGCGAATGTTTCATGAGCAAGCAAAACAATTGGACGTTCAACAATTTTAGTCGCCATTATACTTTGAAAAGAGAAAGAATAAATCCAACATTTTCTGTGTGATTGCTCAGCATTTTCCAGAAGACGGATGCAAATCTTAGGTTTTCTTTTCCGGGAGGATCTCACGGCGATGTCCGGCGTAAGTGTTAACAATAAAGCCATCTTCAAAAGAAAATTAAACTGGTTCTCAGAATCTTATTCCTAGGTTTATATTACCGTCCTTTCTTCTTGTGCTATCACAATAGGCCTACTGAGGCATAAGGGAGCCATCTCTGTAAAATAGCGCTGCCAGTACAACCTTAACCTTTCTTCAAACTTTCTCTCCATTCCAGATATGCTCCTGTCTCATTATGTAAGATTCAATTATCACAAAGTTCTCAATTACACAAAGTTATCTAAAATACCGATTCTGATAAAAAAAATTTGATCTTTTTAATGATTCAAGGCTGAACCATTTAAGTTACCCTACAATTTCACGCAAATCGACTTAATTTTCTGATTAAACATCAGTCCAGGAGCTACAATTCGTTTGAACAACGTTTTGATTATCCGAAATTTTATCCCCAAAAAAGTCACCAAAATACACGCAAACGATCAACCTCGTCAAGATTTGCGAAGCAATGATACCACTGTCTGGACCCATTCTTTCACAACCCACCGCGTGCAATACCGCATGATGTACACAGTTTGATCCTTTATTCCTTATCCAATCGGCGAGTCTCGTAAAAATAAAACGGGAAAGGATTCGCGAAAATTCTCACGAGCACAGTATTATTCCATTCCTTTTAACTTCTTTTTAATTATTATTAATTTCGGATCCTTCAGTAATCAATTGACTTAAATATAAATTCAACAGAATCTTATCCGTAGTTTGCTAACATCATATACATGTAGGTACATAATATTGTAAATTGTAATACAAAATAAAATATTAATCTATTGTTAAACGTTAAACGTTTTTTTTTGGTAAAAGAAACATGTAAATGCAGGAGCGTTTGATAAAAATCGAAAACTAGCTCAACCCAATAATTTTTTTAAAATATTTTTTGTGGGTTTTTTTTTAATTCTAGGTCTGTATGATAGTCCGCTGATTTCAATCGCATTGTAAATAGTTTTAACAGAAGCTCAACCCAAGCTTCCTTAAAGTGCCACTCGATGCTGAAGATGATAAAAAAATAAAATATTATAGTAAAAAATTACAATTTCATCGATGAATTTTTTTTTACATCTTATCAATATATTAGACAGTTAGTTTTCGCTCAATTCATTCAAAAAATCAATCAACTGATATAAGAAACTCTAACCTAACTAATCAATCGAGTAATTCAAATTGTTCGTCAAACCCAGCTCAATTCAAAAAATTAATTTTATATAAAAATACACTACAAGAGTTGTAAAAGCCAAAATCATGCCTGAACAATTTTGAATCAAAGTTCTTGCAAAAAAATCTCAATCCATTTACATAAATTAAAAAGTATTCTTTATTTTTAAAAAGCAAAAAAATTGTGTTTGCCAAAAATTCGTTTATGTAAATTTTTTGCCACATTTTTTGGGTAGATTTTTGCGGATTATTATTTCGATCTATTTTGAAACTTTAACTATTCGGTAGATGAGTATTTCTCGAATTCATAATTTTTTACAAAAATATCAATTTACAGACATTATTTACGGGCATCTTTTCGTGTGAATATTTTCCATGAAAAATATTTTCGCATTACATGAATTTTCGTAGAAGTTTTCGAAGAGTTTGAACTGCAAAACCATTTTTGTGAATGTTTAAATGCGATATTATCTAAATCACTTTTGAAAAATATATTTTCCTGATAAATTCTAAATAGTAAATAAGCAAACATCTAATTTTTGAAAAGATTTGTGGAAATTTTCTCATCAAAATTTCTTTCTAGAATTATTTACGTTTCAGAAACTTCAAAATAAAATGAAATTCTTTGTGAATTTTGTGGGATGCTGTATCTAGATTCTTGTGAAATTCACTACTGATTTTTTTTAATTTTTTTAATTGGTTTATTTTATTTTATTCATGACGGATATTTGGTAAAAACTGTTTTTTAAAAATAAATTTGAAGAGCAATAATTGAGTTTTTATAAATTTCCAATTTTTGATTTTCTTTGGAAAGTATCATACTTCCTAAATAAGTTAGGAATATGCCGTTTTTTTGAAAATTCGATAGCAATTACAGATAATTTTATCAATTATGCAATGGGTGGGTCATCTGTTGGTTTCTGTGTCAAATTGATATCAAAGCTGTATCGTTGAATATTTATATATGATTATTGCTATATTCAAGAGAGTACAATTCTTTATTTTTATGAAATTAATTTCAATTCAATTGTTGCTGCAGACAGATTGCCTGAAGCCCATCCTTTTAATTTAATTTTACAAAAACAGTCTGCTGATTTTTTAAAAATGCGTCCATAGTTTGTAGATCATTGGAGTTACAACGTTCCACATCACCTCATAGAAATAGTCTTACTACATGAAATCTCAATTGTGAGATAATCAATTAACATCTTCAAATCGGCGCATATTACGAATACCAAAATTATTTCGTGGAATTTCGATTGTTTCATAACTGGCACGCTAGATTTTTTTAAATATTTTCCAGCGTAGTTCAAGCTTAAATTGATTCATTACTTATAGCGGATGTTTCACGCAACATGTGTCAAGAGCATCACTGTAGGCGATGTCAAAATAACACGCACCCACTCTGTACAATTGCACATTTGTCTTAACATCATTCCAACAGGATGCTGAGGTAAAGGTGTGACGAATAATAGGGTGGCATATTTTAAAATGATGATAAGCCCTAAAATACGGCGATCAATCCGGAGTTTTGCAATGGGGCTCAATTGAAGAGGTTGTGTCTGTGCTTCCTCGAAACCTCACCAGGGGTATACTGATACCAAGGGATCTGGGGCCCCAGGGACTTGTTCCTGCCGGTGTTGGTGAGGAACCTGTGAAGGTTGAAACTTGGGGGCTGTGGTTGTACATTAGCGGTTACTTTCATTTTAATACAGTTTGGGACCGGATTTATTCGGCAACCCTTCTGTATTGTGGTGCATTGGCGTGCTGTTGCGTTTACGACAAGGGTGCCATTACCCAAAAAGCGGCAAGGATGATGATAGGTCCACCAAGGATTATGAAGAAGTCCAGGCAAGCTTTGGAAGTGATCTGGAACCTGTACTCGGAAAAGCAGTACTCATACTTAGTTATGGGCTACTGACTAGTACGTTTATGGGGGTTTTGGTGCGAGCTTCTTCGTAACCCTTGCTTAAGAGGCCCGTGTTTAAATGATTTATTTCGGGGAAAGCACGTTAAATCAGGACTAAATCTATACATTTGTCTCCAGAAATGCTTTTTCATGTTTCTTACTTTATGAGAAAGATGTTCAAAACATTCAAATAATTTTACATTGATATTTAGAGAAGATTTCTAATCTTTCTAGTCATTATGTATCATTAAATTTGAGCCATAATTATCATTTCCATATTGTTATAGTTGATGACTTCCAAAAAAACCAGACTTTCCATCTTTTCAATTAATCAAAAAATTACTCTTTCCATTCAATACACATGGCTTATATCTTGACAAAACGCTGGTATTCCATGATATATGCTATTAAAATTGACATACCCCATACATTCATATGTATGTACATATTTAATACTAACGGATTCTGTTTTCTTTGCCCGGAAACAACACCAAAATCCTATGAAAAAATAATCATCATCAGACATAAAAAGAGAAATCCCATCAATTCAACTTTTCCAAATTTGACTTGAATCTTACGTTTAACGACATTTTCCGATCCAATTCCCAACATTTCACTGTCATCATTACATACTGATGTAAATACATGTGTACTATACACATTCGTCGTTATATATTTTCCTCATACCATTAGCAAGAGTCGCTGTCAACTTCTTAAAAAAATTTTGTGTGGTTTTTCTTTGGCATCCTCATTAAGAAACGGTCGAATCATCATCAGCATCATTCATTCACCATCATCATCATCGCCATCAACATTTGAATCAAACACGTATGTAGGTATTTATGCATGCATGCATGGATCATATATGTATGTACGGACGAAGTAATCAGTCAATCGGACAATTGGGCTGACCGTTGCGGAAATTCAAAGCCTGCTGCAAAGAAAAGGGTGATCAGACCACGAAGAATACTTACAAGTCAGAGGAATTCACCTAACTCATACCTGTTTGACTGTTGAACTTGTTGCTAGGGAACAGGTTCAAAAGTATCTGCACCTCGAAGTCCGTTGGGAATTGCTGCGTTTTTTTGCAAATTATTCAGGTACAGGTTCATATGGATTATTTTTTTTTGCACCACTAGATAATGTTGTCTTAGAAGAGGTCTAATCGAACTCGGGGGATTTTTTTGGTAAGGAAGTAAGCGCAGAAAATGTCATTCGTTACGGAGTGGATTCATTTTTCATCTTAAACATCTCAAATTTTATGGGATCTCGCCATAATCCCATTCGGTTTATTGTGCTTCCTCACCGAAGCGTTCGGAATAATGTTTTTTGTGTCATCTGTTTTGATCCTTCAACACTATTCAAATTGAAAATTATGATGATGAAGTGAGCAAGACACAGCTAATAATTCTTGGAATATGAAGATTTCTAATTCAGTTAGTATTGTTATAAAAATGTCCCAAATTTCCATTAATTTTGACCCCTCTTTCAAACTGACAAAAACTTCTCTCAGCCTCGACAACATATTTTCATTTTGTTTGTTTTTTAGAAAGTTAACCCACCTATCCGGAAAACATAATTGCATTGGAAAGGTTTCATCGTCCCCAATTCGTACTGATATTCTCGAAGCAAAGAAATGATGTCGGGAATAGTAACGTGTGTGTAACGACCGTTTCGATTAACCGGTCAAAAAATCTTAACTTGACTCCGAGCTGGTTGGTTGGTATTCCTGTTCGACTTGCTTGGCAAGATTGACGAATTCTTGTGTGTGGGATTTTTGTTATTCATTAGAGAAATTGAAATAGAAGTAGTAAACGACGGACGTAACCGACTAAGCAACCGGCTTTAGAGATTTGTGCTGGATCATTTAAATCGCCAACGGACTTAGGGTGGACGCTTATAAATCTGCCTTGAAAATGCGTTAGTTCTTAGCTTCAGCTTCGGCGGGCGGTTTATGTTTACAATGTTTCAAATTTAAGATGTGATGGCGTGGGATGATCACAAGGTTAACTTATGGGAAATGTGGTCTGTAGGGAGTCCTAGTGTTGGAAGTAAGTGCTGAAAAATCAGGAAGCGATCAAGTTGCATAGCATGACGAACTGAGGGGCACTTGGTTTAATTCCGTGACTGTGACTAATTAAGAAGAATGCGTTCCAGATGGGCGATGACGTCTTAATAGTGGCGATACTGATCGGGTGATATACATTGGAATTATGGATGGATTCTTAAAGTCAAGAGAAATTGGAGCTGATTTTGTAGACTGTGTAATTTATATATATTTTTCCAAACGTATTGAATTATCCAGGCGTTTTACTGAAGAAGTTCACATTTTCATATTAAAAGAAAAAATGTTCCAATTGAAATGTTACGTTTAAATTGTTTTTGAGCATCCGCAGCAAATTTAGAGGCAGACTGTACTGTATTCATGTCTAAATTTCTTTAGTTACTGACTTGAAATTGAAGAGAAAAATTAGAACAGCTAAACAATTTGAAAATTCAGCCTTATTGAGAAAAAATTTAAAAAAATTCTATCCCAACAAAAAAGCGTCCTTGAATTCTTTTTTTCCAAATACAATAATAAGTTAATGAAGTGGGGAAGTGTGGTTTCGGGGTGACGGACGGCATCCTCTTTAGGTGGTGTCATTTACCATCCGCCACCAGACAGCACGACCACGATTAGGCTTATTGATGGATTAAGCTCATCATATTTCAACTAATTTTTATAATTATTTGTATCCGCGAAGTATAATGACTGTCAATTTTTAGTTCGTATGTGCCTACGTCGCTATTGTATACATTAGTAAAGATTTTTGAACCTCCTAGTCTAGCCGACAACTTTCGTCTACTAGTGTGCTTTTTGGTTAATGTGCAAGCATAGTGTTAGTAAGTTGCTAACCAAAAAGCACACTAGTAGGCGAAAGTTGTCGGCTAGACTAGGAGGTTCAAAAATCTTTACTAATGTATACAATAATAAGTGTTATGAGTTTTTTTTATTTCGGGACATAATCTGTTTTCATAGCAATAATCTTTTAAAATTCGTCTCTCAAGTTTATTAAATATGAAAACTTTGCTTTTGAAGTTTATTCTAATTAGAATGACCATCTTAATTGATTTGGAGTTGAAGTGAAAACACTCTCAAAGCTCGTGACTCATCTATCCAATTTCAAGCTATTCCAATCACATTTTTCAGCTACATGAGTATTTGCTTGATATCTATTAATTACGTTTGCACTGTACCTGGTTGTTCCATAAGTTTTGTCGTTCTGTAAGAGATGGTACTATTAAGTTCGTCACAGTATTTTTGTGACATGGAAAAACTTCAATATCTTGCAGTAGCGAAATTCTTATTTTCGGAAGGTTTAGCATGAAAACAAATTCATGAACGATTGTTAAAGGTGTATAAGTACTCTTTTTCTTCAATTTGAACACTATAAACATGAGTTGCTGCATTTAAAAGTAGTGATATAAGTCTTGAAGATGATCCATGTGCAGGACGCCCAAAAAGTGCATCAACGCCAGAAAGCATATCGAAAATAAAGGATATGATTATGGAAGATTGTCGATGAACTGAGAGAGATTAAATAAAACCCCTAGGCATCTCATAAGGCAGTGTGAGCAATATTTTTGCTAAAGTTTTGGATTATAGGAAGATGCGTGCAAAGTGGGTGCCGCATTCGCTAACAATGGAACAAAAACACACTAACATGCGACTTTTCAACAAGATTTGGAGTATTCTAGAAAGGGTGAAAAGGATTTTGTGTATCGTTTTATCACTGCAGATGAGACTTAGATCTACCACCATGATCCCTTATAAAAAAAGCTAAAGAACCCAGTACTTCGGCTCCAAAGCGGGTTAGGGTCCAGAAATCGGCCAGAAAGGCGTTAGCATCAGATTTTTTGTTGGGATGCAAAAGGAATTTTATTTGTGGACTATCTAAAACTGGTAACAAAATAAGCGCAAAATATAATTGTAACCTTTTGGACCAGCTGGATGTGAAAATTCGTGAAAAACGACCTGGTTTACAGAAGAAAAAAATCCTTTTTCATCAACATAACGCACCCTTTGACACAACTAAAAAGGCTGAATTAAAGTATGAGCTGTTGCAACATCCACCCTTTTCGCCAGACTTGGCTCATTCTAACTTCTGGCTGATATTTTCACAGCTCAAAAAAATTCATGCATGGAAAACGATTTTCATCGAACAAAGAGGTAAAAGCAGCCGTGGAAGCGTATTTCGATAGACTTCCGGATTCTAACTTTAGGGATGGAATGCATAAATTGGAACATCACTGAAACAAGTTTATTGAAATTTAAGGATATGATATTGAATAAAAAAATGTATTTCTAATCATAAAATCGTGTTTTTTTACCGAACGACCAATCTTATTGAGCAATCTGATACATGCATTTGTTTGATATCCATCAATTACGTTTGGACATTTTTTTCAATGTTCGAGTCCCTTACATTTTTAAGTAAGACTTTATTATTTTTACTTATAACAAGTCGTGGATTATTTTGATTATATATTGTTTGTTTGTTTGAAAATCGACCGCAAAAGAAGAAACGTCTGTTAGGTTTTGTTCTAAGCAAAAATGAGGTTGTAGTTCAAGTATGTATAATTTTCTTCAGTTTTTGACCTGATTTGAATCGTCAAAAATAAATTAAAGTCACCGGAATCCAAAGAATTCAATATAAGGAAAAAGATATTTACTCAAAGAAAGCTTTGATTTCTCTACACCTCCTATTTACCACGTACACATAATAAATTAACACCATCTCTGACTAAGTTTTCAGAGCATGTTCAAGGGAAATAGCACAAAAATTCATTTCAATCAGTAGTTATATGAAATCGACTTAAATTCCACAAGGTTTCATTATCCTTTTTGGTAGCTTTTTTTCTTCATTTTAATATCCACGGAATATTATTTATGTTCATCTAAACCATCATATTGACCGATTTCAATTCTGATTGTCTACGTCCATCAATAAAATATCCTTCCCATTTATTAATTTGTGATACTTTCCGTTAAACTTATTTTAGTTGATAACCTGGAGAGAAAGAAGTTTATAATCTGATAAAATTCTCACGAGAGCGATTAAAATATAGGTTTTTTGTCTACTTTTTTGGGATCCTAATATTTCAGTGCTTATCTTAAAATCACTCGCAATAAATTTTTGCTGGTCGAAAAAATTTGATGATATTTTTAATCGTTAAAGTTTCAAATTGTTTAAACTTTTTTTCAAACAGTTTTGAAATTCCGGAATGTCAATTTTTGACCTTTTCCTGCTTACGTTGCGAAAACCATAAAATACACAAAAAACTATTAGGGCTGTTGTTGCAGAGTATCGTTTGTTCTAGAAAATAATTCTGGGAAGCAAAGACTTATCTAGCATGGTTTTAAAACTGTGTGCACCTCCGTGGAAGCTTCGTAAACTGAATTTTTCATTGCTAACTAATATTTAAAAAAAAATGAAAGAAGTTATCGAATACTTTCAAAAAAATTGTGAAGCTCGTGCAAGGTTATTTATGCGAAACTGCAAAAAATTTGAAATAGTTTTCTAATTTTTAAAGTATCAAAAGAACGATTTTCTTGTGTTTTATTCTTAAATTTTGACCTTAAATATTTTTTGACCGTCACAATTCGAAATAAAAAATTTATCCTTCCGACACCTCCGCTTAATAGACCAGAGCGGATCTGAAGAAAAACGACTACATATGGCCGTTGAGAGGGGGCATGCTGATTTTGCAGGAAAAGTTGTGGAATAACTCGTATAACAATAATTGATCTTTGATCTCTTTCAAAAAAGTCGGGAACATAAAAAAAATCGAAATGTTCAGAAACTTCAAAAAAATCGTGTTTATCCTGCTTGTCTCACTTCTAACTTTAGAACGGTTCATTCCAGAGCAAAGTTGCGTGAGAATGAAAGTTGAGTAATACAATTTTCTACAAGATAAGATTGGTTTGAAATTCTGAAACATTTAACCCTTGCCGCAAAATAGCAATAATTAAAAAAAAATGGGAAAAAAGCCGTTTCTTATTCAATTTTTGTACCATTTCAAATAAACTTAGGACCTTCATAGTTCGCCTAAAAAATTTATAATAGAATAAAACAGTACACAAATTTTCATCAAAATCGAATCAGTAGGTTTCACATAACAGCTTGGCAATCAAAATTTATTGAAAAAATTCATTTTTTTTGAAATCTTGCAAGTCAGAAACTAAAGCCCCCTCTAAACGGCCAACTGGAAACAGATCTGGACCAAATTCAAGGTAGCTTCCAGTGTTTTTCTCATAAATTGTAAACTGATTTGTATGACGAGTAAATGTATGTATGCTCCTGTTATTGAGAATATCTATAGAAATTATTTGATAAGAATAAAACCTAAATCGTTTCACCTTCTGCATTTTCTTAGGATTTTATTGAATCATATTATAATTTCTTCAAATTTTATTCAACTTTTAAAATCAATTTTTAGTTATAATATTTTTGCCAACACTATCAATTTTTCTAATCGTGCCACATCATTTTCTTCTCTCCAGATTGCCAACCACAAATATCGTGGCTATTCTCGTCAGTACATTAAATCCATCCGAATTTGAAGATAAATTCCTTGAAAACCAATCAACATCACCAGGCACCATCAATCATCGTTATTGTAAGTGGTTTTTATTGAAATATCTTAAGTCGACCTTCCTATGCATGCTCAAACGGTCGAATTATATACGAGCATTTGGAAGCAAAAGAAAAACTAGAGGAGGTGATTTTCGTTTATGTGGTCATGAAATTAAGATGCATTGAATGCCATAAAATCTTTAGAAAATTTGCGATTTATATAATTTGGAAAATTGGGTGACTGGGCTAATGGGAGCGACTTGGTGGTTCAGTCAAAAATTGGCCGTTTGTGGTCGATTACTGTTTAGGAAGTGGCTTTGAATGGGACTAAGTCATGAAATCGATTTTGTTCTTAGGTGATATTTCTTTTAAGATGATTTGAAATGATTTTGAGTTTGCATGCTTCTGTCAGCATACATATTTACAAGAAAAGGAATCATCTAATAGGAAGCGTAAATCAATATCGAGTTCGTAGCTATAGGTGTAAATGTTTTTCCATATTATCAGGAGTCAAAATGTTAAAAAAGAAACGTTAACGCAGTTCAAATGCCACAATAAGAATCTTGTAGACGGCAAAAGAATGTGACACACCAATAACCGCAACATCAACAGCATCAAGCTCACAATGCATAGTAACCGAAATCTTGAAAGTAACCCAACTATTCGCTGGATTTCTTTTTGCGGTCTTCACCAACTAACTGGGAATGTATGTACTCGTATGTGTATGTCGACGTTCACGAAAAGGAAACCAGTTTGGATGGCTTTCTTGTTGGCTCAAGCATTGGGGGCGCTATTTGTTGTTTTCTTGGGACCTAGCATATCTGCACACAACATCCACTATAGATTCATCTATAGATTTCGTGAAATTCCTTAGCTGCCACGGAATAGGCTATGGCAATGATGGTTTAAAGTGTTGTTGTTTTAAAACATACCAAGTTCTTGTGTTTTATCCAAACCACTCACCAAAAGCTATGGGATGTGCTGGGCTCGATGGACGAAACAAGTGCCTGGACGAGAAGACAAGCACTAGACCGCTTAAGATTACGTTCTGTAGCCAATGCAGATACTACAAAGAGCATAACGAAAGGCTGAACAGCCTGAGAAAGCAAAGGAGGTGTCAAGGTGAATGTTTGTCCATTGCAAAGCATACCAGAGACGATACAGCAAACGTTCATGCTGGAGAGGAGGATCGCTAAAATGAAACATGGTCAATCTCAGGAGGAAGACGATACTAGCACTCTGCAAACTGTTAAATGACCAGAAAACCAAACAATCAAGAAACCGGCACCAAATCCAACATGATGCCGTGTAGCATAACGCTAAGAATACCAACAACACTGACTACATCCAGCAAAGAGGATTGTGGGAATGTGAAAAATGATTGGAATCCCTGTGAAAAAAGATGGCTAGCCTTTTTAACTGGCGGCATTTTATCAGGTGATTTATGGTGGTTATCAGACCTTTAGCATGGGTTGGGACAGGGTCAGTTGTACGCACCAAGCAAGAAGTGCTCAATGTGTTCTATGTGTGTCAATTACACCCGTTCGAAGGAAGCTCTTCACGCCTCAAAATGATTCACACATGTACGTACGTAATGTGTACCTAAGAAATCACAACATTAATTTTCCTGCAACTTTCGGCAGACCCCAAGTGAAAGTTTAAGGTCACGAAAGTGCAATAGCTCACCGTCCATTATTTGAACGATCGGTTATGCATTGCTTGTGTACCAGCATATAAAAAAGATACTGGTTAGAAATTGATTTCATGGAGGCATAGCAAAACTGAAATAATTATTTAGATTTCCAGGCATTACAGATGACCCATATCATTTCAGCGCTGCATTTCACCTGCTGCTCAGTAATTTCCTCGTGGGCACAGTTTAATGGCTTTCGAGGTCATACCAATCAGAAATAACGTGTTTGTAATCGATGTTGCTTATAACCCACTTCCTTCTTGCGCTAAGTAGATAATGCTGAAGGTAGTGTCATCATTTGATACACAGTCGGGAGTCCCTTACAAACGTAGTTACGGCCATTATAGCACAAGCACCAGCCACCACCGTGTTTCCTTTTATGTTGGATGGATTGGCTATAAGTTTTTTTGTGCCTCATATTCTTCCTCCTGGTGGTATAGATGTGCGGGACTTTAGAATGACCAGGTATTTCCTTTGAACTCCGGATGGATTGATAACAATCCATCAGGGACGTTTGTCGTCCTGTGTTAAGGGTTCTAGCGGTATGCGTTAATATCCGTGAGAAGTCACTTTAGTGAAGGTTGCATGGTTTTTTTGTTTTATTTTGAAATATGTCGTTTTAATTTTACACGTAAGGTGTTGGTTTTGATTTAGTACTGGAACTACTATGTTTGTCTAACAGGTTTTTTGGAATGTTTTTTTTGCTGGTGCTTGTAAGTTCTACTGAACAACCTGATTTTTAGGCAATTATTACTTGAGTTAAAGAAATCAAGCAACGATAGCTTGAATATAATCCAAAATCAGCCATATTTGTTATTTTTTTAAAACATCATTTAATAAATTTTTATGAATTTCATCTTATTACAAATAATTTTGTTAGTTTGGTTTATTTAATTCAAATTATTTCCTCAAGTTGCCCATGAAAAAGAAACAGTGTGCTTGAAATACATTTGATGGCGATTAATAAAATTATTAAGACTTCCAGGCAAAATCAACGTAACGATTCGCGGTACACTTTCGAAAAAGACTTGGATGGAAGGAAGAGTGAATAAAAATATTTTGAATTTTGAACCCTTTTCCATATTTTTATGCATGTGTATTTATTGTATGGCCCACCTTTGATAGCTTGTCAATTTATAAATGCTTTATTGTATTTTCTAAATTTGCAATTTTTGCAGACATCAAGTTACCTACAATCGTGCACTTGATTTGAGGAGAAGAACTGTTTTATTTATTTGTTATAATAATATCACATCTTTCGTGTTTTGGTATTATTTAAATTTAAAGATTTAATTAAAGATTCAAAATAATTCTATAATGGCCGGTAAAAGAAGGATAACGTCGCTTGAATGCAAGAACTACGTTGTTCAATTTTTCGATATTTTGAAATGCATGTATCCAATTGCAAAGAGCATTCAAAAATTGGGTACCTTACCGGAGTAAACTAGGGGCTTTCATTGATTCGTATTCATCATTGTCTTGATGCGTGTCCTCCGTCAGGAAGTTTTGAAGAAATTCATAAAAATATTTTCGGCAACAGTTTAAAACGAAGAAAATTAATTTATCTAGTTGTTGCATTCAGAAACATTTCACTAAATTAGTCAATTTTTAACTTCTCAGTATATGGGAAGTTCTTGTAATCGCCTCGAAAATCGAAATTGAAATTTTCAACTTTTCTTTACGTTTTGAGGTCTATAGAGTATATATAAAGTGTTTTTAGAAAGAAGTATGTATGTGTGTGTGTGTGTGCGTTCGCGGGCAGTTTTTCTACGAGCATAACTCACGTAAACAAAGTCGTATCGACTTCGTTAAGGTGTCAATCGAAGCGTCTTTGCAATTTTAAGAGCTGATTAGTTTTTGGGACACTTCGGTCGGGGGGGTTTGTTGTTTTGCCCCTTTGAAGGTCATTTCTGTCGTGCGTTATATCTCGCTAATACGATTTGCATTATTAATCTGTCAATCGACGCGTATTAACATTTGTAAGAATCTATCAAATTTTGAAAAAAATTGTTGGAGCCGTTTTTTAATTTAAGGAAAAAAGTGCAAAAAATTAGGTTTTTTTTCATAAACAATAAATTTTTAACCTGATTTACGAAACCCAGTAATCAATGTTTATAAAATTTATATATTTCAAACAATTTTTGTGAAAACGCTATCAAAACTTTTTCTCATGATTACGTAAAAAATTAAATTAAAAATAAAAAATCATTAAAAGTCATCATGACCTTCATGGTCATTTATGTCAATCATTATATCTCGAGCACCAAATATAATCTTTCCATCATTAAGGTGTCAATCGACGCGTATTAACATTTTAACGATGTTTTTAAATTCTAAAAAAAATCTTTAAAGCATTTTTTTAATTTAATAAAAAAATATTGAAAATTAGTGTTTTTTTCATAAAAAAATTAATTAATAGTTAATAAAATAAACATCGTAATAACAAGCCGCGAAGTGCGACCCTTGAGGTCCACACGGTCAACTTCCCAGTAATATCTAGATAAACATTCAAAATATTAAGCACAATAATAATTTTGAAAATAATACTACTTTAAACAAGTTTGAAAAATTGGAGGTTAGAAAATAATATTTGTTTATTACTGTCTAGCCAGCGAAATCTGCGGCTGTGACACAAATATGCTCTTTAAATAACCTTGTTTATATTTATGTAAATATTACTGGGAAGTTGACCGTGTGGACCTAGAGGGTCGCACTACGCGGCTTGTTTCAATTAGTAGTTGGTTGGTTGGTTGTAGTGGCAGCCATCTTTATCAAAAAATGGCTCACTTAGGCCACGATAGACCCATTGTGATACAACAAAAACGGCGGCACTAGAACCTGTGAGATGACGAGAACCATTTCGATTCTCGTATGAAGCCGGCTATGCAGCCGAAGTTCAAATCAGCTACTTCCGTGAGGCTGTTCAGGAAGGGTGAGCCTAAGGTTTTCATGCATTTCCTGGATATTGCTGGGCTTTCGCACAGAAAATGTTGGATTGTCTCTTCCTCTTCTTCCGATCTGCAACTTCGGCAGAAATCGTTGAAAGTAACGCTCAATCTTTCTACGTGTATGCCAATTAGACAATGCCCCGTAAGTATGGACACGATAGACCTCAAGGTTTCACGACTCGCGTTGAGGAGCTGCTTGGTGCCTCTGGGATTCAGTGCGTTTCAAGTTTGCCTGGTTGTCCTGCAGGTTTCCTCCAGCAGCCAGGCCTTATTTGCAGCCTTCAAATAATGCTGCCTAAATCCCAGCTTTATGGAAGCTAGAGGTTGGCCGACTTCGGGTGAAGCTCAGTGCCAGCTCTCAATAAGGCATCCGCTTCGCAGTTTCCCGTTATATCACTATGGCCCGGTACCCAGTGTAGAATCACTTCACGTTCAGTTGTGTACAGCATTCCATTACAATCATGGATAAGATACACACGTTGGATAATGCTTGGATATCAGTTTGAATGTCAGAGAAAATATTCAGGTTTTTTATGGAAATTTTCTGGTTTCCCAGCCTGTCTACTGCCTTGTATATTACAATGACATCTGCCTAAAAAACACTGCAGTGGTCTAGAAGCCAGAAAGAAAGTTTCAGTCCTAGCTGTTCTGAGAAAACGCAACAGCCAACTTTTCCATCCATTTTGGAAGCATCAGTGTTGATGTCAACCGATTCCTGCATCCCACCTCTTTCTATTGCCCAGTCATCCCTGCTTAGGATGACTGACTTGAAACCATGTCGAAAGCAGGGAATCGGGGACGCCAGGTCTAGTTCCCCTGGCGTTGGTTCATCCCTCTGAAGTATGGTGGAGTGGCCAATATCTCCCTCGTGCCAGATATGTAGTGCTTTTAATCGAATCGCAGAGCACTTGGCCTGCTGTCTCGTAAGGAGCTTCGTCGGGAGCCAATTCAATAGCATAAACAGTGCTTTTGTCGGGGTAGTGCGTAAGGCCCCGGTGATTGCAATAGCTGCAATCCTTCTGACCCTGTTGAGCAGGTTTGTATAGGATGTTTCCGCAATAGTTGGCCACCAAACAACTGCGCCGTACAGAAGGATTGGTTCCACTATCGCCGTATAGAGCCATGATACAATTTTGGGTTTTAATCCCCACATTTTCTCAATGGCTCTTTTGCAGCAGTAGATTGCGCATGCCGCTTTGTGCGTTCTTTCTTCTATGTTCGCTTTCCACGCGAGCTTGGGGTCCAGAATTAGACCCAAATATTTAACTTCATGAGGCTTATCTCATCGAGTTTGGGTGGGAGAAATCGTGGAATTGGTGCCTTCTTGTGCAGAGCACAAATTCCGTTTTCTGCGGATTAATCTTTAGACCGCACTTTTTGCCCCACTGGGTAAGAATACCCAGGGCAATATTTAGTCTTTCCGATAGAGTGTTAACGAATTTGCCCGATATTGCTATTGTCACATCATCGGCATAGGCTACGAATTTGCAGCCAGTCGCTTTTATTTTTGACAGAAGATTGTCCACCACTAAGTTCTATAGAAGGGGTGATAGCATCCCACCTTGTGGGGTGCCCCTGCACGTCCTCCTTCTTAAGGTGCTGTTTCCTAGTGTGGAGTTGATGTTCCTGCTGCTTAGCAGTTGTCCGATGAACCTTATAAGATTGTCGTCGACACTGCTTTCTTCGGGTGCTTTGCGAATAGCCTTATAGCTGAAATTGTTGAAACCCTCTTTAATGTCTAGAAAAATCACTTGCGTATATTCTTTGACGCTTAACGATTTTTTGATGTAGCAGGTGAGCGAGTGAAGAGCTATTTCAACCAATCTCCCATTTGTGTATGCGTTTTCAATTAGTAAGATTGAGAAAAACACAAAATTGTATTGTTCGACTTCTAATTGATGTTTTTTTTCATTCATTTCACTGAAATTTTAATTGAAAAGAAACATATAGAAGCTTGCGCACTTCAATGGCACTTTTGTTTTCCCAACTATTTTGTGAAGTTATTTATTTATGCTGCAAATTGAAGTCAACAATCATGCAAGCTTTCTTTTCTTAGCTGCCTGTCAAAAAATAAAGGATTGACTTCATTTTCGATTAAGGCTAAAACACTAAAGATAAATCGAGGATAGTTCATCTAATCTATTGTTTCTTACAAAATTTATCAAACTAAATTATTATTAATTTAATTTTCATTTGAAACCGATGGCAATAAAACAGATTACTTTTTAACCATATGAGCTTTCTTGGCCGAACTATATTTAATCGAAAAAGGAGCATTGACCAATGGAGAATAATAACAATGAAAGTATCTTAAAATGATTGCAGAATGTCATACAAATCATGATCAATTTTTAAAATGTGAAATTTCTAAGCTTAAAAAAGTATGATCATGATGAAAGGAAGCAACGTTCAGGAGAAAACTGAAGATCAATGTCGATAAGGAATGCCAAACTTTGCTTAGGAAACAATGTAATTTAATGTTCCATAAATGTATATCTTAAACGAAAAGGAAAAATGAATTAATACTTCCTTCTTTCAAAGCAAAATCCAACAAGCAAAAGCGAGAAATCCAAGCACCACCATGTAGATGAAAACTTGTATGAATGTTAAATAAAATTGGATGAAAAGTTGAAATATGTATTCTCTGTTTTTATTAATTGATATCGGTTGTAGAAATATCTACACTAACAGAATATACATTGCTATTTTTGGAAAATTTCGTAATTTTCACTTGACTTTCTTCAGAAAAATAACGCAAAACGAAATTAATTTTATTAAATCAAATTTTCAACAACTTTCAACCGCTCGCCAATCCAAAAGGCGCTTTGTATAAACATACATACATACGAAAAAAATTGAAAATCGATTGTAAATCTTTTTTTTTTGTTTCTGCTAGAATACATGCAGCGTCGATTAAGCGCTAGTAAAATTGATTGCCAATTTATATCTGAATGTGTTGCCAATTTATATCCGCGAGTGGATTCCATTTATATCCGGAAAGAATTTTTTTTACTCTAATTCATCCGCACCAGACAGACTGACTCAATGATTTAAAGTATCTTTGCTACCAAATTGCTTTTCTTTATTTTTTTCACGCGGCTATTCTCGAAACGGGGAAAATGGGCAATTTTCTAGCTGCATGTGTGTAATTGATTACATTTTCCAATTTCAATCCAGTGCACATAATCGCACATTTCTAAATTACATGTTGTGTACGTTGCGGTGGATCAAATCGCGTAATTAAGACGATTGTTAATTTTGAATGCGGCAAAATAGCTTGGCTTGGCGTATTTGCAGACCGATTTTTCGTCCAGGCTTGAGTACACAAACGAATGTGGATCTAATGAGAATGAATCGATAATTGGGTTTCCATAGCATTACCGCTGGTGTAAACATACCGTATTCAATTCGATAGAGTGCTCATGCGGAGTACCAACAAAAATATATTCTAAATTCAGATTTTGCAGATGTGTCGTGAAATCAAGACGGAAGAACCGATTGGTCGGTTTTCTTTAAATAAAATTGAGAAACATTTTCGTGGCGTGTTGTTCCCTGTGAAATAGTGCATCCATAATTTTCCCCGGGCCATAATGCATTTTCATTTCCGCATGTTCAAAGATACGGACCGATAGTATGAGTATAGTGTGTGGATAAATCGGGCTGAGTGGGAAGCGTTGTGCTACATTAAGATACATCAGGGTGCCATATCCAGTTGCGTTGTGGCTAGTAAAATATCGGATTTTGCGGTGGAACCATAAATGAGTTGTGACCAACCACGAAAGGAAGCCATCTGGGCTACAGCGGCAAGATTGTTTCGGTATGTTTTCCGGGAAAGCATGAAGAAAGAGGATGGCATGTCTTGATGATTGTAAGAAGTTGTGGCTAGTATAGCAGTTAGCATACTAAAATTGTGCGGAATAAATCAGCATCCATTTGACTTTAAAACACTATAGAGCTATTTGAGAATTTATTGTTTTCCTTAAAATTTTAGGACAACGCCTGGATACTTGCAGCACGTTCTGCATTAAGTTGGCAATAACGTTGAAGTTATTTCTGGATGAATAGATAGTTTCGCGGATATAGTGCAAACCAAATTTGAAATGGGTATGTTGACCCATGGTTGTTAGCTTGAAATAACTTTATGATCAAAAATAGCACCAACTTGATACTAATTTTAGTTGAATATAATAAAATAAATTCATATACCGATGCAATGAAATATCTCCGCTAGGAAAATGGAGTAAAAGTCGCCAATTAACTATATTTTTAACTTCCCAGTATATGGGAAGTTCTTGTAATTCGCCTCGAAAATCGAAATTGAAATTTTCAACATTCCTTTACGTTTTAAGTTTTTTTTAAAAAGAGAGATGTATGTGTGTGTGTGTGTACGTACGTACGTGCGTTCGTGGACAGTTTTTTCTACGAGCATAACTCACGTAAGCAAAGTTGTGTCAATCGAAGCGTGTTAAGAGCTGATTAGTTTTTGTGACACTTCGACCGGGAGGGGTGGGGGGTTGTTGTTTTGACTCGCGAACCAAACATAGGATTTGCATGGTTAATGTGTCAATCGACGTGCTATAACATTTGTGTGATTCTATCGGATTTTTAAAAAAACCCTTATAGCCGTTTTTTCATTCCTTAAAAAAAGTGCAAAAAATTAGGGTTTTTTCATAAGCAATAAATTTTAAACCTGATTTGCAAACCACAGTGATCAATGTTTATAAAATTTATATATTCCACACAGTTTTTTGGAAAAAAAAACCAGCAAAAGTTTACACTCATGATTATGTAAAAAATTGAATTAAAAATAAAAAATCATTAAAAGTCCTCATGATTTTCAAGGTCATTTTTATCATTCACTATATCACACGAACCATATATGATATTTGCATCATTAAGGTGTCGATCGACGTGTATTAGCATTTTTGTGATGTTTTTAGCTTTATAAAAAAAATCGTTTCAACCATTTTTTAATTTAATCAAAGAAAATGCGAAAAATTAGAGCTTTTTTCATAAAAAAATAATTATAATATTTTTTAACATGATTTGCAAAGCTCAGTAATAAATGTTTATAAATTTTAAACATTCTTATCAGTTTTTGAAAAGAAAAAACAGCAAAACATTTTCCAAGATTCTGAAGAAAAAAAAACTAAATAAAAAAAATCATTCAAAGTTACCATGTAAAAAGGGTTCATACGAATGATATTACCTTATATATTTTATTCTAAAGACTTCGTTATGAAGTCAATCAACGTTTTATAATATTTGCATAATTTGAGCAGCTTTTGTATAGTTTTAACAGTGTTTTGATTTTAATAAAAAATCTGCTCAAATTTTGAAAACCAACAAAATTTCAAACAAATTTGCATTTGCGGTATCAACGTTTTGAATAGTAAAATGTTTTGTAGTCAATACTTTGTAAGATCATATGCTTTAAAAAGCTTTCATCAAATAAAAAATTGTAGTTTTTAGTAGATTTATTATTTAGTGTTCGCAAGATTTCAATTACTTCTTTCATCATTATGTGTAAAAATTTTTACTTTTGATATGCAATTAAACTGATTATTGACTTCATGTTCAATGTTTTTCAAGATCAACTGGAAATAAGAAATAATTATTAGTCTCATTGATGTAAAATCGTACAAAAATACGAATTCAATAATTATGCCGAAGTCATGGCTATTTTGAACAAAATTATTTGAAATCGCCACCAGGCGAGAATATCTCTTCAGTGAGCATAATAACAAAAACTGCATTCATCTTTTCTAGCGCTTTTTTGTCCTTTAAGCATCGATATAAAAATTAGAAATAACGTAAAAAGGCTTTGTAGTCTGCCCCCCCCCTCCGATTGATTCGCGTGAATATTCAATCAAACCAATCTACCACCATCCGCCAAAAGCCTTACGTAATCAATTGACGCTCTCGTATATGATATTATTGATATTAACTCTCTCTCTCTCTCTCTCTCATTATTATTATTTCAAGTAGTACATATTATTTTCATAATTATTTTTGTGTGCAATATTTTTAATATTTATGTAGATATTACTGGGAAGTGGACCACGTGGACCTCAAGGGTCGCACCTCGCGGCCTGTTCATTTTCTGTCTTTGAATCTAATTGAAAATATGAATCATGAAAATCTTCAATAAAATCGATACAAAGTTATTAACATTTTTCTAAAATTACCGAAAACATATGACCCTGACCTCTTCACGCTTATCAAAGAAACATTTACCTCATTATAAACATTATTCAATACGAAAAACATCTTCAAATTACAGTGTGAAAGAAGCAATAAAAATATCCATATAAGCTTTGAACCATCTTGAAATTAGTTAGATATCCTCCAAAATAAATAAAATAGTCAGAAATTAGATACGGCATTTTGGCACCACATGTTAATAATATTCGTTATTATTTCTGACTTATTGCAAGGTCGTGATGATTAGTATTGATGTGTTTATTTCAATGAGATTTACTGTCGACAATAGAATTGTTATTCAAGATTTAGATATTATATGGTTGCATTGAAAATCAGATTGATTAGAATGTTGACCTTTGAGATTTTTTTATTGCAGATTTAGAGAGGAGTTCTGTGAATTGAAAATGATAATAGATTAAAACTCAGTTGATTCAAACGAAAGACCATTCAGAGTATTGAGTGAAACATATCGTCGGTGTAGTCAGAAAATATTGTATCTTTGTTTTACTTAGTTTATCGTTAGCTTCTAATTCTAAAATTATTATCTTTGGGAATGATTGTTTATTTTAATGTCCTTAGTGAATTTACTAATGATTCTATGACACGTTAATGTGTTTTTTTATCAAACATTAATGATATCAATTATTTACATGCCATTAAGGTTTGATAGAATGCAAGAACAATATTTTAACCGTATCCATCTTCAATTTGACTTTTTAAAAATGAATGTCATCCACTGCACAGATTCTAAGGTTTGGTCATTATAGAAGAATACATTAAATTTGTTTTTCTTGAACGTCTTATTGAAAATTGGTTAAATAAATTAAAAAAATCATCGATCGATTCTGCAATAATTTGAAACATTCAAAACAGCATTTCCTTTTAGATGAACCGTGGAAATTTTAAAACAGTTAAAAAGTGTTTACTGTCGATCAGATGTCAACAATTTGATGAGAAACTCGGAACTTTTTCCATGACCGCCATTTCAATAATTTTCTTCTTCCATTTTTTTATCGATTTAACCATGGATACTAACTTTATAACTTCGCCACAATGATCAATGCCGTCCTTTGTTTTAATTAACGAGCTGTTAGGCACTTATGAAAAGGCGAGCTACCAAGCAAATCCATATGGAGAAATTAATCCTACCTGCGCACCTCTCTTTCAAAGTCCTGATCAAAATTTAGTGCAATTTTTACGGACTTGTTATTTAGCGCAGGGGAAATTTTTTTAGAGTGAGTATATTTTTCGTAAGGACCACACCGTGGAAACATGAAAAAATATTTCAATTTTTGTTCACTTTGGAATTATTTATTTTCTCGATAAATATTTAATATAATAAAAAAATATATCTGCTGTATTGATTTAAATAGCTCTATTTCATATTCACAAAACGTTCGGTGTCCATTGGGTTCAAAAGATCTCAAACAGTGTTTGTGATTAAGCATCTTTTTATTGTCATTTAATATGTTTATCATCAATTTTTACAACGAAAATTTTGACGAACACATTTAGACGTGATATCCATTGAGAATTTTTATGCCATAGTGAACAACTATGCCTTCAATGACCAACTTTCAAAGTGCATTTGATAGCAAATATGCATGTCTCTTACGAATGATCAGAATTATCTGTGATCTGAGATAGATAAGAACTTTAGGGTTTTTAATGCTCTCAAAGCATCACCAAGTTGGATGTCAGTTAGGGATACTTGGAAGTCAGCTACCAACCAAGTTGGACGCCAGTTATGACATATATAAGGAAAGGAAAGAAGAAAATGGACTCAACTTTGTGAAAAAATTAGACACATTTGCTTACTAGAGTCTGCCAATTCGCAATCCGATCTAGAACTATTTCAAAGATAATGCAGAAAAATGAAATGTTCGAACATTGGTTGGTTGGTTGGTTGTAGTGGCAGCCCTTTTTATCAAAAAATGGCTCACTTAGCCCACGAGAGGCCCATTGTGATACCACAAAAAGATAAGGGCGGCACCAGAACCTGTGAGATGACGAGAACCATTTCGATTCTTTTATGAAGCCGGTTATGCAGCTAATATTTAAATCAGCTACTTCCGTGAGGCTGTCCAGGAAGGGTGAGCCTAAGGTTTTCATGCGTTTCCTGGACAGTGCCGGGCATTCACGCAGAAAATGTTGGATTGTCTCTTCCTCTTCTTCCGATCGGCAGCAATCGTTGAAGGGAACGCCCAACCTTTCTGCGTGTCTGTCGTTTCACGACTCGTGTTGAGGAGCTACTTGGTGCGTCTGGGACTCAGTGCGCGGCAAGTTTGCCTGGTTGTCCTTCAGTTTTCCTCTAGCAACCAGGCCCTATTTGCAGCCCTCATGTAATGCTGCCTAAATCCCAGCTTTATGGAAGCTAGAGCTTGGCCGACTTGGGGTGTGAGTGTATACTCATGGAGCTCAGTGCCAGCTCTCGCTAAGGCATTGGCTCTGCAGTTCCCAGGTATATCACTATGCCCCGGTACCCAGCAAAGAATCACTTCACAGTGAAGCGACATCACGTTCAGTTGTGTACGGCATTCCATTCCAATCATGGATGAGGTGTACACGTTGGATAATGCTTGGATAGCAGCTTGACTGTCAGAGAAAATATTCAGATTTCTTATGGACATTTTCAGATTTCTCAGCCAGTCTACTGCCTTGTATATTGCAATGACCTCTGCCTGAAAAACACTGCAGTGGTCTGGAAGCTGCAAGGATAGTTTCAGGTAACGCTACAGCCAACTTTGCCATCCATTTTGGAGTCGACCGATTCCTGCATCCCACCTTTTTCTATTGCCCAGTCATTCCTGCTTAGGATGACTGACTTGAAACCATGTTGAAAGCAGGGAATCGGAGACGCAAGGTCTACTTCCCCTGACGTTGGTCACTCTGAAGTATGGTGGAGTGGCCAATACCCCCTCCTGCCAGAGATATAGTGCTTTTAATCGAATCGCAGAGCACTTGGCCTGCTGTCTCGTAAGGAGCTCTGTCGGGAGCCAACTCAATAGGGTAAACAAATCCCTTGGCGGGGTAGTGCGTAAGGCCCCGGTGTTTGCAATAGCTGCAATCCTTCTGACCCTGTTTTGCAGGTTTGCATTGGACTTTTTCGCAATAGTTGGCCACCAAACAACTGCGCCGAACAGAAGGATTGGTTCAACTATCGCCGTATAGAGTCATGATACGATTTTGGGTTTCAATCCCCACTTTTTCCCAATGGCTTTTTTGCAGCAGTAGATTGCGCATGTTCTATGTTCGCTATCTACGCGAGCCTGAAGTCCCGAATGAAGAGTCGTTTTAACCGATCTCCCTTTTGTGTATGCTCAAACATTAGTTTGGATTGTTTCATTCTGTCCAATAACTAACATGAGAGATTCACTCCAAATAGCACCTACAAAAAAGACTTAACTGTTTAGTCTGCCCATTCTGAAGTCAGTTTAAAATTTTCTATGCAAAAATGATCAATTCTCAGTTACTGAAATACTACAAAATAGCAACTAAGAATTTTTTGAATATTCTGCCACAAAGAAAAGCAAGAAGTCTTCAGGAAGGTCCAAACCTTTTTCTGCTCAGGATAAATTAGTGACTTAAACCAATCCAAATCGATATCTCCAACCAAAAAGTGTCCTTTGAAAAGATATAAAAACAATGAATGAATTCAAACTCAAATAGTTATGCTCATAATTCGCAAAGGCTCCAGGTTGACTTCATTTGGGAGCCTGAGAAAGTACCTTTAAGGTTCTTGAGCCATATATTGAGAATCTGCAAATATAACTTGGAAAAAGTTCTACGGGTCTTTAAGTTGTTATCTCTAGGACTTGGAAACTAGACTTGCAATAAGAACGAAAAGCATGAGCCAAAAATACACAAATGGAGTTTTAACATCCCATCGTTCTTTCGATTTTATTCTGAATTTAGCCCGTTGCATATTTTTTTGGCATTTTGATTCGAATCATCCTGAAACATTCTTATGGCTGCATATCTTTCTGTTTTTCAGTTACACCTTCAGCGCTACGTTACATAAGTATCAATTTATTGGCTCCCAGTTAAAGTCAACGAATTCTGTTCCATATTTTCAGAATTTCATTTGATGTTAATTTCAAATAAAAAAGAAAGGAATCAAAAACGGTCCTTTTAATCAATTCAAGTAAGATTTCTTTAAAAAGTTTATTGTGTTTGTGGTACTCGGACAATATGAATGCCGGGTTGAGTTCCTTTTTGATGAAAAATATGTTAGATTGTCTGATTAGTGTCGTTAGTATGGTTAAATTGTTAAGAACTTATTAAAAACGAACTATACGAACTATACGTTTTCAGTTAAATTTACTACACTCCTGAAATAAGTGATTTTCAATTTGTTTGTTTCTAAATTAAGCTTTTTTTGAGCCCGTATTCATAATTTCAACAGTTTTATTTCGGAAGAGTTGTCTTTTCGCTTTGTTGTAAAAGATTCATTATTCGATAACTTTCTTTCTATTAATAATCCAAATCAAATGATTAATGCTCTATCCATTTACAACATCTGCCTCTTCATTCCATATATTGTCACCATCACAATCACTACATGTCTCTTGATAAGTATACTTGATATCGCCATCAAACCACCGATGGTGTTACAAGTTCTGCCAGTGATTTCTTCAAAGTGCAATTCAAAAATAATGCCGACAACATTTCATACTTCATTAGCAAACAAACCCGCGAAACCAGCTCCATATCGAGCAACCACTTCATCTCGCAGCATGGCTTCCAAACTGAACACGACATATATGTACTACTTTCTGCACTACCGTATGTGATTCGCAAGAATTATGGATGCATCAACTTTTTCCGTTCATCAATTAAAGCCAACCCATATCTGGATGTCCCTTATGTTTGGAAGCAAAGAAGCAAGGAATCAGTAAAAATCAAATGTTCAATCTTGCTTTCCGGAAATAAATAAAGAAACAGGATGGATTTATGAGAATCAGTTTATGCAGAGGCTTGAAAATATACCTCAAAGTAGCTTGGTAAGACACTGTAAGGATTTATTGAGATCAACTTTGTTGAAACTTTTTAAGTATCTACTGACCAAGACAGGTTTAGTGGAATCTTTCATAAGATAGATGTATCCATTAGAACATTCATCTATCGCCCATTTATCACTCATCCACTCTTTGATCGATGACAAAGATACAAATCATCTGCTCACACCTACCTCTGTCGCAGATACAATGTTTCAGACAAAAGATACATTCTCCGAATGATGACGTGTTACATCTGTAATTTATTTGTCGCGGAACGTACATATATCTGTCTGAAATAATAGAACAGCCAAAAATCCATGATTTCATTGGGAATTGGATTAAGTCGAACATATGTGTCACAACTTGTTATTTATGCAGCACAGACGTGGCTAGAAATACCGCCCTTGTTTCATTTTTTGAGACGTTGACTTTCGATACCATTCGCTCCTGAAGCCATATCTTATGGTAAGATCCAAAAAAGTAATCACGGAAACACAAAAAAATAACTCTTGGTAGACCTGCCAGCTCTCCCAGCAGGTGAACATTAAGGGTAATTAAAATTGATGTGCCTCCAATTTGTGTGCCATAAAAATTATTTGGAAATGTATAAAACATTAGTTATTCATGTTCATCTTACTGTTGCACAAAATGGAATGTTATCTTTTAATCCATATAACTGTAGTCTTCGTACAAACATGGATTATATTGCTTGTTTATGGTCCTTTTTATAAGCCCAGTAGTACGAGTGTTAGTTGGTTGGCATTCGAGTGTGACCCAATTTTTGAAAATAATTTATAATGATTGGTAGATGTGAGTTAATCTGCTTAAAGTTCGAGCTGTGGTGTAAGCAAGAATTTTGATTTAATTTATTGTTTCTTCAAATTCATTAATAAAAAACAGACTCCGGAATGTAAAAACATGTTTAAGGAGAGTTCTCAACATTTAAAACTTGTATAGCATTTTGTTAAAAATTTGGATGGTCAATAAATAAAACACGAGAATTCAAAGCTTCGTCGAAAGTGCTTAAATTGATTTGCCACGTTCAGATATAAGTTTTGGAACGCTAAAACTAATAAAATAAAAGAATTAAAGACTATTCATGAACAATAACAATTGGTCTAGGTTGATTCAAACTGAATTCTAGTACTTTGAACTTATGTGTATATTGAATTAAACTTTAGTAGTCAATTCTGAGAAGACAGTCTTCATAACAGCTTCAAAAAGTAAGCATATATCTATCATCGAAGCCACCCAATACCGAAAGGGAGAAGGCATTTGTAATTCAAGAGCTAATGTCATGGCACACATATGAAGAACGCCAGCTAAGAGCTGAGCTCCTTTGTAAGTAATATCCAACATATATATCTAATCAAAATCCTCCTTCTTGATATTCAAAAACATTTATTTTAAAGCCTTCATTCGCTGACCAAATACAGTACAGTTTTAACATGTTTAGGGAACTATGAGTTTTTACATTTAAATAGTCTTACGGGTAAGTTTCATACAGTGAAAATTTCAGTTTAGCTATTAAAGGTTATTTGATAATAAAATACAGTTTGGTTTGAATAGAATGAAAATTAAAGCTCCTAATTTCGTTATAAACTTTTCCTTGTTTCATATAATTTGCAAACGCAACAACGAATCTCTAAGCTTCACAATGACTATTCCAGACTCGTATCCATCCTATCCTGAAATTACCTAATCAACCATTATACTAATCGGCAAGCTATTCAAACCATCATCAACATCAAACACATTCTAACTTACGTTTGCTATAATCAATGAGAAGATACAAATAAGTACATCTTACCGATGACTTTCTTGGAAAAGCATCCCAATCGACTTGCAGCATCACCCCATGAAAATGATTCCTTGTAGAGTTAGTGCCTTATCAGGTACGCATTCATGCCGAAACTATTTCAGTTACGTAAGCATTCACCAGGAAATTTTTTCAATCAAATTTTCGAAAGTCAACACTCTTCAAACGTCTTCTGGTACATCTTCAAGTTTAGCTGCAGAATCGCTTTTACCTGGTTGTATCTTACACGCGGGCCGCCGTGCCGGTTCAACGTGTATCTGGTTCCATGGCACAAAATCCAAGATATTACAAAACTCTTGCTGCGAAACGTCTTCAATCGTTCGATGAACTGTTGCTGCACGAGCTGCCCCGTAGAAATGCTCATCTGGATCTGCAGCTTCTTTTGCGCTTTCCTCTTGTTTTCTATCTAAATCGCAACTTGTTTAGATGCGGCATGTTACCTTAGCTAGGAATAACTTAAAGCAACTGAAAGCCATCCAGAAAAGCATCTACAACTACTACAAAAGTTGTGTAGCACAATGGCAACAAAAAGACATAAACCTTTCTTAATCGTACCTATTCGAAGCGAAACTGGTTTGTTATTAATTCTTTCGCATCATCTTTCTAACAAAATTTCATCTTGTAGATACATAGTACGTAATTTACATTGAATTTGCAATTTGCAAGTCTCAGATGCTACGAAAAAAGATATTCTAGTGGAAAACGGTCAATGTCACATTAGCTTTTGCTATCAATCGCATAATCACATCATGGGGAATAGTATATTTATTGCTATGTAGTATGAATTTTGCTCATAATTCTGTGATTATGAATAGCTTTTCTTTGGTCGTACTGAAGCGATTTATCGAAAGCAATTTGTTGAATAATCCATGACCAGTTGAGCTTTAACAATAGAAGGTTTGTACCGATTCAAAGAACTCACGATATCAATTTGGAATGGTGAATCTGAATGGAATACGAGTTATTGTATCTTGTGCCAAATTTCTGGTTCTATTTGTTGGCCTTACCATGCTTTACTGCTGCGGAAGAATGTGTGTAAGCCGAAATGTTATCTTATTGTTAGAAATAGGCTTAGAACAGCCGATGGTAAAAATTTATAAAGATTTATCGGTATAGTCTCGAATGGTCTGCATGCGCCCTAGTAAACCACTGATATCTTCAATTGTGAAACACAACAGCCGAATATTATGTTTAAGAACAAAAAAGATCGAATATTCAGGTAGTAGGCTACAACTTGATGGAGAACATAACGTTTTCAGTTAAATTTACTACACTCCTGAAATAAGTGATTTTCAATTTGTTTGTTTCTAAATTAAGCTTTTTTTGAGCCCGTATTCATAATTTCAACAGTTTTATTTCGGAAGAGTTGTCTTTTCGCTTTGTTGTAAAAGATTCATTATTCGATAACTTTCTTTCTATTAATAATCCAAATCAAATGATTAATGCTCTATCCATTTACAACATCTGCCTCTTCATTCCATATATTGTCACCATCACAATCACTACATGTCTCTTGATAAGTATACTTGATATCGCCATCAAACCACCGATGGTGTTACAAGTTCTGCCAGTGATTTCTTCAAAGTGCAATTCAAAAATAATGCCGACAACATTTCATACTTCATTAGCAAACAAACCCGCGAAACCAGCTCCATATCGAGCAACCACTTCATCTCGCAGCATGGCTTCCAAACTGAACACGACATATATGTACTACTTTCTGCACTACCGTATGTGATTCGCAAGAATTATGGATGCATCAACTTTTTCCGTTCATCAATTAAAGCCAACCCATATCTGGATGTCCCTTATGTTTGGAAGCAAAGAAGCAAGGAATCAGTAAAAATCAAATGTTCAATCTTGCTTTCCGGAAATAAATAAAGAAACAGGATGGATTTATGAGAATCAGTTTATGCAGAGGCTTGAAAATATACCTCAAAGTAGCTTGGTAAGACACTGTAAGGATTTATTGAGATCAACTTTGTTGAAACTTTTTAAGTATCTACTGACCAAGACAGGTTTAGTGGAATCTTTCATAAGATAGATGTATCCATTAGAACATTCATCTATCGCCCATTTATCACTCATCCACTCTTTGATCGATGACAAAGATACAAATCATCTGCTCACACCTACCTCTGTCGCAGATACAATGTTTCAGACAAAAGATACATTCTCCGAATGATGACGTGTTACATCTGTAATTTATTTGTCGCGGAACGTACATATATCTGTCTGAAATAATAGAACAGCCAAAAATCCATGATTTCATTGGGAATTGGATTAAGTCGAACATATGTGTCACAACTTGTTATTTATGCAGCACAGACGTGGCTAGAAATACCGCCCTTGTTTCATTTTTTGAGACGTTGACTTTCGATACCATTCGCTCCTGAAGCCATATCTTATGGTAAGATCCAAAAAAGTAATCACGGAAACACAAAAAAATAACTCTTGGTAGACCTGCCAGCTCTCCCAGCAGGTGAACATTAAGGGTAATTAAAATTGATGTGCCTCCGATTTGTGTGCCATAAAAATTATTTGGAAATGTATAAAACATTAGTTATTCATGTTCATCTTACTGTTGCACAAAATGGAATGTTATCTTTTAATCCATATAACTGTAGTCTTCGTACAAACATGGATTATATTGCTTGTTTATGGTCCTTTTTATAAGCCCAGTAGTACGAGTGTTAGTTGGTTGGCATTCGAGTGTGACCCAATTTTTGAAAATAATTTATAATGATTGGTAGATGTGAGTTAATCTGCTTAAAGTTCGAGCTGTGGTGTAAGCAAGAATTTTGATTTAATTTATTGTTTCTTCAAATTCATTAATAAAAAACAGACTCCGGAATGTAAAAACATGTTTAAGGAGAGTTCTCAACATTTAAAACTTGTATAGCATTTTGTTAAAAATTTGGATGGTCAATAAATAAAACACGAGAATTCAAAGCTTCGTCGAAAGTGCTTAAATTGATTTGCCACGTTCAGATATAAGTTTTGGAACGCTAAAACTAATAAAATAAAAGAATTAAAGACTATTCATGAACAATAACAATTGGTCTAGGTTGATTCAAACTGAATTCTAGTACTTTGAACTTATGTGTATATTGAATTAAACTTTAGTAGTCAATTCTGAGAAGACAGTCTTCATAACAGCTTCAAAAAGTAAGCATATATCTATCATCGAAGCCACCCAATACCGAAAGGGAGAAGGCATTTGTAATTCAAGAGCTAATGTCATGGCACACATATGAAGAACGCCAGCTAAGAGCTGAGCTCCTTTGTAAGTAATATCCAACATATATATCTAATCAAAATCCTCCTTCTTGATATTCAAAAACATTTATTTTAAAGCCTTCATTCGCTGACCAAATACAGTACAGTTTTAACATGTTTAGGGAACTATGAGTTTTTACATTTAAATAGTCTTTACGGGTAAAATATGTACATTGGTATTCTTCAGCAACCAGTTTATTGGTCAGGTTGTCCTTTGACATGGGCCTCCCCTTGTTTCTTCCACTCATCTCTGTCACGAACCATCTTTCTTCATCTTTTTGGTAGGTCATCTTCTCATCTTTTAATTTGTCGTCCTTTTTGTCTTTTCCTGTCGAATATCAATCTGGATTTAGAATTTTATCACCCTGGATTGAAGTCGGAGTACTCACTGTCAAACAATTGCTATAAAAAAATGCTGGCAATTCATCCCTACACTTTTGAATTTAGTTTCAACGTTGTACACCATAAGACAAATAGAAATCACTTCTATTGTAAGCTTTTATGTTTATGTTTATTCATCTTTTCATATCCCGCAAAAGCATGGTATTTATATTTCCGCTTTTGAAAGCAGAAGAAAGCGTTTACATTGACTTGAGATGCTTTTGTTTGATTGATATCCTGCCAAATAGTTTCGGTTTTGAAACGATCACGGAAACATATTTATACAAATTTTAAATGAAACGGAAGATTTTATTGATTTCTCGTTTTTCGTGACTGTAATAAAGACCATAAATTTTCAATTAAATCGTGACGGTAGAATCATATCCACTTTTTACAGTCAAAATAGTTTCTTCATTGCTTTTGATCAAAAGCAGGCTCACCATTCATCATAGCGGATCAAGTTAAAAGGACTTTTATAATTCTTATCCGTAGCAAATAAAAAGAGGAACATTAGTCACCTACCATTAGCGACTATTTTTAACATTATTCAAATCACAGAGAGACTCGTAAAATATAGTAAAGATTTAAACGATCTTGTAGAATTTCTAAAGAATACTCTAAACATGAATGGATTGTTGGAAGAAAGATTATTATAAAATGTAAGATGTGTTAGATAGCATATGCCTCAAACACCGTGAGCAACAGAAACTCTGACATGAAGAGATACTCGATAAATTGCTCCTGAAGATGTTCGAATTTTACTTAATGAGATTTTCAATGGCAAGACCTGAAGTGTTAAGGGTGGAAAAGAAAGAGAACGAACTAATTCACGAAGTTATTGAAAAGACAAAACAAATAAAGAATATAAGCAGACACAGGTCACATGCGCAATAAAAAATTTAGTTGAAAAATCGGGAAGCCAAGAGACTTAAACATATGCACTGTATCGGGACATTTGAACACATCGGTAAACAGATGACAATTATTCAGATCGTATAGTAAAACTGCAGGCTCAACCATCAAAACATACCCGGAGCCGACAAATCATATCTACTTCGGGACGATTCTACAATATTATTTGTCGAACATTTTTGCCGGTGAGTCTAGCCTTGCAGATGTTGGATCCATTGACGAGAGCGAGTGCAGCAACCTTTTTGCTACAGTAACAAAAATGCCTCACGGCGGTGATAGGGATCACAATATAATCTTAAAAAATCGGTAAATGTCAAGATGAAATCGCCAGATCAGTCGCGCATTTACCACAAGAGAAAAAATTCGTTCACGTGTAATGGAAAGCGGTGAAGTCATGCCCAAGTGTAGAGCTTAGTCATCTATCCTAAACGAACTTTCAAAACGATAAAAAGGTGTGCCTGATTCCGTTCGTCCTTCTTGAGTGGCGAAATTTCTACAGGCATAGGTGAGTCTGAAAAGCACTTGTACCGTGTATGAAGAAACTAATTGTTTGTTTCTGTGATTGCTTCTTGAGCGGTGGAAAATTCACGGGTAGGGATAGGTATTGGTGCGACGGATGGAATCCATCATAAATTTCGGTTATACGATGGGAGTGACTATCAGGTTGATGAACGGTGATAACAGTCTTATGGAGCGGACGATCTGCAGCGAGTAGAACGATTTTTCCGGAGATCGCCAAACGATGATTGCAGACATGGTTTAAGTTGCGCCATCGTAGACATGAGAAAAAACATATTTTGTGTAAAGTTTTAGTGTATTTTCGCAATTATAAAGTTTTATTTTAAGGAGTAATGTTCAAAAACAAGTAGGTACAGGTTTAAGGTAATGCTGTAGCTGCATGTATATTTTTAGCATGATCGGTCAACATGTTTTAATGTTTTATTTTCTACAAACTTTAAAAGTGTAGCTTTAAGAAAAACGTGTCTAAAGTCTTTCGTGTGTTCCGACTATGGGGTGAGGTGAGTCACGCTCAAATGCAACAACTTCGGAATGGCTGCAAATTTTTCCTTCGTACTCTTGAAATATTTAACTAACATTTTAGGTAATAAAAAATTGAATTTTAGATAACTTGTTACGTTCGCCACGAAGCGTTTCCGGATTCGCGGACAGGGCAGTCCCGGCGCAGAAACGGGTGGCGCCACTTTAAAATATATTCACACACCCCTCTTCGCGGGTTTAAGTCGGGTGGGACTGTCCAAACATTGGCCAGGATCGGCTGCGATGTAAAAGTGAACGTTACGCGAAATATAGTTGTAACAAACTGTTCCTTGCGTTTCTCTCTTTATGAAGGCCTTATGGGAACTAAATTTTCAGGTGATAAATGCATGGCTTCGAATCTTTTTTCATTTAAAGTTTGGTGTCCGGGTAGTCGTAATGTACAAACTTGAGTTGCGTTCAAAACAAAGTAGCCTCATATCTCTTTGTGGGCAATCACTAATTGAAACTACCCACCTTGCGACCAACTACGACTTTGGGACAAAAAGTATGCGCAGCAATCTCCAGAAAGAAATGAGCTGTAGTAAATACTGGCAACCCTACCCTAAGTTTCATACAGTGAAAATTTCAGTTTAGCTATTAAAGGTTATTTGATAATAAAATACAGTTTGGTTTGAATAGAATGAAAATTAAAGCTCCTAATTTCGTTATAAACTTTTCCTTGTTTCATATAATTTGCAAACGCAACAACGAATCTCTAAGCTTCACAATGACTATTCCAGACTCGTATCCATCCTATCCTGAAATTACCTAATCAACCATTATACTAATCGGCAAGCTATTCAAACCATCATCAACATCAAACACATTCTAACTTACGTTTGCTATAATCAATGAGAAGATACAAATAAGTACATCTTACCGATGACTTTCTTGGAAAAGCATCCCAATCGACTTGCAGCATCACCCCATGAAAATGATTCCTTGTAGAGTTAGTGCCTTATCAGGTACGCATTCATGCCGAAACTATTTCAGTTACGTAAGCATTCACCAGGAAATTTTTTCAATCAAATTTTCGAAAGTCAACACTCTTCAAACGTCTTCTGGTACATCTTCAAGTTTAGCTGCAGAATCGCTTTTACCTGGTTGTATCTTACACGCGGGCCGCCGTGCCGGTTCAACGTGTATCTGGTTCCATGGCACAAAATCCAAGATATTACAAAACTCTTGCTGCGAAACGTCTTCAATCGTTCGATGAACTGTTGCTGCACGAGCTGCCCCGTAGAAATGCTCATCTGGATCTGCAGCTTCTTTTGCGCTTTCCTCTTGTTTTCTATCTAAATCGCAACTTGTTTAGATGCGGCATGTTACCTTAGCTAGGAATAACTTAAAGCAACTGAAAGCCATCCAGAAAAGCATCTACAACTACTACAAAAGTTGTGTAGCACAATGGCAACAAAAAGACATAAACCTTTCTTAATCGTACCTATTCGAAGCGAAACTGGTTTGTTATTAATTCTTTCGCATCATCTTTCTAACAAAATTTCATCTTGTAGATACATAGTACGTAATTTACATTGAATTTGCAATTTGCAAGTCTCAGATGCTACGAAAAAAGATATTCTAGTGGAAAACGGTCAATGTCACATTAGCTTTTGCTATCAATCGCATAATCACATCATGGGGAATAGTATATTTATTGCTATGTAGTATGAATTTTGCTCATAATTCTGTGATTATGAATAGCTTTTCTTTGGTCGTACTGAAGCGATTTATCGAAAGCAATTTGTTGAATAATCCATGACCAGTTGAGCTTTAACAATAGAAGGTTTGTACCGATTCAAAGAACTCACGATATCAATTTGGAATGGTGAATCTGAATGGAATACGAGTTATTGTATCTTGTGCCAAATTTCTGGTTCTATTTGTTGGCCTTACCATGCTTTACTGCTGCGGAAGAATGTGTGTAAGCCGAAATGTTATCTTATTGTTAGAAATAGGCTTAGAACAGCCGATGGTAAAAATTTATAAAGATTTATCGGTATAGTCTCGAATGGTCTGCATGCGCCCTAGTAAACCACTGATATCTTCAATTGTGAAACACAACAGCCGAATATTATGTTTAAGAACAAAAAAGATCGAATATTCAGGTAGTAGGCTACAACTTGATGGAGAACATACAGTTAGTAAAAAAGTTAAAGCACGATGCACCCAGCGAGAAAAGTTTTAACTTTTCAGTGATATTTTTATCGAGAATGTTTTTATTTTCACATTATATCAGGAGATTGCAAGGTTCTTTTCAGTAACATAACAAAAAAGCACCAATCACATAACAATTATTAAATAAAGAGGAAAAAAATACTTTTCCAATCAGAAACAACGCAAAAAAACACACTGGAAATAATTTACTTTTCTGAGAAAAATGCACCGATAGATTTGCATGGAATTTTTCCTACATGAAATATTTGTCATTTGAGTTGAGCAAATGATCAAGGAAAGTAAATTTTAAAAGTGAGTAAATAACGAGTAGCAAGAGAATACCCTTAAGTGCAGAAGTTCGGGAAATTATAGTTCGGCTTTGGCAAATAGGAATGTCATATGCTAAAATTGGTGTATTAATTAAAAAAATCAAAATATATTGTCAGAAACGTTGTATTAGCATATAAAAAAACAAAATCATTCGTAACAAAACCTTGATCAGGAAGGCAAAAAATGCTAACTGACCGAGAAAATAAATGGATTGTGAAAGAAATTAAAAAGGGATCCAAGATTACGTGCCCCATTTTTACGCAATGAAGTTGAAAAAACGCTTCAAAAAGAAGTGTCTGCTCAGATGCTACGAAATATTTTAAAAAAATCGGGCTTTAAAGGCAGGGTTTGCCGACGAGAACCGTATATTGGCGCAAAAAATGTGATGTTAAGTTTACGTTTCGGGAGAGAGTACGTAAAAAACCAAAGTCCTTCTGGAAAAGGGTTATTTTTGTTGACGAAACAAAAGTTTACCCTTTTTGGATCTGATGGGAGGTGTTATGTTTGGAGAAAACCAAATACTGAGTTCAATTTCAAGCATACCAATTCCAAAGTAAAACACGACGGTGGGAACATTATTCTATGGGGTTGTATAGTGGCTTCTGGACCTGGAAACTTGAAAATTATAAATGGAAGGATGGATCAACATTACTATCTAAATAGCCTCAAAAGGAATATTAGACAAAGTGCTGAAAATATGGGGATTTTAAACTCTTTTGGCCTGTATCAGAATAACGATCTAAAACATATTGTACCTCGGAGCAATGCCGATTTTGGGCTATTTATAACTGCCCAAAAGTGATTAACGCACCTGCTTAGTCCCCAGATTTAAACTCCATAGAACATCTATGGTACCACCTAAAAAATATAGTTGCGATTCGTAAAGTAAAAAATAAAAATAAACTAAAAACAGCCATTATTGAAGAATGGGAAAATATTTCACCGGCCGTTTGCAAAACGTTAGTCGAATCGATACCGAAACGCCCCGAGCAAGTCATAAGAATGCGAGAAAAGTCCACAAAATGTTAATAGTGAGTAAGTTTCTAAAATTTAAAGGAAATAATTTCAGATAAAACGATATCGTGCCTTAAGGGGTTACATATGTAGGTCTTGAAGGAAAAGAAAAACCAACTTTTTTCAAAAAATTGTATTTTAAAAACTAAAAATCTATTATATTTAAAATTTCCACACATAAAAGTTTAGTACATATTTCAAGAAGTTGTAAAAAAATTTCAGCTAAAAACATTGTAAAATGTCAATTTTCCTGCAGTTTTCTTCGTCCAACCTTTTTTGCGGTAGGCAGAATATTTCGGTGCAGGTTCATCTCAAGTCAAACATTGAAAAAAAACCTTATAGTTTATGCCTTTGGCTCGTGCTTGAACGAAGGAATTGAAAAACAAAATGAAATTTATAGTTTTGAAATTGATTTCGTCTCATATTTTTTTAAGCTTTTCCCCGATTTTCATCGTTTTTAAAATATTTTTTTCTTCTGTAAAATAGAAACGAGTCGACCGAATGAAAATATCTTCGTTCAAGCACGAATCAATACTATAAAGAGGAACTGTGCAACGTTTCAGCAAAATCGGTTGATTCATTCTCGGTAAATCGTGCCTACCGCACGGAAAAACGAAATTTCGAGAAAAACGCGTTTAAAGTTTTTTTACCGCGATTTAATGAATTAAAGTTATTTTTTAGCGACTTACATCGAATCGTCGATTCCAGATCCATACAGTAATTCGTTCGCCTCATGCGCGATGTTCGGAGCATCCTTTTGATGTTGTGATGTTTGATGAAAAAGAAAGGATCTGTTTTTACGCGGTACAACCGCGCTGCATGCGTATAATACGCTAGGTAAGGCAGAGCGCACGTACCGACCACGTGATATTGAAATCTCTATAACTCCGGTAATGTTGCTCGAATTATCTTTAAATTTGGTGTGAATACTTTTGAAGTACATATTATACTTTCATATGCAATAAAAAAAATTCGATAGATTTTTTGAAAATACAAGATCTATGTAACCCCTTAACTATTTTTGGGTCGTTTCTCGATGGTAAACAAGCATTTTTTATTATGTTGAAAAATTGTTGTGGTTTTGGTAAGATACTGAAATATATCTTCCCAGCTCCTGATATACTGTAAAATAACACCATTCTCAATAAAAAAAATACCACAAAAACTGATGATTTTTCTCATTGGGTACATCGTGCCTTAACTGTTTTTATCCACTGTATATCAATGGTATCATTCTACCACCAGAAGAAAATCTCATCAAGAAACCCAATAAAAACATAGAGTCACGATATAAATTTCCCAATAAAACGAACATTTCCTTTTGCAGATACTTCTGAATAAACATTTTCCACTCTACTCGCCACCTATCTCACAACCACGATTATTTTCCATCTATCGATAAAATCTGATTCTAAATGATCGTGAAAAATCATTTTTCTTCAATCATTTCCAATATCTCTTGCACATTTCCATCTAACAGTAACAATAAAAGAAAATGTTTTGAATTTATTTATATGTTAGTGTTGACTAGAGAATGGTAATAAGCAGTTCTTACATTTTTCTTGCTCGAATTGGCGATTGTAATGAACTTTTAAAATTGATCTGATTGTTGTTGTATGTACAGTATTCTTTTGAATTTATGATTCTTTCGACTACTAATGATGGATAACAGCTTTCAGATCGAAGATTAGTGTAGCTTTGCATTTGGATGCATTCCTGCTTGCTTGCTTACTTCCCAAGTGGATTTTCATTTCCCGGTCGTAGTATCTGAATCTGTTGCATCCGTCTTGACGGTGAATTGTTTAAAAAATGTAAAAGAATATAAAAGATGCAATTGTTGTTCCAATGGGCATTGAAATACTCGGTAGTGGAAGCTAGAGTTGAGATTTATTCAAATGAATTGAAAAAGCATTGCCTTCGTGATGGAATAGACGATTTTCAGCTCAATATTGATTGGTTTATGAGAATTTCGAAAGAATATCTTCTCAAAAAAGCAACTGTAAGTATCGTAATGAATGCTGATTAACTGTTTTTTGATTCATAAGAAATTCAAACGAATCAAGCAAATTTTTTTATACATTTCAGTATAAAAATGAATATCCTATTCGACAGACTAAGAAAAAACACGTTAAAAGAGAATTCATCGTAATTTAGATACATCTATATGAAACTAATTTGAATTTAAATCAACTTAAATCACCTTCACTTAATACTATTGAATCATTCATCACCATCTTATCAAGAAGAGATTTTTATGTCAAATCCAATTGAATTTCACATAAGAATCTCATCTGCACTCACAAATCGGCTGCCCAAAAAAATAAATAGCTTTCGATTCGGCTAACACTCTAACATTATGGGAATCTATTACAATCTTCCAAATACGTACACTCACATTACGACTAATGATGAGAAAATAGTACCAAGCGTTTTTTTATTTATTTTGATGATAGAAAGATATGTCTGTCTTTTGCTGCTTCAAGCCAGACCGTCTGCGAAGATACTTTTGGTCCACGAATCACACAACATTGAGAAATCAAAGATTACCAGACAATAGCACATATTTGTAGCTCCCATGAATGATTTAATCGTAATCGTAACAAAAACGCATCTGAAATGCTTGTAAAGTAACGTTATTCCTCAATTGGTTGCAGTGTATCTTAAAGACATGGTAGCATTTGCAAAAAAACTTTGCAGATATTCTAGGTAGCAAGCTATAAAACACTTGCCGTAACAATTCTAACAATCTAGAAGACGAGTTTTGCGTCTGTTGTATCTTGCGTTCCACCTATGAAGCATCTTCAAAGAAGGCTGACTATCGAATCGAGTGTGTATTGCATTGAAGGCTAGTGAAATTGCTTTTGCCATCATGTGCTTAGAAGATACTGAGCTCTAGGTAATAATTCTCTTAATTACCATCTACAGATGGTTACCTAGATGGATGGATTCTTTAGAGAAGGTACATAGTTAGTTTTCTTGGTTTGGTATTAAGACTGATTATTATCAAGCATCTGGTCGTATATTTTTCCTATTTCCTTATTGGCAAAACAATTGGACTTCATACGACAAGATACGAATTATAAGTAGGTGTGCATTCTTGGAGATGAATAGAAGACGACCGTTAAAGATAGAAAACAAGTTTTGTTTTCAATTAAAATGTTGCTGAACAAGTTTCTTAAAAGTTTCCATGTGGTTTGAAAAGTTGAAGGGAAAGAAATAATTGTTGGTTCTGCTAACAATGATTAATGTATTTCTGTTTTTGAAACTAATACTATGCAGACTTTCTCTTCGGTGAGTTCAATGAAATGTCACTACAAAGTATAAAACATATATATTTTTGGCAAAAGAAGTAGCACAACTTGCATGAATAAGCGAGTATGTGATACCAGCTAAATAAAATAATTTAAAATAAATGATACTATTTAGGTGGAACATGTAAGGGGGGAAACACATGTAACTGCTCAAAAAAACGTTTTTTTCCTCTTACATTAAAATGTTTCAAATACTCTAAGAATACGCCAAAAAAAGTTTTGAAGCGATATTCGTATTAGTTTTTGAGTTATAGTCCATTATAGGCAGCGTGGCGTTACCCAGTAAGTCGAGCACACCTGCCGCGCGTCCCTGCCTACTTTCTCTCCGGCATTATGGGTTATGATGTATCACTACCATATTCTTATAAATCTGAAATTCTAAGGAAATAGGACCTAGAACCGCTGACTAATGAGCAAGTTATAATAAAAACTAATAATCAATGGTTTTTAACTATTGCAAACTTTAAACGCGTTTTTCTCAAGCAGTACTTTTTCAACATTCGTTCAAAATATCTCCAAAAATATTGAACCGATCTGGCTCAAATTTATACTACATCTACAAAAAAGCCTTATCTCTTAGTTGAACCAACATTTTTTTGTAATTAATTAGAAATAATTTGTTTATTAAGTTTAAAATGCGACTTTTTTGAAAAATAATCGTTTTTTTTCTTTTAATCTAAAATTAATGTAAATATTACATTTTTTTAATAAATTTTATTGGTCAACCTATGAACTATACATCTCATTTACATATTTTTCTTCTTCTGAATGTTGCACGATCTCCGGAAATGGCAATAAGTTGTACGAGGCATTTTTTGAGGCGTTTTGTTCATTCATTCGCATCGCCGCCATTTTGTGTTGAAAACTTATAAAAAAAATATTTTCAAGTACTTTGAGACTTGCAATTTAAGGATTTCATGTTGAAAATCTTCTGAATAAATAAAATATATTTTTTAAATCAATCTGAAGCTAGCATTTCATTTTAAATTTCACATATATTTCTCCCCTTAGTTACAATGGTTCTGCCAAGAAAATGTTTTTTGGACATGCTTCCAACGAAGTTTTAAATTTTCCAGCACTGTTTTTTTTGCAGCAACTGTTACCATTACTTCATAAGATTTCATCAAAATTTCAATGTCCTTTTCTACAGTAAAGTGCTCAAAACATGAATTAAGATTGAGCTCGAACGAAATCCACCGAAGCTTAAACTATTTCAGATTCTTAGAAAGATAGATGCAATGGTTCTTTCAATATTGATTATCACAGTGTGGGAGTCTAAAAGAGAATCAAAAGGCAAAAAATTTAGATATAGTTAGGTTTAACTCTGCTTTGATTTCTTAACTTATACAGAATTTCTGATCTGGTGCAAGGACGATGTTTTATAATATATTCGCTATCCTAATACAGTGTTTATTTGCAATGCTCGCAATGTCTTTTCCCCCCGTTTGGAATATTAGCCTGGAGGGACACTGTTGCTGACAGGACTTTCACTAGCTCTGCTCAATATGTCTTTTAATTATTCCATTTCCGAGCTCTTACTTTAAGAACTTACTTTAATTCATTTATCTGGTTTACCCAATCTTCGGAAATTCAATTCATCAATTTTCAATTTTTTTGAGTGTTTGCAATGTTCCCATTTCCATAGAAAGTCCTGAATTCCGAAGCGATATTGTTTTATTTACACAAATTAAAGGAGAATTCACTGCGGTGAGGTCAATATCAGAAACAACGGTAAAGTTTGAAAAATTGTGCTTATTTTTCTATATGGTGTCTTGAAAAGTTAATACATTCAGTCCATTTAAATCCTGAATATCCTTAGAAAAAATTGTATGATTTTTTTCAAAAATGTCTTGCCACTGATCATCATTTCGTTGCCGTCTTTCAATTTCTAGATTCTGGGCTGTTCTGTGAATCTAGGGTAAAAGTTATAGCCACTGAGGATCAGATGTAAAGAATAGGACTGGCGCTTAAACAATTTGAGATCATCTTCTAGAATGGGAGACAACACAAATTGAGCTTTGTATGCGGGTGCGTCGTCTTAGTGAAACAGAAGTTTCGTTTGCAGTTTGTCGCTAGTCTTGTACACTCGGACTTGGTATTGTTCTTGCATCTATTGACCTATTTTTGGTCTTGATTTCGTTTGCAAGACTCTTGCGTGTATTTCCACACTCAAGTATTTTGGATAGTTTCTAATTCGGTGTTTGGCTGCTCCTTTTTGTATATACTCGGTGTTTTTTGGGGGGAAAGAGGGGGACGCTATGGTATTCTTAGACTGGTTTCAAATTGAAATTTTCAGATCATGGGTATACTATCATTGGCTCGCACATTCGGACGAAGTTTCCTTCGATATGCAATGAAGTACCAGCATTATCCAGACTGATCGGTTTCTTTATAATTTACTGGTCACAGCGAGGCCTATTTGAATTCTATGTCGATATCTGGGTCACGGCGTCTGGCTGTTTTATGCAATTTCAAGTCAGGATTCCATGATACGTAGACTTAGTGGTGGCTACGAAATATCAAGCTTTTTCATAGAAACCCTATTATCGATATGTAAGTGGAGTGGAGTCCTAACTGAAGCTGGAGGAAGCGAATGAAAGCTGTCTTCCTGGGCTTCGGCACTTATGGTACCAGAATGATCCCTGGTAAGGCTTCTTGGTATTAATGCGATGGGACTACCACGGTCTCACTTCGGTTGTGCCCCTATACCATCAGCATATTGAAATGATCATCTTCGGAAAGACTGGGACCTTCAATTCCCAAAAAGTCAATCAGCAAACCATTTTCATCTCTACTGTGTTTTTCTAAGACTTCGATACGACACTGTTAATCACCGTTACAAGAGTACCGAAAATATCTGCCTAATTTCACTGGCTTACGACAAAGAAGCCAAGAAGATAGCCATAGGCTGAACTTCACCCCTCGTATAGTAGAGTTTTCTATGATTGAGGTAAATTTTTCTAAAAAAAAAATCAAGGGTTATTCCGAAAAGTTTAGACTCAGAACAAATGAAATGCTGTCTTTAAGGGGCAGAAAAAGGTCAAGTTTACGAATTTATTGTGAAGCCCCTGTGATATATACCGGTATAAATCCTTTTGCATTCAATAAATAAAAACTTGAAGTTGGTAAAAAAGTTTTTTTTTTGCATTTAAATTTTGCATTTGCATTTTTTTGGTATTTAAATATATATATATATATATATATATATATATATATATATATATATATATATAAATATATATATATATACACATACATATTACCACAATAGAGACGTCATCAAAACACCAAAAAAAAATGATTACAAAACGGTGCCACTGATTCCAACAGGAAGACTGCTCGAAAAACAAAAATCAGAAATATTATGGTTTTTTATGTTACTGGCTATCGTGTCAACCAATAAAAATTTTCTTTTTGTACATAAAAACAAAATGGCGTCGGTTCAAAAAAAGTTGTTCAAAAATCGTCATTTTTTTGTAAATTTGTGGCTTAAAAAATATAAAAAATAAAAATTATAAAGATGTTTTATATTCACACGATACCTATACATATTAGAAATAAGCTGTGAAAATTTCAAAAGGATCGGTCGAGTAGATTTTGAGAAATCACTGGCACCGTATCAAAAAAAGTAGTTCAGATAAAAAAAACGCGTTCAAAGCGCGCCTGGTGTATCCGACGCGCTCTCGAAAATATCGAACTAAATATTGATATAATTCTGAATTTTCTCCCATGTTTAGCGCTTCGAACGATTGCTTGATATTTTTATTATTATTTTCCATTAAAACGCTATAGTTTTTAATTATTCCCATAAAATTAAAAACTATAGCATTTTATTAGAAAATAATAATAAAAATATCAAGCAATTGATATAATGCTCAGATCATTATGAAATTTTAACTGAGCATTACTGAAGTATGTACTTTTCTTTTGAAATCCGTAAAAAATATCTTTTCTTTGTAAATTAACTTAAGTAACTAGATTGAATCATGAAAGGTTTTGGGGTTGATTACATTCATTCTGTTTTCGAAGACAAACTGATCCATAAAAGTATTTTTAGTGAGGTTCTAAATAAAACCACTCCAAAAAATGTCATTCTGCTTTATATTCAAAAGATGTGCTACATTTTCAAAATTAAAATTGTGTTGTGTATGAAGTAGTGTACATATTGCTTAATTATTTATTTCAAATGCGATTTGTGGTAGGACCATGGTTACGAGTGATTACTTCACGAAAATGGGTAGCTGCTGTTGACCTCTGAGCGTTATGTCGAAAAAATAACTTCAATGTCCAGTAAGAATGTCCATAAATGGATAAATATTAGAACAGAGCTATAAACTATTTGTTAAATGTACTGTATGTCAAAATATTCGTAACTATTCCCTATATATACTTACTATCGGCGTAATTTAGCTTTAAAGTACAATGAAAAATATGTAACCTTTTTCATATTCTTGTTCGTATCACTATTTAGTTCCACAATCAAAAATAAAACAGAAGCAGATGTAGTTACAATAATTCCTATTCAAATCTACGTAATCTTCGGATCACAAGATTTTCCTTCACCTTACACGCAAATCATAATATCCATCTGATGCGCCTAAGATACAACGTTCGTTCATAGCAATCAAAAGAAGGAAGCGAATGCTGTTAAAATGATAGAAATGTTCGCTCTACATAACAATTACCAGATGATGTTATCTGAAGAAGTGGTTCTCTTGTAAAAGAATTTAAAATTCCAAACAAGTAGACAACAATAGCATCAGCACACAATGCATCCCACCTGATGGTCGTGTTAAATCGGGTTTGGTGTCTAAGTCTTTTGTTGAGTGTATTTTTTCGCCGCCTATTAAAAAAAAATTAACCACTATTCGAATTATCTTTTCGGAAACGAATAATGTTATGGGAAAATTTAGATGAGCTTTCGGTTTTAGTGTTTTAATAAAATCGTAATTTGTTATCATTCAATTCTCTTGGCAATGATTAAAGAACTGAATTAGCAGCAATGCATTTTAGCCCTAAGATAATTCCATATTATATTTTGATTTGTTTTTCTCATGCAATCGAAACCATCAAAGATGTATCCAACTATACTATTAATTACAACCACCATATCATTGCACCAAGAGTTAAATCCCAAACCATCCGAAAAAACATACGATTCATACCATGTTGTAAAGCTGTTCGCTGGACCATAAAATCCAGAATCCTCGTTTACAACACGATTCCCTATAAAAATTTCTTGTTTCTCATATTTACGCTGACCATGAATAATTTTTCTGATTTGAAATTCTAAAATTCATGGTAGTATATTTGAGCCATTCGACTCTTATGAATTCCACGGTACGTTAATTAATTTTATGAAATCGCTGGTTCTTTTTAACATGATAAAAGCTCATCCACCTGTGAATCGTAAGTGGGCAGAAGTGTGTAAAATCAATGTGTAAGGAGTTATAGGTAGTGTTCTATCTCGGGATCTTGTAACACTGTAGCAGAAATAATGAGGTGATCGAAATAATGGAGTAGTGAAAGACAGATAGGTTTGTGAAACTGGTTGGTGTAGGTAGCGAAGTGTAGGAGTCAGTGAACTTGCGAATGATTTTTTTGGAAAGATTTTCGATGTTGCGTAGTAACAGCAGTATGATGTATTATCTTCTATTTTACTGTTATTTGGTTGTGTCGTCGAGTGTGAACTTTTCGAAATACTATGCTAGTGTTGATTGATAGTGATGCAAAGAATTGCTGAAATTACTCTCATTGAAGTTTAGAAACCATGAGCTAGTTAAAAAATATTTCATGGGAATCATATATGTACATTTTACTGAATTAATTTAAGAATCATTTGAAATCATCAAATTGATGCAGACGAAGTGTTTGCAAATGATATTTTGCAGTTCACAGTCCAAAAAAAAATCACTTTCTTCAAAAACTGTTTATTAAATATTAATTTCTTGGAGTCTTTACAGTAAATAAATTTTGATGTACATTTGCCTTGTAGAGTTCAAAATTTTTACAGATTCTTCAAGAAGAATGGAATATTTTCGATGTTGGAAATATCAAAAAAACCAAAGCACAAAAGTATATAAATAACTGAGAAATATACTGTCTTCAACTGTGGCACATGGCAAAAGAAATCTAGAAAAAAAGAGTTCATTGATCATACAGTATTGATCACGCTTAGCTTAAACGATGTTTTCTCAATGTTTTCATTTTCTTGCAAGAAATCTCCCTCACTATGAAAGATACATCTGCCACAGAAAATGTGTATAAGATCTGAGATCCTTCTACATGTTGAGAAATATAGAATTCTCTATCGTACTATGTAAATAAAGAACAATGAATAATTACGAGCACACATCAACAAGCCAATGATAAAAAAATATTTTAAAATGCAAAATAGAAAGAGTTTTGTCAAAAAAAAATTTTTTTAAATAGTCTGCTCCACGTGCTGGCAGCCGTTGTTCGTTTTACCTAATCTTTGCCTTAATACATTACCTAAGTTACCCGATTTTACGCGAACAAACATTTTGTTGGACGGACGTTCGACCTCGACTAAGCTCGTCATGGCTAGATGTAGTTGCCTGGGTCCAAGTTTTTATCGCTCAATAAGTGAAATACCGCATAGAAATCGCCGGTTGGCCCTCTGTTATTTACAAAGTCAATGCGTCTTATTTTATCTTTTGAAAAATGGCATTGAAAAGGATCCGCATGGAAACTGACCCGTTTAGTATCACGTCCATTCTTCTTTGTGATTTGAAGGTCGATTGACTGACTTCGATAAAGTTCAAATGTAATTATTTTCGCACTGAATTTACACACTAAATTTGATTTTGATAAATTTCGATTTATATCGCGAACGAAACATTCTGTCAATCGAGGCGTTTTATCATCTTTGTGAATAAGTTTTCAATCAATTAATCTTGCCGTCTTTTAATTCAATGAGAATAACTGAAAAAATTTGGGCTTCAAAAAATACCATATGGTTGGCAATTGTGGTAATTAATGCTTGATAAATTTAAATACTTTAAAGAGTTGTTATCACATAAAAACTCATAGTTGTTTTAATTAAAAAATTGCAAAAAAATATATTCATATAAATACTATAAATAATCAAAATTTATAGTGAATAATGGAAAGACACGAATAATGTTCCTTTTTTTCACTTGCTCAAATGAGTTTGATCATTATTAATATTATTTTTACTATTATTTTTCTATTTATTTGTTACTGGGAAATTTTTCGTATGAACCTCAAGGGTCGCACCTCGACGCTTTTTTACTATTTTCATGATTTTTTTGACATTTTGATAGATAGATAAAGTAGAATATCAACTTGGAGTGCTTGTTTTGGAGGCTAACTTTTGCAAATCTCTAAAAGATTCTGAAAAGGAAGAGAATCTGAAAATGAAAAATGTTTGGTGTACATCACTTTAAACTTTTTAGAAATGTAATTTTTCATATGGGAGTAATAATCTACTACAAATTTCACAAATGATTCTAACATTACACATTCGGAGAAAAAATTTCATTCTGAAAATATATATATATATAAATATATAAAACTTATATTATATCATTATACTGTCAAATTAAATTTAATTTGTATAAAGTCGATTTGAATAATATTCCAAAATATCATTTTTTATTTAAATTTATCTTGAATCGAAATGTATTTTTCCAATGTTTTCCAACGCGCAAAAGAATTCGCTAATAATTTTTCATAAAAGAATTATTTAATTATTTTGGGTACATCAATCCAGTTTTTTTATATTCTTTTGCATCTTATCTTCAGAGTATCACGACAAAAACTGTCATAAATTTTTCGGTTCAGCTTAAGCTTGAAATCGTTAATTCAATTCATATATCATGCATTTTTAAACATGAAAGCTATGTAAAGATCTAAATTCAATCAATGAAATAATAAATAATAAATTAATTTAAAAATCCTTTTAAATTTTCTTTTCAATCGAATTTGAAATTCAAATTTTTATAATGCGTATGTATATTTTTACTAGCACTTTTATACCGCTCTTGAAATATATTCACCATATTTGCATAAAATAATAAATATTCGCCGAAAATAGCGAAACCACTTTTCAATAATCTAAAATTCATAAAAACATTCACTTTTTGGAGCATTCCATACTATTTGATGGCTTATTTTGAAAAATTTCTATTGTAGTAAATTGTTTAAAAGATATGGGATAATCTAGATTTTATGATAATATTTGATGTTACTCAACGCCTCTTATACATGGGTTGTATTATGTATAGCATTCTTCGTCGTTTGAAATTGGACTACAATAGATTTTTTATCTTTTTCGCTTTAATTGCCGCCAAATAATTCTCACGCTAGACAAAAAATAACAATAATCCAAATGTTTAAATAGTGTGAGCTACAATCCCTACAATCCTATTTCAGTAAACAAGTAAAAACTCATGTTGGTATCTATAGTATGTAAATTTTGCAAGGCAACTACTACGTACGAATTCAATTTCATCACTTTAATGACTAGTTTTCGCTCCGAAAAATACTTTTTCACTCTTTTCGCATGCCAAATAGACGATAAATAGATTTAATTGTAGTTTTTATTCGGGGTGCACAGGGTGATGAACAAAAGTTTTTCATTATCTGAATGGAAAATGTTTAGGTTCCAATGCAATAAATAATACCTTTGGATCTACAGTGTATCAAAGTCAAAATATAACAAATATATTTCCTAGACTTTGAATAAAAAAGCAACAGAAGAATGAAATAATAAAAAAACTTTTGATGTTTTTTAAGGTTTCATATGTAATTAATTCACATACGAGGTGTATAAATAAAGTAGTGTGACTGGTAACGTCGCTTTCGATCCGGCAGCGCTGAAGACGAAAGGCTTTGAGCAGTATCAGATGCACATGTGATACACCTCCAGTATAAGTTTGAACTCTTTAAAGTCATTTGTTTATCCGTAGCGTTAGTTTTCGTGAAACAGTTTTTTCTTGTGCATTCTAAAAATCTGTTGCATCAATTTTGAGCAACGGTGTGCTATCAAGTTTTGCCTCAAACTTGGACACAATGCAACAGAAACATTTGAAAAACTTCAGCAGGCCTATGAAAAAAGTGTTTTGTCAAGGACCCAGGTTTTTCGGTGATTTAAGGAATTTTCAGAAGGAAGAGAGTCGATTGAAGATGAACCACGAAGCGGAAGGCCCTCCAGCCACGGAATCGTCCACAAAGAGTTTGTGCATCAAGACAAAACGGTTAATCAACACTTCTATCGAGAGGTCCTTGAAAGACTTCGAAAAAAGTCTTTCGTGTGCGACCAATCATCAAAAACAACTGGGTGTTGTCACGACAATGCGCCATGTCACACTGCAATCTCAATAAACAATTTTTTGGCCAGTAAAAACATTTATGTGGCTTCTCAGCCTCCTTATTCGTGAGACTTAAGTCCTTGTGATTTTTAACTTCCCAGTATATGGGAAGTTCTTGTAATCGACTCGAAAATCGAAATGGAAATTTTCAACATATCTTTACGTTTTGAGGTCTTTAGAGTATATTTTAAGTGTTTTTAGAAAGAAGTATGTATGTGTGTGTGTGTGTATGTGTATGTACGTACGTACGTCCGTACTTATATACGTATTTCTGTCATGCGTTATATATCGCGAACCAAACATACGATTTGCATGATTAAGGTGTCAATCGACGCGTATTAGCATTTGTGTGAATCTATCAAACTTTTAAAAAAATCGTTGGAGCCGTTTTTTAATTTAAGAAAAAAAGTGCAAAAAATTAGGGTTTTTTTATAAACAACAAATTTTTAACCGATTTACTAAAGACAGTATTGAATTTTTATAAAATTTATATACTTCAAGCAGTGCTCGTAAAAAAAACATCAAAACTTTTTCTCATGATTACGTAAAAAATTAAAGAAAAAATAAAAAATCATTAACAGGCATCATGATTTTCAAGGTCATTTCTGTTGTGCGTTATACATATCTCGCGAACCAAACATACGGTTTGCATGGTTAAGCTGTCAATCAACGCGGATTACCATTTGTGTGAATCTATGTAATTTTGAAAAAATACGGTGTAGCCGTTTTTTAATTTTTAAAAAAAGTTCAAAAAATTGTGATTTTTTTCAAAAACAATGAATTTTTAACCTTATTTCAAGTCCCAGTAATCAATCTTTATATAATTTATATACTCCAAACAGTTTTTTTAAAAATGTCATCAAAAATTTTTCTCATGACTATGAAAAAAATCAAATAAAAAATATAAAATCATCAACAGTCATCATGATCTTCAAGGTCATTGCTGACATGCGTTATATCTCGCGAATCAAACATAGGATTTGCATTATTTGGGTGTCAATGAACGCGTATTAATATTTGTGTAAATTTGTCGCATTTTTAAAAAAATCTTTGCAGCTGTTTTTTTAATTTAAGAAAAAAACTGCAAAAAATTAGGTTTTTTTCATAAACAATAAATTTTTAACCTGATTTGCGAAATGTAGTAGACAATGTTTATAAAATTTACATACTTCAAATAATGTTTGTATAAACATCATCAAAACTTTTTCTCATGATTACGTAAAAAATTAAATTAAAAATAAAAAATCATTAAAAGTCATCATGATTTTCAAGGTCATTTTTATCATTCACTATATCTCACGAACCAGATATAATATTTGTATCATTAAGGTGTCAGTTGACGTGTATTAACATCTTTGTGAAGTTTTCAACAATATAAAAATTCGTTTCAGCCGTTTTTTTAATTTAATATAAGAAAATGCAAAAAAGTATAGTTTTTTTCATAAAAAATATTTTTTTACCTGATTTGCACAGCACAGTAATACCAGTTTATAAAATTTATACATTCTTATCAGGTTTTGAAGAGAAACTGGCAAATTATGAAAAAAAATGCAAAATAAAAAATCATTCAAAGTTACCATTTAAAGGGGGTTCATACGAATGCTTTTACTTTATATCTTTTATTCTAAAAAAATGTTGTAATATCAATGTTTTAAAATATTTGCATAATTTGAGCAGATTTTTAATAGTTTTTATAGTCTTTTAATTAAAAAAAATGCTTAAATTTTGAAAACCAACAAAAATTTTCAAGACCAAAAAGGCGTGAATATTCAATCTGTCCTCATCGACCAAAAACCTTACGTAATCAATGGACCCTCTCGGAGACGATATGATTCATAAAATTAACTCATTCCTGTTACTGCTATGAATACCTCTCATTGTTGTAATGTTGTTGATGTTTATGTAGATATTACTGGGAAGTTGACCTCAAGGGTCGCACCTCGCGGCTTGTTCCTGTTCTTGAGATTGAAAAATCTCCTCAAGGGAACTCATTTTGGTATACTTGAAAACATACAATCAGCTGTAACCGACCAGCTGAAGGCTATACCAGTATCCGAATTTCAGCCATGCTATTATGATTGGAAGGACCGTCTCCAGCGCTGTGTGGCTTCCCAAGGGAACTATTTTGTAGGATATTAGAATAGGATATTAGAATAGAATAAAAAATTTTTTTTAATAAAAAATTGCAAAAAAATCAGTCTCATTACTTTATTTACACACCTTGTATGTATAAAATAAAATGCTGTTATTAATTTGTAAAAAGTTAAACAAATAAATTTATTAAATTTGTTTGAAATTGACGTCTAAAAATTGAATTAAAAATACATTTTATTTTAGCCGACGATTGTTTCTCTCTATTGATATTTCACAGATATCTTGAAAGAAGATTAGGATGTTGCACAAGAGTTTTCCAATATGAAATTCTTTAAATTTTCCTAATTTTAACCATTGGAATTTGCAGTTTCTGTGGATGTTTGAGTTTTGAACGAACCGTGGTGCGAAGGTGCTCTTTGTAAATCTTTTAGTAGTTTGCAGGATTTTGATGTTAAATAACGCAGTCATCCCCGAGAATTGGAACCATAAGTTCAAATAGGTTTTAGAATTATTTGTATATGAAGTTTCTACTCGCAATGTTGAGTATTTTTCGAAAAGCCAGTAAAGATTTTTTCTTTTTAACATTACCTGGGCTGTATTAGATTTTATATGCTTCCTCCTTGTCAATATTTTATCTAGGTAGATTTCTAGATATTTAGCTTCGTTTATCTCAGGAATGCAGATGTCGTTTGGTTGAATTGATGGACAGGAGTCCTTGTTTAAAGTGAATATGATGTGGAAACTTTTTCATTTACATTAATTTGCCACGTATGCAGCCATTCTTCTATAATGTTTAGATGTTCACTTAACATTTTTGTGGTTTTTCTTGATTTTTATGTTCGTATAATATTGCCGTATAGTCCACAGAAGTAGAAGTGGTTAAGTTATCGTTGGTAGCCATAACTACTGTCTAAAAGAGCATTAATACAGGACCAAGTACGCCATTTTGGGGAGCTCCACTATGGATTATATGATATGCGGAATGTTGCTGGTTTCACACAACTTTAAAGAATCGATTGGCGATATATGACTCAAGTATGCCTGAAATGCTACCAGGAAAACATTCCCTAATTCTAAATACAAGGCGTTTGTGACATACCTTATCAAACGCTTCGACCATGTCCAGAAATATGACCAAACAATTTTTTCTGTCCTCGAAGGTAGCTGATTTCTAGTTTACTAAACGATGGACTTGTTTTAGACATTGAAGATAAAAACGAACTGAATAAAAATCCATAGATTTCTCTACGAAAAAAAAACTCAAAGCATGCACTTGGCCAAAAATGTATTTCATGCTTGATCACATACTATCAACAATAAATTGGGTATGAAGAAAAAGTTCCAAGTTTTATTTTGCAAACAAACAGTTAATTGGTTTATCTTATCAAAAAGTAACGGTTATTTTCGCTTCAAGTAAATCGCAAAGTTTTACTATTCGAAATTTTTTTTACGGGATCAGCTTCAGTTGTCCCTCAGATTAGAAAATAATGTTACACTGTGGTTGATTGCATCATAGTAGTATTTTATTTCAAACCAAGCTACGAATTAATTCTTATCCAAAACTGAATATTCCTAATACATTAAAGAACCATTTAACTTTTAAAGATCTCTGCTATGCAGACTGAAAATTGAAGTAGTATGCAGAATCAGCAACCGCGCAAAGATTTTTGATTGATCTTTACGCGACTATTGATTGTTAAAAAAAGGTTTTGTTCAATAGAAAATACTAACAAGATTACTATGTAGAATCCAGTATCTTTGCAAATTTTTCGGGGATTATTTAGAATGTAAAGATGCAGACCGCTTTGGAAGTTCATAGACTCGATTACAGGATAGTTTATCCAATATTCTTAAACATAAAGAAAGGCTATACTGATATTAGGTATGAAATATGAAGATTTTGCAAATTTGAAAAATAAATGAACCTATTCGTCTTCAAAATGCTATAGCCTTAAACAGAGCTTCAAAACTTCTGCACCACCCTGTTTAGTGCATGCATTGTTTTCGCCGATTATGTAGATATATTATTTCAGCTTTTCAGAACTTGAGACACGGTCAACGTAGCCATTAGTCTTATATCTATTTTAACATCAATTTACGTAATGTTTATTAATGAACCAGTCATGTTTTGTCTGCATATGAGACGCGTAAAGATATCAAACCAATTGTGGAAATAAGAAACTAAACGACGGATATCTTCGAGTCTAATGCCTTAAAGAAATGAAACACATAATGAATTCGAATCAAATGAATTTATCAGATGAATCATTAACTTTAGATTTTTCTTGCATATTTATATTGCTTTTTAATTTTATTTATCTTCTGAAGCTTATGACATTCAAATTACAAGAATGTATTTTTAATCAATTTAATAACGAATCGTTGATTGTTGAATGGATTTTTGATGGCATGCTGGAAAGTTCTTTGCACTCGTATTATCATCGACAACATAAAAATTCCATACTACCACTGACGATACTACAGAGGATCAATTTATCTTTTTTAAATTAGTTTCAAGAAGAGACCGAGATACGATTAAAAACTATTTTTGGCTTTGAAACTGTTAAGAAAATACTAGGCGTAAATCTTAAGGGAGCAATATTTTGAATGAATGTGCTGTTAAGTAAATCAAGTTGTGAAAAATATTTCTTTTGATATAATAAAGCCTTCTCGTTGAAGATATGAAGTTCACTCAGCAATTGAAAATGATCTGCCAACGATTTTATGATGAATACCAATCATAAAATGTGTCAGTTGAAGCAAGAAATTTAAGTCGTTGAGGAGATATTTATGATTTTTCTTGAGATTTAGACTAAAAATAATACACATAAAGATTAAAATGCAACTGAATTTAGCTAAGAAAATTATTTCATGGTTTGCACACATACTTTATATGGGACATCTTTTATTCTCGCAAAGTATTTATTGTTTTCAATGAATTTTAAGTGGTATCAAGTAGGTTTCAATGTCTCGTTTAGTAATTGAAATAGTAATCAAGACCATTCAATTATAAACCAATTAAATAAGTTGAAGTTACGATAATTTTTCAAAAAAAAACCTATCGATCCTTGTGGAAAAAAATCATTGTTTTAAAAAAACCAGGAAAATAATGTGATGGTTTTTGTAAAGCTCAATTTTCCTTAGATTATCATTTTATTTTACACCGAATTTTTAGCTTCAATGTGAAATGTAGTATGATATATATATATATATATATATATATATATATATATATATATATATATATATATATATGTTTTTTATTTAATTTTAAATTTTTTTTCAAGCATTGATTGTTAGAAGTTCGGGAGATATCGTGCGTAACAGGAATAACCTACGATGTGGGAAAACAAAACAAAAAACTGCAGAACCCAAGCTAACCAAACTTTAGTTAGGTCATTTTGTCGTTAATACGCTTCTATTGAGCCCTCGGCGAACTCAATGCAAACTTAAACATTCACACGTACAGACTTCCTTTTTGAAAATACTTCGAAATTAACCCAAAGATTGAAATTTAAGACCGATTATACGAACTTCCCATGTAGTGAGAAGTTAACAAGGACATCTATTAGACAAAATTCAACGACTTCTAAAAATCGTAGGAAGTTGTTTCGTATCTTTTTGAAGTGCTTATTATTTGAATATTGGCAATAGTGCTGCACTTGACATATAGGGAAATAAATAGAAATAGAATTTTTTTTCACACTTGGAGAACGCTGACATTGTTAGACAGAAAGTTGTGAAGGATTTTTGTCGAAATAAAGTTCAATCAATGTGTGGTATAAAATTAGATGCCTTTGGCCTATTTTATAAGGAAAAATGTTAAAGCACGTTGTTTCCTCAACAATCCTTGAACAATTGAGAATAATAATTAATGGTAACATACATTTGAAACACAAACAATCAACAAAGTACTGGAAAGTTGAGTGATGAAGATACAGTAAATTCAACCCCGGTAGCAGCACTCAATTGAAATTATTTTTTAAAAATTCTTTGGAAAGTGTAGTCTCTTTAATACTGCAATAATCTGTTTAAAGGATATGATAAACATAAAAAGCAAATCATGTGTGGCTATGAGTTTACAAAAATAATTGCAGTAATATTTGGTGTCTCATTTACTTCGATCGGACTTCATTTGTCGTGTGAAGGCGTCGTCACTGGGGATTGAACTTCACGCAGATATGCTTGATTCGAAAACTGACCAGTCCAATTTTACAAGTAGTGTACGTTTGAGAGGTTAAAATTTTCACGAATTTGTATGTTTCCTCATTCATTGAAGTCATCTGTATGTTCAGCTATTTTATGATAATAAAATATTGTTTTGAAATCATTGTAAATATATTTACGAGTCTATCTGAAAGGAAGCTACTTCGTATTTCGTAAAAACAACTTCCTTTCTATGTAAGGGGAAGCACAATAATATGCTCGCGGCTTTATTTTATAAGCTTTATTTATAAATTTCGTATTTTTGAGGAAATTATAACTTTATATATACAAAGGAGCAATGTTATAGATCTGGACGTGAAATAATAAATTTCTTAAATGATCGGTTATATTTGACTCGATGCGTTCGTGTTCCTTGCAGTACATTATTGGCAACGATTTCCTTGCGACTGTTGATTTTCAGATAGAGTTTGTTGAGTGTCTTATTTAAAAAAACATCCTTATTTACAAATATACCTAAAGAAAACAATCAGAAGCTGTCAAATTAAGTGAACGCAGCTGCACAAACTGAAGTCGCTTTAGCGCTTAATAATGCGCTCGTATGCGATTCCCCATAAAAGAGCAAGTCTGTCCGTTGCAGTATTTGATATAGTACCATCCTATTGGAACCATCATTATTGATAGTTTTACACAGATGGTCTTAAAAAATTGTCCAGCACCATTCGACAGTGGATGGTTAGTCCGGCGCCGGTCTCATGTTCAAGGAAATATAGGAATATTATCAAACAATACCTTGCATCAAACAGTACCCTTAATTCTACATAACTAACCTTGCTTTGCTTTGAGTTATTACTAATCTTCGTCGACTCGACTACATTCGCAAGCAAAGATATTTTCATCGGTTTTGTTTTTAAAAATTGATTTTTTTATGTTTATTCTTTATTTCGTAAACATTTTGATTTTTTCGTAGCCCATATCCTGCAATTTTGCTTTTAAACGAAGGCATTTAATTAGAAATGGACTGCATAGTCCATGATCAAATTGCGAAGGCAATTGAGACTATGACCTGCTTTTTGTCGCAAGGAAATCCTTTGCAAGCAATCTGTAATCTTGCATTCTCTTATAATCTGGATTTAGTAAGGAAGCATGTGCAATGTGTTTAAAATACTCTGTTTGAAGTAACAAATTGTTGAGTGCCAGGAGTAATGGAAGACTAATACGACAGAATGCTTTTCGTAATCATCAATGGTACGCCAACCCAAATCCAGTCCTATTCTCCTGAGGGCAGAATGCTTGTGGCATGATGACCAAGTACTATTGTTAATTTAAAGTCTCTTGATTCAATGATTTTAAATCCAACTAGAATTCCTTAGCCAGACTATTTTTTTTGAAAAATTTAATTTTGTAACACTATCAGTGCTTTATCAACAATAGTTCCGATAAAATAAAACATTTCCCAACTTTTAAAGACTCTGATACTGCTGGTTGCTCGACATAGCACTATCGTGTTGTTGAACTTTCCTCATTGAAAACTAAATGAATCTATATTTACACTAACCATATGTAATCAGTTTAACACCTTCTCTGCAATGTAGGTTTATGACCAATTTCACTTTCAATCAAAGCTCGACACCTAGCATGTGTGCAAATTCGCGACAATGTGGAAAATTCTATTTTCAGTCACGCAATGAACGTAATCAATATAACGGCTATGAACGATAGTCATTAGTACTATTTACACGGGTCTGACCATGCATGTTAGGCGACCTAGTAAGTATAGTAAAAGTCATTACCGATACCTAATTCCACCCACTCGTGATATGTAGCATAGGGATTCCCATTTAAACGACGAAGCATCAAGCTTTCTTATATGTGTAGGATATTGCCTGCCTACGTACGATCTAACAATAATAAAACATTGTTTATGATTCAAAGGTAAATATGAATTATGACTCATTTGGGGGAGCATATGTGTTGCGGGCGATCAAGAAACTCGAGTAATTTTTTTTGCAAATGAACGATAAACACAGTTGTACAAACATTGATTTTGCAAAGTGAGATATGTATGTTACGTACGGAATTCCAGCACCATGCTGTTGATTTTATCGTTCGGTATTGTTGACAAAGTAAGAATAATAATGGATAATAAGCCAATAAGTTTCCGATCAAGAGGAATTTGTGTGCACGAAGAAGAAAATATGAATATTGCAAGTATGTAAACAGATCACGTATATGGGTGGCACAAGTTCAGTGTTTGAAAAAAATAATAACGCTTTTTAAACAAACAGTGGCTCGCACGCAAAACAAAACACCTTGCTCTCAGAACGTTAATTAGTCGGTTTCAACGCTAAAACGTGAACTACATTCAAAAATCTTATGGTAGCAATTTGCACAGTCCTACTCGATAAAGAAAATACTAATAGCGGCTGAACATAGAGGAATGGTTGAATGAAAAGTAATAACAAATGAAAAGCGCTCGCAATTTAGTTTACCGACAAATTAGTGTTTCTCTGGTGGTCTACCAAGAATTTGAGCGTCAACAATCGAAAATGGAGCATAATACGTCAAAAGAAGTAAGGAACCTAATTATTTATCACTAAAAAAAGGGGGGAACATCTTTCGAGCGCCACAGATTCAATGTTTTCACTTTAACTCCAAGGCACGTTGGACAAGTCACGGAAAAAACCATTTTAGGACCAGATAAACGGGTGTTCAATCCCCCTTCGAGACACAATAACTCCCGCCATGATACAGTGATCGAAACAAGTAATACCGCAAGCGTTTGGTGATAAAACTTTCTAAAAGTTAAATTCGCATGAATTTCGGGGTAACAGGGACAACAAAGAAGTTGTGGCACGCGAAAAATAATCCCCTCTTTTCAACGTCGTTTTTGGCGTGTAACTCTTTTAATATTGACAGCACGTGAAAATGATGTATCCACAACTTACTTCAAATTGAATTTTACACAAGTTTGTCATATTAAACTTTTTTGTGTTAGCAGTGCTTTCCGAGATATGGGGCCGTCCCACTTTTTTTGCTCTCAAGAAGGTGCCAAGGGGATTGGAGCTGCAACCCCAGAAACTTCACTTTAAACTCACATAGAGGCATACTACGCATTGCAATTAAAAGTTTTCTGCCCACTAAAATGCTCCGTGAGTTTTGCAATGGGGGTTTGCAATCGAAAGCCGATTATTTGGTCTAAAAATGCGTTTTTCACGCGACTTTCTCCCCTTTGGGATGGAATAACTCCCGTTAATGTACAGTGATTGGAACAATCAATACCGCAAACGATTTGTGACAAAATTGTTTTAGAAAAGTATCCCAACGTGTTTCCAGTTAAACATGAAATTGAAAAAGTTGTGGCGACCGAAAGTTGTTCCCTCCTTTTTGGGTGTGCATTTGGACTTTTAATTTTTTTATTACTGACACCACTTAAAATTGGTGTATGGACGACTTGCTAACAATTATATTCTACGCAAGTTTGTCATACACAACTTTCTTGTGAAAGCCACGGTTTCGGAGATATGGGGGTGTCCCAATTTCTTTTGTTTTGAAGATGGAGCCCAGAGGCCATCCTCTGCGACTCCACAAAATTGAACTTAAACTTACTATACCATTGCCCGCGCATTGCAATAAAAAATTCTCTGCCTTTTGAAAATGGACGTTTGCATTAGAGCACCTAAAGAAGGATCCTGAGTTTTGGAATACGATATCATTAAGTGATGAAAGTAAATTTAATATCTTATCATCAGATAAAACCAGGAGACGAATATTCGAAGAAAAATCTCTGCCTTAGCATAAAACATGGAGGTGGTGGAGTAATGGTTAAGGGTTGCAAGACGGCGTAAGGAGCGATAAATCTTCACTTTATTGATGGCATAGTTGACAAACATGTCTATTTACATATTCGTCGTCATAATTTAAAATTAAGCACGGAAAACCTGGGCGTCAAGAATAATTTTGCATTCTACCAGGATAATGACCCAAAACATTCTTCTGTCCATGGCAAAAAATGATGTTTGTCTGCCTGAAAGGGATCCAAACCCCGTCACAATCACCGGTCTAAAATATAATAGAGCATTTGTGTGCAAAGCTGGACACAGAAATAAGAAAGCATCTGATTTCTAACAAAAATGAACTGAAAACAGTGTTTCTAGAAGAATGGAATAAAATTCCCGCAGAATATACTAAGAAATTAGTGGATCCAATGCGGAAAGGCTCAAATGAGGTTCTCCACAAAAAGAGACAGCCAAAAAAAACTAGATAACAAAACAACGTCAATATGCTCTGTAAAGCAGAAAGAATAGCAACTAAACCACAGCCAAGATTATAGTTAAAGGAAGCGCACTGTTTCGTTTTGATGAATTTTATTTTATTTATGTTTCTCTGAGGATCACAGAGGATATATTTGGTTGTTCTTGCGTTTGTCGCACTAATAAAAGTCTGTTTTGTACGTTAACCGATGTGTTCCATTTTGATTGAGAACCACTGTATTTTTTTTGCCTTTTTGTTGAAATAATTTCTATTTTTACAAAACGTTGGAGTCCATAATTAAACAAGGCATATGCTTACCAAATACCAAAATGTCGTTATGTTTCAATTAGAAGCGTAAGCATTTTAGAATTTTATTGGAAGTTGGTGTTTGTGGTCGAGAATCTCGTTTACTATTCGATTGATTTAAAAATATTTGCAGAGTATTACAAAATTTGAATTTGATCGCTTGTCCATTTAATATTTTAGAAATGAAGATCTGGCCTCTATAACAAGTTGTTATTTTCTCTATTTACAGATTATACGAAGAAAACTAGACTAGCGGCTAGTCAAGCACAATCACAGCAAATAATTCGCAAAATCTAGCGACAATCAAACTGAAATGATTTCAAGTATAACTTACATGCAATAAATTGCATCTAATCCAAATGCCTTCGACTGTGACTGTAATCGAGGACAATGAAAAATGATCATCCGATCGACAGCTATGAAAATGTGTTGGTATATAATGAATCAAAGATTGCCACGATTTTGGATGCATTCTAAAACGAGAAATGATATACTGATCAATAATACAACATAACGACTTTAGTGAAAATTAAGTAAACTGTGTGCCTTACAAGCGTACTTACACACATTGATAACACTGAAAAGACATTTCTACAAAATCGTTCCATACAATTTATTCGAAATAATAAATGCTAAAACATATGCCTGCTGGCCCCACGTCTGGTCAACAACGCCCATCGACGCGGGGCCTTACACACAATAGGCCGGCGCAACCCTTAAATGTTTCTACCCTATCGACGGCCACAACAACTACATCGTGTAATGGTCCCGGCCCGGGACCACCAAAAATTATAGCAAATGGTGGACCACGAATGACGGCGGTGTTGAGTACAACACCAATTACACCGATTCATTCGTCTAGTAGTAATAATTATATTAATAATAATGGCACGAGCAACAACAATAGCAATAGCAACAGTAATGTTCATAGTAACAATAACAACAACAATAATATTAATTTGAATAGCAGTAACGCGCTTAATACCAAACATCGTGTTGGAGCACGAGAAGCTTTAACGAGTCTTGGACTATTATGTTTAGGTATGTAACATTTTTATCAGTTTTTATAGTTTCGATGAATAGCAAAATAGAATAATTATAAAAGGATCATTATTGAATACCAAATTTCAGTTTTTAAAATTAAGTTAATGTGAAAATTACCGAGCATTTTTATATCAATACCTTTTCTTTAAGATTTTCTAGAATCCCTTACCTTAAAATATGTTACATGCAGAAATGATTAAATCAAAAACAGGTTATTTAACTGAAGTGATGAAAGCAGCAACTCTGTAGTTCGAATTTGTTTATAGCTTAGTTTCCTTTACATGAAATTTTCACCAAAGCGATTTCCACTGAAAATTTTATACAGAGACACTATTTTTTTTCAACGTTGGGAGGTGGAAATCTTCAAAAGATACAGATCAGCTCCTGCCTCTTGGCATGCCGGATTTCTACCGACTAAAACCACCTCCGTTTCCTTCAATCACTCTCTCCATCAAAATATTAGTAATTCTCCGTATTTAAAATTTTAGGACATAGTACTTCCCAAATGATAAGAATCGGTATAACGGATAGTACCAAATCTGTAAATTTTAGTGTCCTTTTATTTAGATTAATAGTTCAGACTATATGTTTATGCATTATTTTCTGTTGATTACATGTTTGGTTTTGAGTTTAGTGGAGCTGATTGTACTTGTAATTTACTGCGAAAGTTGGTCCTGAAGGAGGATTTTTTTAGTGTCGTTTTAAAGGAAGTTGGGTTCGCTATGTTTTTAATTTTGTCCGGTAGTGTATTGTAAAAGTTAGCTGCTTTGTTGAAAGGGTCTTCTTTTAGCCGATCAGTTCTGGCAAATGCTATAGCTATATTATTCATGTTTCTCATTCTGTAAGTGTTTCCCCCCTCAATTCTATCTAATTTCACAGCGGTATTCTCATTACGGTGTAAATTCTTATGTATGAATTTAGCTCTTTCCGTGAAAATCATGCCTTGCGAATTCAATTCTTGGGCTGTTTTGAAAACTTCGCTCGTTGGAGTTAGCATAGGGAGATTGTAAATGGTTTTATACGCCTTGGTTACTAGTCTGGAGATGATCATGAGGTTACCCTTAGAAGTTTGGCTCCAATTCAAGATGCCGTAGGAAATTTTGGAAAGGAGATGCGCATACATAATTTGGATTTTGTTTTTTTTTGGAAAGAAGTAAAAGCGACGTAGAGGATAAATGAAGGCAGCCAGTTTTTTCCTTAGCTCATTTATATGTGGAGTCCATGTTAGTTTCTCGTCTATTAGAAGTGCTAGATATTTTATTTGTTCTATTCTCTGGAGGCTTGTGTCATTGATTTTTACGTGTGGTTGTATTTCAGTCTTGTTTTTTTTTGTTTGAAAATAATATATTTTGTCTTCCCCGCGTTTATTGCCAATCTACTTTGTAGAAGCCAATACCAATACTTGTCCAGGTCAGTATTTACTTTTTGTTCAATTTTAAGATTTGTTTTGCCTGAGTATATGAGCACGGTGTCATCTGTGTACATAACCACGCAACAAGGTCTGCTTTTTCTATGGAGTTGATATAAAGTAGAAACAGCGTTGGTCCTAGGATCGAGCCCTGTGGAACACCAATGCTAAATTCAGCAGTTTCGCTTTTGACACCTCCAATTAGTGTATTTTGAAATCTATCCGTCAAGTAACTGCGTATTAATTTATTTGCTTTTCCAACAATTCTATATTCGCGGAGCCTGTTGATTAAAGTTTCATGTGTAACTGTGTCGAAGGCTTTCTTTAGGTCCACGAAAACTGCTGCAACGTAGTGGCGCTTATCCAAGTATTCATTTACAAATATAGTTACATCAGGAATGGCATCTGTTGTGCCTTTGCCCGCCTGAAATTCGTACTGGTTTCTATCCAATATTTCGTTTTGCAATAAGAATTCTTTGATTCGGGAATCTACAATTTTTTCGAGGATTTTACTTAAGGAATTCAAGAATGAGATTGGTCTGTAATTGTTTTGGTCAGTTTCATCACCCCCTTTAAAAATAGGTATAATTGCAGATTTTTGAAGTATTCCGGGAATCTTCCCTGCCTAATACATTGATTTATTTAGTGTTCGAAAACAGAAATTATGACCAATTTGAACAGTTCTTAGCTAAACAATTTTTTTAAGATGACTTTTAATAATTATCCAGCAACCAATAGTTTCTCTATGAAACATTTAGTAGAAATAAAAAAAAATTCATAATTGTTGCAACAAAAACCTTTGTTAAATCCAGACACAGTTGAACAATAAAGTATACATACTCCATGAATATATGAGGTTCTCAGGCTTTCAGAAAGTTGGATTTGTTATTTTTGGTGGAATTTATAAGTGGGATTAACAAAAATAGCACAATTTATTCGAAGGAGTTACAAAGAAAATGTTGGAGTTTTTATACAGATGTGTTTCCATTCAAAGACTTTCTCTAACGATGACTATGAGAAATATGGTACGCACATTTTCTAAAGGACAGTGATTAACTTTCTCTTTGCTATTAATAGAACAGTTCTTAGACAGTGTTTTTCCGGGCATATAGTTTTAGTTTATATCGAGCCATCGTACATTACGTTTCAAAATTCATTTATATTCTACATTTTTATACACGCATTTGTCTGCTGTGATTTATTTATACTTCAAATAAAAGTTCCTTTTTAATACACGCGAGTATTGAATATTTGAACATAAATAATAATTCCAACAGGTTATGGGCCCAGTGTTAATAGTGTAGAAATAAAGACGATCTAAAGACAGTGTAGTGAAGTTAAGTGCAATATTGACTTTTTGGCATCGCATACATTTTTACAAAAATGGCAGATTTCTTTAAAGCTGCTGTGCAAAGGCTGAATGGTAAAAATTATGCTACTTGGAGTCAAAAAATGGAAATGTTCCTAATTCGCGAAGATTTGTGGGACGTAATAAGTAATGATCCTAAAACTGACAATGAATGGATAAAGCGTGATAATAAAGCTCGTGCAACGATCATTCTTTTTATCGAGGATAATCAACTTTTGCACGTGAAAGGAGCTATGTCAGCTAAGGATGTTTGGAAAAGGCTCAAGGATCACTACAAAAAGTCTACTCTATCAGGCGTGATTCACTTATACAAGCGAATCTTTAAGTTGAGTATGGCCGAAAGTGGTGATATGGAAACTCACATCACCGATTTGCTGACGCTAATCGATGAACTCGCGGAACTCGGCGAGACCCTAAAGGAAAAGTTGCAGATAGCTTTACTTTTGAGTAGTGTGCCCGACACATACAGTCCGTTGATAAATAGTCTCGAATGCAGAAGCGAAAGTGAATTGACGATGCAATTCGTAAAGGATAGGCTATTGCAGGAATACAGGAGACGGCAAGAGAACAAAGGAGCTTCTGCGCCAAGTGACGAATCTGCGTTACATACAATGTATAAGAATACAATTAAAGGAAAAGGGCAAAAATCATGTTATTTTTGCAAGTCAGTTGGTCATTTTAAACAGGAATGTGAAAAGTACAAAAGATGGCTAGCAAAAAAGGCAAATAAAAGTTCGGAAAAAGCAAATCTAGTTTCAGAGTGTCCCAATTCAGATTTGGCTTTTATGGTTAAAGAAAGCTCATGTTTAAGTGTCGATACTAAAAGGCAAGATACCGATGTGTGGCTTATTGACTCAGGATCTACAAGTCATATGTGCAATAAGTTGCAGTTATTCACTGAAGTAAACTGTAATGTAAAGTTACACGTGCAGCTTGCAGAGATCGGTAAAAGCAGTGAAGTGCATGGTATAGGCACGGTTGAAATAAAGTGTGTTGTCGACGAAAAGGAAATGAGCCTTAAAGTGGAAAATGTGTTGTTCGTGCCTACTCTCGATTCTAATCTGCTTTCGGTTAAGAAACTCACCAAAGATAACTTTTCTCTTTTGTTTGAAAAACATAGTTGTAAAATCTTTAAAAACAAAGAGATAGTGGCCGTTGGGCATATTGCAGAGAACACTCGAGGACTATTTGGGTTACAGATGTTTTCTGAAAAAGTGTGTAATGTAACGAGTTTCAAAGAACATAACGAGAACTGTCAACACATGTGGCACAGACGTTTCGGGCATCGTGACGAACATGCAATCGCTAAATTAGTGTATAGTGACCTAGCAACCGGCATTAAGATTAAAGATTGCGGCATAAGTGAAACGTGTGAAAGCTGCATTAAGGGAAAAATGACAAGGTTTCCTTTTTCAAAGGAAGCAGAGCACAGAGCTGAAGCAGTGCTAGATTTACTGCATACAGATGTCTGCGGACCAATGCAGACAAAAAGTTTAAGTAATAAGCGTTACATTATTACAATTATCGACGACTACTCTCGCTTCACATACGTTCAATTTTTGGAACAAAAGTGTGAAGCAACTGGTTTCATCAAGCAGTTCGTCGAAACTTGCAAGACGCAATTTCAAAAGACGCCAAAATGCATAAGGTCAGATCGAGGAAGGGAATATGTAAACAACGAACTTCGTAAATTTCTACAAAGTAATGGTATATTATTTCAATATACAGTTGCATATACACCGCAGCAAAATGGAGTTGCAGAAAGGAAAAATCGATCACTGCTGGAAATGGCGAGATGTATGATTGCGGATGCAAATCTTTCTAAAGACTATTGGGCAGAAGCAGTCAATACGGCAAACTTTTTGCAAAATCGATTACCATCTAAGGCTGTAAAAAGTACACCATATGAACTATGGCATAATGAAAAGCCCAATGTTGAAAATTTGCAGATCTTCGGTAGTGACGCCTATGTTAAAGTACCAGATCAACAGCGGCGGAAGCTCGACGACAAAGCAGAAAAATATACGTTTGTGGGCTATTCCAGTGAATCGAAAGCTTATCGCTTAATTGATCAACAAACAGGCCGCATCAAGATTAGTCGTGATGTGATTTTTCTTGAAAAAAGGGTTAGATCTTCAGACGTCATCGAACAAGACGACAATACAGAAATTATCGTGCCCGATATTAATGAACAAGGTAATTTGACGAATATTATATCCAATGTTGAGTTTGACATAGATAATACGGAACCGAAGCCTCCGAGAGTACCACCTGTGCAAGAGCAAAGGCGATCAACTAGAGAAACCAAAGGCGTACCTCCAGACTTTTACGGTGCAAGTGCTCGGTTGATTGTGCAACAGCTCGAAGATCCACGTACTCTAGAAGCAACAACAATCTACGAAGACAACCAAAGTTGCTTAAAAATGCTAAGCAATAAAAAGTTCAGCAATCGGACTAAGCATATAGCGACCAGATTTCATCTGATTCGAGATTTAAAAGATAAGGGCCATTTTAATTTCGAATACTGTCAGACGGATGAAATGCTTGCAGATATGCTCACCAAACCTTTGGGCAAAGTAAAGTTGCAGAAATTTGTAGCAGAATGCGGCTTGTTAATTCAATGAAGTGCTCATCGTCATCGAGGAAGGGTGTTGGAGTTTTTATACAGATGTGTTTCCATTCAAAGACTTTCTCTAACGATGACTATGAGAAATATGGTACGCACATTTTCTAAAGGACAGTGATTAACTTTCTCTTTGCTATTAATAGAACAGTTCTTAGACAGTGTTTTTCCGGGCATATAGTTTTAGTTTATATCGAGCCATCGTACATTACGTTTCAAAATTCATTTATATTCTACATTTTTATACACGCATTTGTCTGCTGTGATTTATTTATACTTCAAATAAAAGTTCCTTTTTAATACACGCGAGTATTGAATATTTGAACATAAATAATAATTCCAACAGAAAAAATAAAAACAATATAAAATTTGGAAGGCCAAAAAAATTATACATACGACCTTTTTATTTTTTATAACGTATTTAAAAACAGTGTTTAATATGTCGAAAGGCCTTCTTTTTTCTTGATCATATCTTGTTGTTTCTCGGCAGCGATTTTACCAATCGATTGGTGATTTCTTCTGATATTTTGCTCCACTCAACCATCAAATCTTTCTTAAGATTGAATCTGCTCGTAATTTGTTTTTTGACTCGTCTGTTCAGATTTTCTTATAATTGTTCCATAGGGTTTAAATCTGGGCTCTGAAGTGGAAATTCCAAATTATGATACATATTATATAGAAGCCAATCGCGAATAATTGCAGCAGTCTATTTTGGATCGTTGTCTTGTTGGAAGTGCCAAACTCCTTCAAGGCTTAATAGCTTTACTGTGCCCTGCAGTATCTTGAGGAAGACAAAATGATACATGGTTGTTTCGCCGAATGCCAATTTATCAGTTCCAGCAGTCATCAGAAAGATCCAAACCATAACTGAACCTCCATCATGCTGTATGGTTGGAACTACGTTGCCAGGACTCAACGCCTTATTATTTTTATGCCAAACTCGCTGTTTGCCATCGTATCTAAAAATGCGTTCGTTTGACCAAATGGTGTTCTTTCCCATTATCTGCGTGAGTTCTTGCAAATTATTATCTCTTCCTGCGTTATTTTTCTCCAAACTCTGTAATTGTATCCCTCTTTTTGCAGCACACATCGAATAGTTTAAGGATGACCTGTTATTTTCGATGAACAGCAAAACTTTTCCAACAAATACTGTACCGTCATTTTCTGTTTTTTTTGTTACTGTGACTTTACAGCTTATCACGCAAAGGAACTATGTGGATGACCACTTTTTGGTTTATTTTCATATTTTCCTGTTGCCTTAAAATTATTTTTAACAGTCTGCACTGAGGATTTACCAATACGTATTGTTTTATCTTTAGTTTTCAAAGATTTTTCTTCTTAGTTCAATTTAACTAAGTTATCGTAGCTCCACACAAATTTCGTTCGTTTTATAACTCATTTAAAAAAATATAATTTGCATTCATAAGATGTGGAATTTATAATAACAACTCTTTACATAATGTTCACTAACTCAAAAAAAATTTCAAACTTAAATCCTTCTACTATTTAAACTCAACTTTTATTGGTATCGTATGTAAATTTTTATGACCGTCATAAAACCTTTTTTTTCCTATTTCTTCAAAACGGACTGCATATCAGACAAAAAATTCTTGCCACTGAGTGTATGCATTTTTAAAGATATAAAAAAACCGAACAAACCTATCAAGTAAATAATAATTCGCACACTTTACTTGTGATTTGTAAACTAAATTATTCAACTGTATATTTCATTTATTAAATTTCAACACAAAAATTGAAACTAGTTTCAGTGGCAGAAGCCAAACTTCTGCTTGCAGTCTTTTTTTTTGGTTTTATTGCCAAGTCACTTGATCGCAATTAACCCTTCACCAATTAAAAAAATACTAGATTATCGCATGCCAGTCATTACACCTGAACAGGTAATTCAGCAGTGAGCGCCATCAGGTCGGTTACTTGCGTCTAAGTGGACCAGACGATCAGGAAAAAAATCTTGCCACGCGCCTAAGTTATTTCCAAGATATCTTGTATCTATTTTTTTACTATTGACTTAAAATGTTGGGTTTTTTTTCGTCTATCAATCACCTTTTTTTATTTTTCAGTTTCCCTTCTGTTAGCACTGCTGTCTTTGATCTTCTTATTGAAAATATCACCTGGAGGACGAGAGCTGCCACCACCACCGCCAGGACCTACTTCCGCTGATGACTACATCATTGTTTACGACGTAACCCTGGCCTTATGTGCCCTGTCGTTGTCGTTAAACCTGTGCTGTTTACTTGTGTGCGCAATTCAATTTCTTTTTGCGGTGAAATTGGTGCGAGCACCTGCAACATCTGGAAGGTAAGTTATACTTCTAAGATATGTTTCGAGTAGGTGCATGTGCTATGCTACCTTACGCGAGTTCCTTCTTCCTTGGTATCATGTGTTCAGCGTAAAATTTTACAAGGGTGAAAATTCCGTTACAATGAAACGGTGGAACATAGGGGACATTTTGGTTTCTACAAGTTTCTAAGCCAATTCAATGAGGAAGTTTTCACGCAGGGGCGAATCTCTATTTTTCAACTTGTTTATTAGAGGCGTTTAAATTTTTTTTTAGAAAATTCGGACGTTATTATTTGGAAATTGACTGTGGTTTATTCAATTCATAAGCTAAAAGACATCAAATTTGTAAGTTTGTTAAAACATAGAATAACTAATTAATCTTCACTTAGCGGTGTATTTGAATTTTCGACATGTGATGTGATCCATGATCCTACATTTGCTAATAAAATTTCTCGAGATGATGTCGCTAACAACTTACACAACAGGATTCACCCTTTGCAATCATTTGGGTTACATCTACCACACGATTACATTGCAAACAATTCCTTCAAAATCTTTAAATCAATGTAAGAATTATATTTCCGGTCAATTTCTCGTTTAATTCTTCACCATTCCACTATACATTATACTTAAAAAGCAAAAAGCAACAAAGGACCTAAACGCGAACCTTTGTCAGTTGACTTTCCACTGAAATGGTTTAGCCTGAGGGACAAATAAAGAATGCCTTCATGCATACGGTCCAAAAGTTCGCGTAAAATCGTTATGTGCTTCACTCATGTGGAACATAATAGCTTGCTTGAGGTATTCTTTGTAAACACTCTTTTTGTTGTTGTTTTGTTTCGCTGAAATCGTTTAACGTTCGCTTTTGGTAGTTTGCCACTTAAAAACCATGAATGAAGACAATTTTCGAAAGAATGTTTTGTGAGGAAAAGTCTCTTGAAAATGCTCGTTAAGTATAGTGGAGGTGGTGAAATCCACGAATAGGTGGTAAACATTATACATAGTCATGATTGTGGTTCGTTATTGCAGGTTACAGGTACTATATATGTACATATGTATTATGAATCCGTTAGATGAAGAGGATGATTATCGAAGTGAAATAAATGGATGGGTTTGTTATTATCGACGACTATGTCGAAAGTACTATTAAATTCCTGACAATTGTTTGTGAAACAGTAGATATTCTCGAAGTTTTTTCTAATTATAATTTCCTATTTTGGAGTACACAGCCTGAAATTTTACTTTAAGTGGATAAGTCGGGCGAAGAATTTCCACCTTTTAACATTTGTAATAGATTTCCTAGTAGTTCAATCAAACAAGCAATAATTTAAAATAGAAATCTAAAAAACAATGCGGATATGATACTGTAATAGGCACATTACATGCTCTAGTTTACAATGAAAATATTCTTCATTTTAATTTGAGTGCCAAACATTTAATCTTAAAAATAATTAAATTGTTTAATTCTGCTGTTCTGTATCTAAGGAATTTAATAGTTGAGCTAATACGACTAAGTGAAATTTGTTCATACTGCATATAACAAAAGCTATACAAGACTCCTGAAATCGATGATCCCCCGGCAGAGCTTCTTCAAAACAATAGATCTTTGCACAATAATCTCAGTCGTAAAATGATTTCTAACATATACACAGAAGATAAGTTATTCGGCAATTGACTTAATTAAAAATAGTTTCATGAGCCCACGTTGGGCGCTGTTTATAATGAATTGATTTGAATCGTTAAGGTCAAAGTGTTGAGGGTTGTTTGGTTCAGGTACGAAGTAACAAACGTTTAATGTCAATCAGACGAGTTTATTCTCTAGAAGAGGGTTGGTTAATTTTGTTAGGCTAGCTCAGTCCACCTGGAGTGTGGTCACGGTTCGTTTTACTTATTGTGGGCCTGACATTTAGAGTATCGTAGAAAGTACAGTCTTGAGTCGTGATGATGATTATTTTCATTATATGGCACTTCCCAATTGGTTTCGATTTTTTCTTGAATATTTTGGACTTTTTCCCAATTGATTTAGACTTTTTCCCAAAACATTTGGACCTTTTGTCAAAAAGTGGCTAATACTTTTTCTCAAAACCTGCAAATTTTTATCAACAGAGTTAATTTCATGGTTTACAGACATATTCAAGGTAAACCATAAGCTTAAATTTATTGGGGAAATGTTTATAAGTTTTATTTTAAGTGAAACAATCAAGATGGACTGTTTTTTCAGTTCTTACCAATTGTGAAATAGATCCCTTTTTAATTTCCTTAATCCTTTCTATCCTGATAAGTAAACTAAAGTAGTAGTTATGTGACGTTAAACTAAAGTGGGCACATCTTTCAATAACGCAGGTCTGCGATAAAAAAATTGTTTGACCCTAATCGTCTTTTTGGATATGTTCTATAAAGGGTATGAAAGTAAAAATAACAAAAAGGTTTCAACACCTATCGAACTAAAATCCTTTATTATTATTCTTTGCTGAACAGATCGAAAGTAATTCCACATAAGTGACCTACCTTAATGCTTAGCATTAATTAACAAGTTTTACCCGAACTCATCTTTATGGGTAACATTAGCAGATCTATTTATCTAAATCTATCTAAAACCATTTAAGCTGACTAGAATTCAGTTCTAGAATTGAGGAAATGAAATGAAATTTGAATTCAGTACCATTTGAATCTGCATAAAGACTGCATTGTATAAGCAAGCAAACAAACACGTATCATTTCTTAGACCACTTCCTCAACTTCATCCACGGTTACAAAATAGAAGCCATTCAATTGTGGCTATCAATAATGTTCATGTTACCCGAATACTCTGAGAGCTGAAAGTATATTTACTGTAAAGATACAATTGTGTTTTGCCAATCCACATACATACCTTCAAATGTGTACCTTAATCCGAATATATCTTCACCATGTCTTTCTTGGCGGTTAGTTGAACCAGTGAGCCTTATTCAATGAATTCCTGTGGTTAGGATCTGTAAGCAGGTGATACTTGAGCCATATAATACGATTGTAGGCTGTGTCGGTCGGTCACTAATTCGTCTTAACCGTATTGAATTTCACCTGACTCGGCCGATAATAAAAATGCGAAAGACAATTCTGATGACTGTTTCTTTTCGTTTTCTTTTTAATTTGGTGTTTTAATAGTGTTTTACCTTAAGGGGTCTACCCTCTTTTAGCAGTGTAAAAACGGGTTATTTTTAATGATTTTTTTAGAAAGGTTTTAATTATAAATATTGATAAAAGAGGGGTTACACTCAATAAACACACTCCCGAAATACACAAAAACCTTTCTTATTCATTTATGTGAGTTTTTATCAATGAAAATGCTGGTTGAATTTTTTTCGAAAAAACGAAAGGGGTGTGCGCCGTTGATGAAATTTTCGAGATGGTCGATCAGAAACAAAATTATCAACTAGCTTGAGGTTCAGTAGGTTAATAGCCATAGGGCGATTTCCGATTTTTGCAAAATTGACAAAATGACGGACATTTTTCGAAAAATTACGAAAAGCATGCTTTTTTCACCGTTTTTGGCAAAAAAAAAATTAAAATCAAAACCTTCTATTTACGCTATAGGTGTAGTTATGAAGAATTTTTGGTAAACATTTGGTGAGAATCGGTTAAGTAGTTCCCGAGATTTCATCAACGCGGCGTCGAAAATCGTTGTTTCGAGAAAAACTTTTTTTTTTAATGAAAATCGCGCTTGGGTGACAAAGTGAAAGTTGCCCAAAAATACAGTTAGACTGCTCCAATCTTCCTAAAATTTTAATATTATATTTCTGTAATATACACTTTCCAAAAATGCAATAAAAAAATCGATTTTTTGAAAATTATAAAGAGGGTAGACCCCTTAAATAAGAAGCAAGAGTGCGTTGCCTTTTCGGAGCGCAATCCACGCGTATCCCCGCGCGCTGTTGGTGTTGAAATTTAGAACAATTTTAACTATAAATTTCTCAAAACTGTACACGTGCTCTGTTAGTTGCACGTTAGCAGGAAACGCTGAAGTACGTATTTTGCAGACTAGAGGTATATCAAATTTATTAATGATTTTTCAATAACTTAAACTTTAAACGCGTTTATCTCGGAACAACGTTTTTCAAACCGGCCGGATTCTTTTCTCAAACAATTTTTGTTTGATTCATTTGAAATTTTCACAATATGTTCAATACTAGTTTCTGCATGGAAGTACGTAGGATTTTTTCTTTATGTTGCATATTTCAATTGTTATTAACAATTTTTGAGCGTTTTTTCCTTCGTTTTTTTTTTACATTTTTTTTTCAAAATGAAGCCATTTTGTCAAATATCAATTTAAAGAAAATTCTACGTACTTCTCTGGCTGTTATTATGCTTTATTGGCAATCATTTGTTTCATAATCATAACCTTAACGTATCAGGAAAAAACGGTCCGATCACGATGCCATGAAAAAATAAGGCGTTTCTGAAGAAATGCTAGGGAGTCGCCATTTTGTTTTTTTAAAGTTCTGAAAAAATTCAAAGAGAATGTCAAATACTTGTGCAATATAAATCTTTTTACCGAATTTCGATATATTGTTTGGTTTTTGAGAAAAAAATTCCCAAAAAATGATTTTTTTTACCTCTTCATGATCAAAAAATAAATACAGTTAGTTTGAAACGATTATCCTTTAACTTAAAATTTTTAAAATTGCATTATGTGAAGCGGATAAATTTCTTTAGAAACTTGAGTTGCAGCGGTAGAAATGGCTTATTCTCTACTTAAGAGAGACTTTATGCATATTTGTCAGATTAACTAACGAATAGTTCAAGTAACGTAGAATCCACTTATAATGAACGTCAGAGTATCACCGAGTGTACATTATATCTGAGACTTAACCGAGTGCATTATAAGGAGTTCCTGTTGAAGTTGCAAAGTTATTTTCAATAACAGTATGTATATTAGTTTGAACGTGAAATCCGGAAACAGGAAATTTATTTTTCAACGTCTCAATAAATTTATTTTAAAAATTATCTCGCTGAGAAATATACACCGTAGTAGAAAACTATTCATAAAATTAATATCAATAATTTTAAAGGAATCGAAATAAACTTCTCAACCAAGGATTATGTCTTAAAAATGTAACCACAAAATTGTGCCCACATTTAACCATAGCCCATGTCATATTATATGATAAATATTTCTCGGGTTAATTCATTGTCATATGTCGAAATTCGATGTTACTACACGCAATCTATTTATGTTAACTATCTTGTAATAGGGGCATGTCATCTTCTAGATGTTGTGGCCTACAAACATCGTCATTGCACGCTCATCTTTAGTTTGCTTTCTTATTAATTTGGACTAAAAAGACGAGAGGGAGTCTGTTTGCAATGAATCATGTGCAGACGTACATACATAGTTGTTGTCGTCGTATTAAATAGAGCGTGATCTTAAGAAATAATTTACGCTAGACTGTTAATCAGATTGGTAAAGTATTGCATTAGAGTAGGCGCACTGTTGCTTGTCCTTATTATTATCACTTTCAATGATAGGGGCATGTGTACACTGGAAGATTTAGTTGAAATTTTTTTGGGATGTTCAAGATCAATCTTAAAGCATGCGTAGATCGTAGATTTAATAGTAGTAATCTATGTCAACCAGAGCAACAGTTGCTTATATATCGCAAGTATACAGCAAAACATGGATTTATTTTCTAAATAAAATCATCAGAAAATGCCGTATTTTTTATATTAGCAATGAATTCACTAATAAAAACGGTACCATTTTAGGTTCAGAAGACAAATATTTGTTAATAAAATTATATTTGGAATTTAAAGACATACGAGAAATGTCCATCTCTTAAAAAATTATATTCTCTAACACCCTGAAAATTATTATTGCTCTGAAGAAATGCCGATAGCCTTAAAGACCAGTGGTTGAATTTACAACTATTGTAGTAAATGCTAGAATTTTTGAAGGTTTTATACTTTCTACCACTTTTATTCACAATATGTTTAACTAAAATCTGAAAGGTTCGTATGAAGAACGAAATACACAACAATTTCTTTGTTTCGTGATTTAAGCCGTTGCACGTTTTCGGTGAAATGCTAAAATCGAATTTTCCAAAAAAACTAAGCTTATAATAATTTATTTTCTTCTTTGTATAGAGTGAAAGGGTGCTCCTTTTCAATAATCATGTGTACCTAAGTGGCATATAATGGTATTCTGAGCAATCACTGAGTTTTATTTTTTCAAAAAAAAACTCAGTTTGCGGTTTTATTTCCATTCAACGAAAATCATAGTCTCACTATGCAGCCAAAAAGGCACGAGTAATGATTATAGATTATTATCTTTAAAAATTTCAAATTCTGGCATATCCCCTTGTTCGAATTCCTTGGCAGGTAGGACATTTAATTTTTATTTTTTTCACCAAAAACGTCAGTTTTGCTTACCAAAAGTGACCCCCTCGGCACAATATATTTAATTTTTTTTAGCATTCAGCATTATTCGAAAATAACGGGCTCATTTTTCAAAGTAATCGATAGTAAAAACTAGCGAATTTCAAATTTCAAATCGACGCAGACACTGTGACTTTCTTTTTAATAAGCGATCTGTCGTTTGGAATTGCCGACCTTTTTGATTTACTTTGTAATTGTCCCGTTCTGAGAAGAGCCCGATATATTAAAGACTCAACACATTAATATGAAAAAATTTCAACCAGGAAAAGTTAAAACATTTTAAAGAATACAATAAAAAAACTTTTATTTAAATATTTTGGGAAACTTCGTGCAGCCAGATAATTTTTTTGTATTGTAAATTATCATGACAGCTGAAACTTTACTTTTTTAAATTTTTTGACTTAAAATTTACTTAGAAAACGCACATTTGAATATACATAAATTGTGAACGTAAAAGTTGATTACGATAAAAACCCAACTAGTTTTAATTTACATTGACCTGGAAGATCACTTTATGAAATTCTTTAATTCCAATAACGTAACGTAAATTCACAAAAGCTATGAAAGGAAAATTTGCCAACAATATCGTCTTAGGTGATTATGATTAAGAAAATCTGAGCATTTAACGGCGGTGCTACACTTCTGTTAAAAATATTTCTTGTGCTTGAATATGATATTGTTGACTTTTGACTTGCAATTTTCAAGAGAGAAATCAGGACGCGTCAAAAGAAAATACTGCGAATTTTCCGTCTGCAATTTGAATTTTTGGTAGACCCACCTAAGCAAAAGTGTATGTCAGCACCAATAGGAAGAACAGTTTTTACTTCTTTTTTTCAAAATTCGGTTGTCTCATCGTCTTTAATGGCAATCGACGAGGAGACAATCCTACAGTTTCATATTATTCTACAAGTGGCTTTAATATACGTGAATTTCGAATCGAAGAATTGACTTGGAACTAAAAAAAAGTATGGAACAAGCATGGACATTTATAATATTGTATCTTTGGTATTATATGCCAACTAAAACCAGTGTAAACAAACTTGAATTCATGGTTCAAAAATAATTAATTTTGCGCTGCTACCAATAGGATAGAGACCGGAAAAAATTCAAGTGCTTTCAGAAAATTCATCAAGTAGATAAAAGAAAATTTCACACGGAAACGAAAAGGGTGAAGTCTTGGGGAGATCTTTATTTTATGCTCTCAACAAAATCTGAAACTATGATTTTAATATTGCATAGATGCAAAATTTGAAAATTAAATGCATAATATGACAATCATATTATTTTTTTAAAGGCCGCTTTGAAGCTTCTATTTGTTCGAATATTTAATCTGAAATTCTTCATCAGTAAATCAAATTATGCAAAATTCCAAACATATAATAATAATTTCGATGCTTTCGACTTTTAGCTATGTTTTCAGGATTTAATCTCACCGTGTGCCACCTTGGAAGTAGAGTATTTTTATGTGGTATCCACCGTAGGCATAAATCGACAATCTGCTCTAAAAAGCGCGAGTTATTACTCAAAGAGATAAAAATATACAGGCTTTTTTGAATAAAATGCCATGGTCTATAGTTTCGTTGTTTTGCGACAACGTTTATGAAAAAAAGACTTTTATACTTATTGCTATTTTGAGGCAAGGGTTTAATGTTTTAAAATTTTAACCTAACCTTATCTTGTAGAAAATTTTATTACGCAACTTTCAATTTCACACAACGTTGCTCTCAAATGCACCGTTTTAAAGTTAAGTGTGACAAAAGTAGGAAAAAATCGATTTTTTTGAACATTTCGATTTTTTTAATGATCCCGATTTTTTTGTGTGGGAGGATAAGTCAATTATCAACGGCCAAATGTAGTCGTTTTCTACAGATTCGCCCTGGTCTATATGCCAAAGCCCTAAAATAAGACTGAAATTGTAACAATGAACATTTTTTCTCAAACATGAAATATTTATTATTAAAGTTTCATCTCAACGCGAACAAATATCCCTGAGCTTACCAACAGTGACATAATCACATGACTGGCAAGCCTACCTATTCTAACGGACCGTGAATATATGCAGAAAACATAATTAACCGTCTAATTGGCCTTCACCTTAACATGCTAACAAGCTAATTACCATCAGCCTATCTTCAAAATGATCTTGTTTTATCACTGTTACAGCACAAGGTAACATTCTTGCTCGAGTGCATTTTACCTTGTAAGTGTAATTTAAAAGTCACATCAGGAAGCAAATGAGATCGAGCGCTATCATCATCGCAACGATTATTTATTTCTCAGGACAGCAATTATTTTGCATCAATCTATTGTTTGCTTTATACACAAACCGAGCCTCTCACGGTAACATTAAAAGAAAATTCACTACAGATAATTGTTAACACTTTGAAACAATAGACTATCAAGGTTTAGTATTAATTTTCTAATTATTTGGTGGATACAAAAGATTTCCGATAAGAGTGTTATAATTTTTGAACTGTCAGGCAGCCATGTTTTGTTTGAGGAAATCGTCCGAATCACTTGACATTTAAATTTTGTGTTGCGTGACGGGTTGTTCTTAATAGACAAACTGTCCTGGAAAATGTTAAACTTAAAGTTGTAGAAACATTTAATGAAAATTAAATTCAGGAATCGTTACGACACTTTAATTTTGGATGGATGGGTTTGTCAATAAGCAATATTATTAAACATGGAGAGATGTTTCTACCCTTTGAATACTTGAACTAGAATTGCATTCACAAATTTAGGGGGTGATTTCTTCTTAGTCAATACTTGGAGGAGCTATTGCGATACACAAATTAAACATTTAATTGTTGGCATGCTAGAGATTAAGGCTCCATTTTATTTTCTAATGGGGAAGTTTTGGCATTATGTAATAATGATAAGCGTATCTTATTAATGGTTTCAATTGTTCATTGCCATAAATTCGATGACAAGAAATGGTTACTTCTACGACTTAAACAAACTGACAAAACGTTGTTTGAAGGAAGACATCTTTCAGTGAATAAAATGTTCTTGCTAGTTGACATAATTACACATTTTCTCGAGGGATGATGCCTTAAGTTTTTGCAAAAAAAGTAGCTACATTTTATTATCTGAAAGGAAATGCTATTGCTGTTATTGTATTGAGTGTACAACTTTGCTTCCGCGGTTTCCCGATAGATGGCTATATCAGCAAGCTGCGGTCGGTACGTACGTAGATTAAAATTGTCAAAAGTAATTTTGGACATCTGCTAACGTATCGAAATTGCCGTATTAGTGAAAGTTGTTGGCATTTTTGAATGATTCCTTAAATCAAAATGTCTGTTCTTGTGCGAAGTTCTCGTCATTTGCGAGAAGTTTTGATCTTCTACTTTCATTTGAAAAAAACTGCAGCTGAGGTTCATCGAATGCTTTCAAATACGTACGGTAAGGCTGTTTTGAGTGAAAGAACGTCTCAGGAGTGGTTTCAACGTCGAGGACAAGCATGGTGGTGGGAGAGAAAAAATATTCAAAGACGAAGAATTGGAAGAACTGTCCGATGAAGATTCATGCCAAGCACAACAAGAACTTGCTCAATCACTGTGAGTGACTCAAAAAGCCATCTACAAACGCGTCAAGGTCATGGGTATGATTCAGAAACAAGGAAATAAGTTCCGTACGAGTTGAAGACGAGAGATATTGAATGGCGCTTGTTTGTATGGTAACAACTGCTGTAAAGACATAATCGGAAGAGATTTCTACCTCGCATCGTAACTGGCGACGGAAAATGGGTCCATTATGATAATCACAAGCGCAGAAAGTCATGGGGGAAACCCGGACATGCCTCCACATCGACAGCAAAACCGAATATTCTCCATTTGGTAGGACCAGTTCGGTGTGATATACTACGAGCTACTAAACCATCACAGGAGATCGGCACCGAATACAACTGATGCGTCTGAAATGTACATTGATGGAAAAACGGTCACAGTACCGAGAAAGACAAGGAAAAGTCATTCTCCAGCATGAAAGTGCTCGGCCACATGTCGCAAACGTGGTCAATACAAACTTGGAAACCCTGAAGTGGGAGGTCCTGCCTCACCCTCCGTACTCCCCAGACTTTATTCCTTCTGACTACTATCTGTTTCGTTCGATGACGCACGGCCTGGCTGATCAGCATTTTTTTTGTACGAGGAAGTACGAAAATGGATACAATCATGGATCGCGTCAAAAGACGTCTCCTTTTTCCGAGATGGGATCCGAAAATTGCCGGAGAGATTGGCAAAAGTTATCGCAAGTAGTATTTTTTGACAGTACAGCTTTAATTCCGGGAAAAAACCGCGGAAGCAAAGTTTTACATCCAATAGAAATACAGTCTGATTGATGTTCCAGATTCATAGAAAATTCACACCAATCATATTTGCTGAACCAAATGAACTTATGTAAATGATATCACATTTCACCTATAAAGCCATTATATTTACTTTCATATAAAATTCATTCATATATTTCTATTGCTCGTATTTGTAGATGTTTCATTAGTTTAACAAATTCATTTTTCAAATTTCAGAGGAAATAAATATCTGCAAAAGTCAAGCGTGAGTCGAGTTTGTGCTGTTGGTGGATTTTTCATATCGATACCGATATTTTTAACTGGTAAATCAAATGAATTTCAGTTAAAATTACGTAGTTAATGATTGGTTTTTTTCGTTGCAGGTATTATCCTATACACCTTCACACAATTCCATTCAACGCCAGCCATCATAACAAGTGTCCTAATCGGAGTTGGAATCATCTTTTGCGGATGTGCAATGGTCCATAACGTGTTCGTTTGGCAAAAGGAGAAAACAATATGCGTTCGCCAGAATCCCCCCAATTTGGTATTATCGCCGCAACTAAGTACAATATCACCGCCCCCACCAGTTCAATATATGAATCATAACGGATCAGCTCATATACATTTGAGCACTAGCCCACATACACCGTTATCGCATACCCAGCTTAATCATAGTGGCCAAGTGACCCAGCTAACTCCAGTGACTCCACTATCGGCAAATCACTCGCATGTCAGTTTCAATCACTCCTACGTTCCCACGTATGCTGTGCGTGCCGCAACTGCAACACCACCCACACCGAAGGTGAATACAGCCCTTCTGAACGGAAGGGATGCTAGTGGTTCTGTGAGTCCTGGCATGCCTACAAATAATACTTCGGCAAATTTGGATTTGAGCAATGGAACAAATATTTCACCTCATGAACTATCGACCCTTGTGTAGAGGCGGTGTTTGGGAGAAATGAGGCAAGCGCTTCACCACCCTTATTTTGGAACACAGACAAATCCACTAAGTTAGTGTGGCGAATAATGTGTAAATAGTAGTTAAATCATATTTGTTCATATGCGTTAGTTAGACGATAAGATTATTTAAATAATTTCTTTGTTTCGAAGATACTCTATTTGAATTGTCGTTTATCTTATTCGTAACAAACAATTCAGTTTAGATTGTAGATCCTTTTAGTTTCAGATGGATATTGTGTTTCCTCTAAATGTATATTTATGAACATTTTGAAACACACGCTTTGTCGTTTAAGGGCTAAAAAATGTAAGAACTTATTTAATTGTGTCAACTGAAATGATGTTAAGTTATAATTGAAATCATGTACAATTTGACGAGAGTCTTCTTTTATATTTATATGTGGAAAATAAAATATGAAATGTTTGAAGTCGAGTGTGTGTTGAAAACATATTTTGTACAAAACGAGAAGAAGATGGAAATCCTTTCCTTGAAGCGTTTTACTAGCGAGTGTACCGTATTCTACGTCTAAGGTGATTTTTCCGTTAAACCCTAATAAAACGGCGAATAGCAGTTTAATGCACTTATTTTACAATCGAGTTCTTTGATTGTCATTACATTAGATTAACTATCACATTCTTCAGATATAAGTTTAACTAGTTTCCACAAATACTGTATGGCGGAACCTCATGCAATTTCATTATACCGGCTGACCGATTTTTGGGCCTTTTTTCTTGATTTTCGGTCCTGCTGTTCTGATTCTAGTGGGTAAATGATTATGCACAAACATCGTCACTACTAATGATCCTCGGATGCCTGTTACGTTCGCCACGCAACGTGGTCGACTCACAAACCCATACGGACGAAATATGGGACTGCCTTGTTCTTGCCCAAACCATCGTGCGGGTAAACGTTGTCTTTTGAAAATTGATAATGTTACGTTCGCCACTTCACCCAACCATGAATGAATTATATTGTTATTAATGAATTATATTGTAGGGAGTAGGTCAATTTAGGCTAGAGGTTTGAATTGTATAAATAGAGGAGATGTATGTATGTTAAGGATATTGAATTAGATAGCTAAGTAGGTAGTAAGGTTTTTATGAGGAGGGGCCCTGGCCGTGCACTTGAGGCTGCGTAATTTAAGTATCATCAACAGCAAAATGCATTACTGTCAACGTCACAGACCCTGCAGATAAGTTGTCACCAATCACAACAACAAACAACGCTCACCCAATCGTCGCAACATATCCAAATCCAGGCTCCGCCCGGTCTACGATACGCCAATAGAGTCTACTATGCGCCTGTGATACCCACAACTGTTTGCACTTGCAATTCACCATGGTTAACCATGCCACGATTATTTCACCAGCATTCCAACCACATCCCACAAGCAGCAGCCCCCCCCCCCCGCCCTGAGGTGCAACACTCTGGCCAAACCCACGAAGCTTAAATCTCCAGCTGACGTGCGTCGACCAAAACCGGTCCCAAAGCTAGGAAAGCTTCGACGAGTTCAGCAAAATCGTCGGCCGATGACCGCCGATTCTGCGAGAACGGGATCGGCGGATCCTTTAAATATCGCCGGGAGAACAACTGGCGGGATTATTCTGTGCGGAGCTTGAGTAATGGAGACGGAAAAACTCGTTTTGGTGTTAGATTGCAGCTCGAGGATTGGGATTGCGGACTGATTGGGTCGAAGCTTGGGCTGTCCGGTGCTGTGCTGAGACGGGGAAGCAACTACGAGAAAGACGTCGACGACGTAGCTGTTCGGTGCTAGGCGTTCGGTGGTGGACTGGCCTCTGGAAGAAAATTGGACTGGAGCTCGAGGACGATCATAAGGAGGACGGCGGACAACAGGCGGCGGAAGTAGGTTTAAGGAGACGGAGAAAAAAGTAGGTATAGGTATAGATAGGAATAGCTAGGTTTTTAAGAAATTGAAAAGAAATAAATAGTGTCTTAAGAATAAAGGAAGTGTGTTAGCTGTGTGAAGTGGCAAAGCGGAAATCGCGTTTCCGGCTCTTGTATTCATTGGTTTCAAGCTCCCAATTCGATCGGTGGTTTTGGGTCGTCGCGAATCCTGTTCCCGTTTCCGGATTCGCGGACAGGGCAGTTATGGCGGATAAACGGGTGGCGCACCATTAAAATATATACCCACACCCCTCTTCGCGGGTTTAACCCGGGTGGGACTGTCCAAACCGTGGTCAGGATTGGCTGCGGTGCAGTGATGAACGTTATAGGAATTCAAGCTGTAACATGCCAATGAGTGAAGCGGTAATGGTTGACTCGCTTGAAATTCCGTTAATTTATATAAGCGGAATGTTCACATGTATTGGTGATGTTTTACATTCGCAAGTTAGTTGTGTTCTTATGACGCGGTGGCGATTGCATGCGCTGACGAGATGCTCAACGTAGGTTGATTTTATTTTTAATTTTTGGTGTTGCTGTCTGTTACACGAGAGAATTTTATTTGGCGTAAGTGGGTAACTTTCAAGCACGTTCTACATTCATCATCACACAATTGAAGGGAAAACTGAAGACTGTGTTCAGATTTATAATATCTATTCACTATTTTGAGTAGATAATTCAATTTATTATAGAAGCCAATACGAATTCAGTTCACAAATGAACTTTTGAACGAAGAAGGCAAGTCGAGCTTCCAATAGTCTTGCTGAAACCTTTAACTTTTTAAGTTATCAAATACATTCATTATAAAAATATTTTTGTCTCAATATATTTTATCACAATAATTTACAGTTGTTGCTTACATTCTATTTTTCATAAATACATACAACTTTTATGCATCTATTTACTCATCGAGAATGATATCGTCATCCAATGTCACTCTTAATGGTTCACTATCACCATCATTATTAATATTACTATGGTTAAAACTGTCTATCTGACTTTCCGACCCAGTAGTACTTCCACTTCTATGATCCCCGTCGTAGATTTCTGTCGAGCTATCGTCCAAAAAGTCATTAAACATGACACTCCCGCATGACAAACATCCACCTCCAATGGCTCTTTCTACCCGCAAAGCAGCTTCATCATCCCCATGCTCCAAAAAAGCCGATTCAACTTTCGGAAATTTTTCCGAACCACTCCCATTTTGGCTTCGTTTATGAAGAGTCTTCATACATGTTGGACAATTTGTTTCGTCATCTCCCAAAATGGCGTGGTAGTTTTCGAAATCCTGTCGTTTTCGTCGAGAATCTGATTCGGATGATTTCTTATCGACTAGGCCGCTAATGAGCTTACTTAGAAGTTCTTTGACAACGTCGCCTGATTCGTCAGATTTCTCACTATTTACTTTTTTATTACCTGCTTCAGCCAAGAGTTCCAACAGATCGGGTAGATTTTTGATATCCTCTATCATTTTTTTCAATTTCCCAGTTGTTTCATCCTCTGACGATGTGGGCTCAAGAAGCTTTGTCAAGATCTCTTTCAAGGCATCCAACAGTTTTTGTTTACCCTCCTCCTTCCCCAAGAGTTCTTTAAAAGTTTCCTTACCAGCCAGGACAACACTACCAGCTTTTTCAAGAAGCTTCTTAATAACATCGACTGCCTCAGTATCATCGACATCATCACTTGAATCCTCAAAATTTTCTTCACTGGAATCTTCATTCGTGTTTTTATCCAAATCTTCAGACAGTGATGGCTTCTCGTCCAACGGTTGAGGATGCTCCAAAACTGATTCCTCGCCGGCAAGTGGAACTGCTTTAATAAGCTTCCTGAAAAACTGACCTCGCAACGAATTCTTGATATCATCCTTGGAAACTGAGTGCAAGTGGCATGGCTCACCAGCTAAAGATGCTTCATTGCAGCGGCATTGCAGGTTCAAGAACTTCTTGAATTCCTTGTCCACGAGCTTATCAATGTTTAGTGTAACTCGAAAGGTGTCTTCAACATTCGTTGGGGTTACTATGACCTCGGGTACGTCTTCTTTGACGACTTTTTCGGGTGCTTTATCATCCTTGTTTTCTAGCGGAGCCTCCACAACAGCTTTCAAAACAGGAAGAACAGTCGGAACGGTTTCTTCAGGGCTTTGGTCTAAATGCGCCTCTTCTTCGCTGCCTTCATGCGCAGATTCGTGTTCTTCAGAAATCGAGCCTGATTTCTCTTGCTCACTAATGTCTTCATCAAGTTGTTTCTTTTCAGGGACCGTAGTAAGCAGTGTTGTCAACAGTTCATCTGTTATTTCTTTAATAAAATCCTTATTGTTCTTCAGTCCGCCCTTATCCAACACATCGACTATTTCATCAATAACGGGTAACAGTTTGTCTGAAACCAACCCTTCGGGAATAGGATCGGTTTCTTCAATAGTGGTTGTGTCGCTTTTCGCTTCTTCAATTTGCGAGGCTGACTCATTCACATCCTCAGCATTATCATTAATATCGATCAAATCTTCAACCACGTCTTTCGCCTTGTCTTTAATCGCATTTGTGAACTTCTCAACTATCTCCTCTATCACAGGAGCAAACTTTTCAAGTAAATCATTCAAGGCATTCGATTTCCCACAATCATTGGGGGAGAGCAGTTTCAATAGTTCTCCGAGTAAATTTTGAATAAGCTCCTTCAGTACATCATTGATGTTTTCAATATCGTTTTTCACAGCCAAGCCCAATATGTTAGTGATGCATTCCAAAATTTTGCTGTTAACCTTTTCCAATATTGGCTTGACAATTTCCTTCAAATCATCCTCATCGCATAATTGCGTTACAATCTCTTTCAGTTTATCTTTTAGGTTTTCCAAGTTCTCAACGCCAATCTTTTCGACAACAGACTTCACGCCTGAAAGAACTTTTGCACCAATTTTAAGGACATCAATCAATCCCGGTTTTCTTGGTTTTGGCACCTCATCGTCGATACCATCATAGTCCTTATCGCAGTTACCATTGTCAACGGGCGATTCAATTGTCGGCTCGGTATCTTTGTGAAGAAGCTTTTCAAGGACTTTGTCCACAATTGGACGAACTGCATCTGGAATGGCATCAGGCAGTGATGACGTTGGTGGGGCTTCAGAATCTTTCTCGTAATTTCCAGAAATGAAATCAATAACATCTTTGAGTAGATTCGTGACTACACTTTTTATCGCATCCTCTATGCCTTCCATATCCTTAGAAGCTATTTGTGCCATAATCTCCTTGATAGCGTTCAGGAGAATGCTACTGATTGTCTTCACAACAGGCTGCAACATTTGATGAGCGACATCTGGCAAGGGCTTGTCGGGAGATAGAATGCCTGTTATTATTTCCTCGACAATATCGTCAACCATCTCTTCCAAAGTGGGTCCATTGTCCTTGCCAATTTGGCCAATGATTCGTTTAACTCCTTCGAGAAGTTTCTGCTCTATGATGTCAGGAATCTGTTTCAAGCGATCGAAAATTTCAGATGCTGTATGAAATCGATGTGAGTAACTCTGTTCGGGTACGTCCATATTTTCGGTTGAGCTTTCAGGCTCATCGTCAGATAGTTCATCGAATATTTTGTCTACTACGGACAAAAGTGCATCAGTGATGAGCCTTTTTGGCGATATGCTAGACGGAGCTGTTGACGAATCGGTGGTCGAAGGTTCAGACTCTTTATCAGGAACAAGGAGCTCCAATAGTTCTTCGATCAGTTTCTTGAGGATGCTCTTTACGTTATCCTTTAGATTGTCCAACTCTGAACCAGCAGATATTTTCAGTATTTCTTTGATGCCTCCAATGATTTTGCCACCAACATCTTTAAGCACGGGCTTGAGTTGCTCTAATTTGCTGGGAATATCTTCGACCGCGGTGACTAGATCCTTGATGAGATCTGTGAGCAGATCAGTGACTAGTTCTTCCAGAGCCTCCACACCTTTCTCGGCCACAACCTCAATAATTCGCTTGATGAGTTGCAACAGTTTTTCTTTGATTTTTTTTGGACTTATATTTATCAAGATATCTTTCAGATCGGATATTTCAGGTTTTGCATCATCTTCAGTTGAAGCTTCTGGTTTTTCATCTAGATGACCATCGGGATTCTCCGATGGTACGTCATCTGTTGCTTCTTCCTTGGTGATGGCTGATTCGATCAAGTTCTTGACCAAATCACGAATTACATTCTTCAATGCTGCTTTCAGGTCGGGCAACTGACTATCGCTGACTTTATCAATTATATCTTTCACTCGTGGTTCGACTTTTTCCCGAATGACTGCTGGCAATGGTCTTAGAATTTCTGCAATGTCGTCCAATGAAGAGGTGTCAGACTGCTGGATAACTGGAAGAACTGGAACAATGGGAACTGTTGGCACAGACGTGGGCAAGGGCACTGCCTGAATCTCATCATCACTTATCACACCCTCAATGACTCCATGCTTGTTAGTCAAAGCATGCTCTTTTCGCTTCAAGACAACACGCAGCAAATTGATAAGCTCGTCCCGTTTGCACTCCCAATCATTCCTTGATTGTTCCTCGCTGGCACTTTCAATATCACCATTTTCAATTAGTGGCCGTAATAATTTTCCCAGCGCATGACTGGTTCGTGCTGATAACTTCCCGCCTCGCGTTTTCACTGGAATCTCAATACTCTCGTCACTATCCTCAATATCGCTGAAGATCTCAGGACTTATTTCGATAGCATTCAATGATCCCTTCTTTGGCTTTCCGTTCGTATTGATAGACAGTAATATCGCGACAGGTTGATTGTCCTTATCAGGTTTACTTCGGAGCAAATACTTATATTTGGAAGTAAGCGGTTTCGCATGGACACATGTTTTACAATTAGGATTTTCCTGGGAATCTCTGAAATTAAAAAGCATATATTAAGCCATGAATGTTCATTTTTCTACACCAGATCAAGGATTACCGATCAGAAAAGCTTCCTAGCCCTAGAACTAGCCAAACTATAAAAATGGACCGCACACTCGTTGAACTAGACCACATAGTGCTGGCACAGAGGTGAAACCACTCTGTTCTTCTGTTCACTCTTGGACAGTGCAAGAAAAACGTGATAGCACATTATATATGATCCAAATGCGAATGGACTCGAGAATCGAACGTGATTATTCTAAAATAGTTAGTGGTAACCTTTCAATGTAATTTGTTTGCAGCCATACGCAGCCATATGCTGGCTTACGTGTAACATATGCATGCATGCTGTATCTATAAACGATGTTCATTAACAAAATTCGCTAGTCAGCAAATATTCCTTGGATTCATGAAAAATGTTTTTAGTTGATAAACAAATCAAATGTTTTACACATTTTTGTTTTGGAAACAAACAACAAGAACTGTACGAGTGGATGTTAATGTGTGATGATGATTCACTAGTGAGTTCAAGTACATTTGTGATGCTGGTTAAAGATTTTTATTCAAATACTTATTACATTTTTTAAAGTTTTTTTTAGAGAGGAGAGTCTTGATTTTATTAGAAATTTGTTTTCAAATGGTTTTGTGTTTGAAATATGTACATTTTTTTCGGGAATCTATTGGGTATTACATATTAGTTCAGCACGACATTAATAAAAAGTGTTTGATTTTCATCGACATTTAATGTTATATATTCGCTGTTATTTTATTTGTAAACATTTAAAAATACGCTGATGAGCGCTGAAATGTTTAATTATGAATAATGATAATGCAAAAATCGTTTCCAGTATTCAAGCCAAAAAAGCAGTAAATACATTCGAACTTAAATCAACTTGTCAACTTCTTGATTAGTTTATAATCGTTTGGAGCTCAATAGGGGTGTGTATTGTAATAGTAGCTCTCAGGTGTCTAAAAAAATACTTTTTTAAAAAATGAAATTAAGATTACATACTAAGCTTTGATTGAGTTGAAGTTTATTACTAGTAGGTTAAGGGTGCTCTAGTGATTAAAAATATCTGTAAAGTTTTCTTGTTCGCAACTATATTGAGAATTAGCTGCGCCTGCGTCTTCATTCTCGTGCACTTTAGGCTAGCATCACTTATCTGTAATCAATATTTTATGTCTTAAAAATATGTCCTGCTTGAAATTTAAGTCATTAACTTATTCAACCGCTTTTATTCGCATCGAGCACTTGTTTGCTTTCATAAACAAACTGAACGCGCACCTTTACCTGTCCGCATACATATCTCCAGCTACCTTAGTCAAGAAAATTTTATTGCATGCTACTCGACATTAGAAATCACCACTATTGCCTTTCTTACACTGTGTTCAATTTTGAAGGTACTGTTCTAGAGTCTTGTAACAATTCTTCCAGCTATCTTTGTTGATTCAAAATGTTGCTTTCACCATACCAATTTTCATCAAAATCTGTTTAGTAGTTTCCGCGTGATTAAGGTACAGACAAAAAATGCCAGAAATGTTACAAATAATTTTTTTACAAACCTTCATCAGACTATTGTAAAGGACTTATAAACGGCAACTCTAACAAAACAAACGTGGAACTCTCAGATCCTGTGCTACCATCAGAGCGTTAAAAGTTTCTATTTTACATCATATTGTAAAGGTAATCAGTGATGTTTTTCAAGGATTATTTGTCAAAACTAATGCTTATGCTACTTAAATATAAACCTTGTGTACACTCGCAGTACACTAAGCTCATCGAACAAATTTTCGCAATAAAAAAATCAATAATTTAAAATTTTTGTTACTGTTGACGAGGTTTTCCAATGCTTTCTCCTTACATGATATTTTATGAAATAACGCTAAGTAATTCTAATCCTGTGGAAATTTGGGATGATTTTTCCTCTTCCTACAAGATTCTGTATTAAATTCTTTGTGGAAACTTTACAAATTTCCAATACAGAATATTGTGAGCGTATTTAATTTCTCAAACAAATTATGATGTGTACTTCTTTTGTTTTCTGTTCTAGACAAACTAGAAAGTCGAATTTTTAGATTTATTACAAAAAGATCAAAGAAATACAGAAAAATGTGGTCTAGGTACGACCCTTGAAACCCAGATGGCTACCTTCCCAGTGGGGAAGCCATGATTTGTTTTTATTATTAGAGAGAGATAGATAAAAAGTGTATTAGTGTCGAGATGCAATTTTGTGGTATTACAGAGACTTATGCTTGTTTTTATTATTAATTACTATTATTATTAATTGTTATTATTATTCTAAATTATTATCATTATTTTTATTAGTTTTATTTATTTTTATCTAGCCATAACAGAATTGGTAGAGGGAGACGCTTGCGCCACCTGTTCGTACTCTACCAAAACCTCAACCTTCTCTACCTCGGCCCCGGAATCCACAATTACTTCTACCATATCCTTGTTCTTGCTTTCTCACGTGCCCATCTTGTCTTCGATTTCCTTTTCGTCTCCGTCGCACCCTTCCTTTTCGTTCCTTTTCTTATTTTTTGTTTTCTTCCTTCTATTTCTTATCTTCTTACTTTTCCTTTTCCACTGTATCTTTTTCCTGTGAAGTGATGGGTGCCGCCATTCTTACCTCTAACTGAAATAATTATAACAATAATAATAATAAAAATTGTAAAAAATAGATGAAATCAATGATGCTCTCATAACAAACCTGATTATATCAGATTGGAATTTTATAAACTAATCTTGTTTATAACTATTTTTTTAATAACTTTTGTTACAACATTGATCAAAATTTTGCTAAAACACACAAAATCAAAATATTACTATGAAGCTATTTGGGATCTGCACGAATAAATAGTACATTTCATCAATATCAAAATTGAGCAATTTTTTGTTTTTTGTCAGTTTTTTTTTATCCTCAACAAAAAACGGCTGGACCAATTTTTCTGAAAACTCTTTCAGGTTTAATTACGTAATTACGTGTCGAATGAAACCAGTCCATCTATAATTCTTCAGATAATCAGGACGAAATATAATTCCGAACGCTCATACGTATATACACACACAGACATCACTCTAAAAACGATTAATTTGGATTCTAGCGACCTTAAAACGTGAAGATATGTCAATATTTGGAATTCGCAAAATCCCGCATTACAATAACTTCCCACTGGGAACTAGAAAGTTAATAAAAAACGAAGAGTTAAAGTGTTATTCCCATGGTAAATAGACACAGAGGTAAACCCACTTTTAAATCGTCATGCTATTTCGCTCGCACATTTTACGCACTCTACGTCATGGATTCAATGAAATTAGGGCTGCCAAAGGAGCAAATAGGAAACGGCGCATATGGCAAGACAAAATATAACGAACTGTCACATTTGAATCAGTCGTTTTGAACGCTTTCCTCTTCACTAAACAATCCAATAATTGTGCAACTGACGGCAATATGCTACTTTTATTTATAAGACTTTTTTCACGTCACCACATATCTCCATGTAGGCTTTTTTAAACATTCCACCTTTATTATAATTTAATTTTCAATTTTTACCGACTCTGCTTTATATGCACACCATCTATCTTTTCCTTCCAATACTTGTCAATCCACCTAACCGGAAAATCACATTTTGCAGCAGAATGTTGCTGAAATTCCTACTGGGCAATATTTGATAATCTCTCGAACACACTATGTCACCGCAGCATTTCTTGAGACTACCTACTTGCCTATTTACCATGTGTTATTCCTGACTAAAGGCACAATTTTCTAGTATTGAAGTGCGTGTTATTTTACCATTGACAACAGTGACACATTTAACATATTGACGATGTAAATCCTGTGATGCCAGAAGTCTATCATTAAACATCTAAACAATGCTGATAAATACTGAAAAATTATTTTAAAATCGAGTGCCAAAGTTGAGAAGAATTTTCAGTTGATAACATTTATTATTCCATCGAGTTATCCTAAAATACGATTACAAACAATCGATAATGGACTGTAAAGTTGGGTTAAGAAGTTAAGATATTGCCAAATCAGTCGCAATAGTCATTCAATCAAAATTATTGAGGCAAGGAACATTTTAAAAGAATCGACGAATTAGTTTTAATAGCGATTCCAATTAGAAATCAACCTAATTAACATGTTAAATTCAAGAAAATACTATAAAGAATAAAGCCATCCATTCATTTGAAGTTCAATTTGCTTAATGATTTTTATGGATTGTAACATCTAATTGAAGGCTAAATCTTTGAAATTTTCTGAACTGTAATCATTTATTATCTTGAGAAGAAAACAATACTAATTTTAGGACTTAGTCTATATACAATTTAAATATTGAATGTTACCCAAATTATGTTACATAATATTTCTCTGCCAGGAAATCCAAATGGAGGAAATCCAAATGGAATCAGACAAAATTAATTGGCAGAAGAAAAGCCGAAAATTCATCTTTAGGTATATTGTCCACGTTCACGCCTCAAGTGATATTTTTCACGAGAATATAATTTTTTACAATTTTTCACCGTTCTTCTGTAGTGATTGAAAATATTTTGCTAAAAATGATTATACCTAGTAAGAGTCACTGTTATAAAATTCGACCCCAAAAAATACTACCAATATCATTTTTTTTCACAAAATATTAAAGCACAATATGAAAAAAAAGTTTTGAAAAGTAACCAAAGAATTGCTGATGACTACCTCAATATTTTTTCTCTACCTTATTGTAGCTTTAGTTGATTAGTAAACTATAAAAACTTTGACTTTGTTAAACTAAATAAAAATAACCACTCGCATCGCCCCGACACGAAATAAGTTTAGATACAACCATCAATATTGAGCTACAAGCTATCGTGTATGCAGCGAAGTGTGGTTTTAATTCAAGGGAACACAAAGAAGACAATAAATACATGCTATAAAGAAGGAAACACAACTACTGACCCTAAAGCAAAATATTCTCTATTCAACTTAGGAAGCATTTGGCGGAAATCGAGAAGACTAATACAAGGTCAAGTAAGAATACTAGATCGTATAACTTCATTCAAAAATGAGCTACGTTTGTTAAAAGTTCAAAAAAAGCGCTTAAGCTAAAATGGGATATGTCATCAAAGTTTCGTCCTTTTTGATGTAATCTAAACACTTTGCAGTTAATTTGTTGTTCTTTGTTTCACACCAGCTTGTTTGGTGCCGCATGAAATTATCGACCAAACATTACTGCCAAGTAACACAGATGTATCGGAATTCCAACATCCTTTATAAACATGTAAACATACACAACGAGTTGTTAGTGAACAGCTTGGTCTTTCGGATTACTTTGATTACTTTCAAGACGTTTCAATTTCCTATCTTTACCACTAGCTGAGTTTTCCTTATTTAAGCAACGAGTCTAGGTCCTAGTGTCATCACCAAGTGTGCTATTGCCTTTAAAGTGAAAAGTGAAGTGCTATGGCCATTTAAGGAGCTTTGCAAAGGTGATAAAATTGATTTTGCATAGTTACCTGTAATCACGCTATTTTCATTACTTACATTATATGGTAAGGTACTTGAATTCTAAGTGAAGTGCTTGTGTGCCTTATTTTGCTACCACTTTATGTTTTCTAGCAGTGAAAGTAACATATATCGTGCAAGAATATCTCCATATAGGAGTCTGCAGCTTGATTGAAATCATGTCTGAATCGCTTATTTTTCATGAGTTTTATTGAAGCTTGAAAGCAGTAACCTGATAGAGCTGGGTGCATATGGATATGCAGATATTGTACTATATACCTTGAAAACTGATCGAGGCATGATAAATGTGAATCATGAGCAATTTGGTGGAACTACGGCAACGTAATGAACATTCTTTCAGCATGATGTATTATCCATAATGTAAACTGAAAGAAATGGTGCAGCAGAGTCGAAATTATACTTTCACTTAAACGAAGTGAGGTTTCACAAATAGAATAATGGGAGAGTCAGGTAATTTATTTATTTTAAGAATCAACTCATATCTAACTATCCATAAAATATCTCCATCTAAAACTATACCATCTAATTTTTTCTATCATTTTCTGTGAGTGCAAACACGCTAGATTATCGCAATACAAAATTATTTTGAAATTCTACTCGCTCCGTATTACATCCAAAAAAAATCGTTGACCTATTACATCTTCGGGTTGTCATATAGTTTTACTGGACGACAAACCTCAACTGGGCTCGCCAGTCATTGTTAGTATCGGCTGGGCCCACCATTTCTTGACTTGCAATCTGCGCGACGCCGCATGATCCCAGTAGCTCGAATTGCTTTTACTTAACCTATCGGGGCTCCATTTACGTTAGGTAAATCGAAAGGGAAACACCCACCAGGCAACTCTCAGATATTCGAATTTATTTTTTGTTATCTGTTCATGATTCGTCAGAAGTTAGAATTAGATTTTCATAACGACTCCATAAAATGTTAGGTGGCGAACCTAATAATTCTCATTGTGGCGGGTCAAAATAAAAAAGAAGCCTTGAATAATTTTCGAGTCGGGTGAAAATTATTCAAGGCTAAAACAAAGAACAATAGCCACGCGCCATTTGTGATTATATTTGGAAATATGAAACCACTCCTTGGCGGTTCGTAGAGAGAAAATTGAAACAATATTATGGGATTTGTAAAAAGTCTTGTAAAATTGAACGGATTATAGGAAGTAAGATTTAGCACGAATCAAACCAAACACGAAGATTAAGAGGTAAGATAATCGTGAATAAGATTCGTAAGTTATCGTCCGTGCCAACACCGGGAGCAACAGGAACTCCGAAATCCAAAATCAGTTAATAATTGAGTTGCGATATACAAGTTGAAAGATGTTTAAATCTTCGATATTAAACTGATTCCTTTCGGAAGTATGGAATCCATCTGGCACATGATATTTGGTGGTCATAAGGATGTCAGGGAGCTTTCGTACGGGTTTGAGGCAAGTTTGGTGATGTATAATGTTGAATAAATTTGGAGACCGAAGGTGGTAAAGGGAATGTGGCTGAGTTTCCCTCGAAAGAAGTGTCCTTCGCATCGGGTGAATTATTTTTTGTAAAACACTAAACGCTAGAAGTGCGTAGAAAAGCCCGTGATGACAGACACTTTAGCGTGGTTCCGGAGCCACATGCAGATTCAACGTGTTAAATGCCTAAAGAAAGAGCTGGGAAAAAAGATACAAAGGTGGCTCAAACTGCATAGAAATCTGGCCAAGGGAAATTAAGTTCTAATAGTCGTCACCGACTCAACCCGCATACACGGGGATTAATTGTGCTTCTATCAGAACGAGAACCGATCGGAAGTGGTAGACGGATGCTACGTGTAATCCTTCGCCTGATAGATCATGTAAACAAATAAGTGATGGGACGACGTTTTAATGTGTTGGCTCGGAATCCAAATGTTCTCGCAACTTTTGATTGTGGTTGACAGAGACAGAGTTAATCCACAGGCCAGACACTTTATTGACCTCTTCGAACAAAGCATTTTGATGAAGGCAACGTAACCGTCTGATCTGGAAGAGCGATGAATAATACTAGACTGTTCTTCCTTACTTAAATATCGACAAATTGGTCTCTGTGGAACTCAATTAAGGCTTTGAACAGAACTTGTTGATGCTGCCGAACTCACGGAAAAAAGTTGCTACAGAAAAGCGCATCTTGGAGAATGTACCTGTAGTTGAATCTAAGTTCAACCACCTTCCAAACCATTATTAGAATAAAAACGTTAGATGCGAATTTTATAAATGGGAGCGGCTAAAATCGCTCGTTCTCTTTTGTGAGCCACAGTCGAAATAACCACAGGTGAGTGGTAAGCAACCTCAAGAAATTGGCGTTAACGCTTATTGATGGCTTTCATATTTCTTGACTCTTTGAAAAACATGCCAAAAACTGCAAGTGGAGGATTTACGCTTTAAACGGAAGACAATCCAGCAAATGATACCAAGAACGATCAAAGTCGACTTAGTGTTTGGTGCCCTGAACGACGGCTGTTTGGAAAACGGCAGTTTTGGGGACAAAAAATGTTGTCTAGGACACAATAATCGCAATGATTCATTATTTAATCTAAAAGGGTACAAATATGAGTTAAATTACAAGATTTGACTAATTAAAAGATTGTGTCTGCATCATTATGAAGTTTAAATCGAGTCATTCTAAAAATTGATGTATTTAAATTTTTCTCTCTCCAACAACTGTGTTGAATGTATAATAAAATAATACTACTACTAACAAAAAAAAATCCTTTTCTTGTTGGACAGTTCAAAGAGTCAAAAAATAAATAATCTGTATTTTGGAAGTTTTCAAATTGAAAGAAACTAAGACGCAGCATGTTTTCTTTAAATTCGGCGTTGAGCAACTTAACGATATTCTCCTATTTCGAAAAATATTCGGAAACTCACTTTCTAGGAATCGTTAGCTACCGCGCTTTCAATATATTGAAAAGTGTGTATTTAAAAGCTGTGGTTTTCAACAGTCACGCACAGAGTTTCCTGTACGTTCCCCTAAAGAATGCACTGACCTTTTCATAGGTAAAAGTTTGCTATTGTTACCCAAGGAGTAATCCTACTATCCTTTTAAAGTGAATCCAGTTGGAAGGTGCACTTTATACATTTAACTCTCCACGTGGATGTATATAGTTTCATATAAGTAGCTTAAACCCCGTTTAACAACCAAACACACAATGAGATGGTTTCAAATTGACTTTGTTCACGCTTCCAGTTTCAATCGCGCTTCGCCACCGATAACAGGTGCAATAAATAACACCATTGCATCCTTGATTGAGTGAATTTGCCTTTGGAATTTTTTAAATAAAATACACTAACATTCAAAATGTTCGGAATTGTGTGTGATCCCTTGCAGCATACAAGCATGTATCAGAGATTAAATGAAGGTGAAGTGAGAGCATAATGTAATATTGTCCTTTTAAAATTGTTTTAGTGAAAATTAACCAAAGATTCATGCATAATCGATGTGAAAAGATTTGAAAATTATATTTCAATTGGATGACAGTTGTGTAATTCAAGTAGATACTTAAATATTTATTTGAAAATAAAATCTTCGAAATTCGCTCGAAAATATCCACTAAACTCATCATCCTCTACATCTTTAGCTTTAAGTGTTTTTTCGTCAATTTTCGAAATAATTTCCACATTTTTCAACGTTATAATATATGTTGAGCTTAATTTCTCACTGAAGTGCAGTGTTCACATTTTGTGTGTTTTATTTTAGGAATGATAGATTTTGAGTTAAAGTACGCCAAATATCGCCAATCAATGAAAACGCCAATCATTTTCAAATTATTTGCAACTGGTATCGTGATGAAACATCAACACTGATTTTTGGTAAACTTCTGCTTTCGTTCGCAAATATATAGCGCGTATTATTATTATTATTTATTGAATAATTTTGGATGTGATTAGTTTAAGGTAAATTAGCAATGTTCAACTACAAACAGATTTATTTTTAGAAATCTGCAAATTGTTCGTCCAGTTAGGTATGTAAGTTATACTAAAAACTCAAACTCACTATTTTTAGTAGGAATTGTGGTTTCGGCGTGTCGGATGGCATCCTCTTCTCTTCATCCTCTGGCATTTAATAGTGTTAGCAGAGTTGCGAACAAAAATTGCACACTAGAAAACAAAGTTGTTGACTAGGGTAGGAGGTTCTAACACATGTTATAAAATAGCAAACGTACGAACCTATTGACGGTCGTTATAATTCGCAGATGTAAATTAAAAAATAGTTGAAATATAACGAGCTTAATCCCTCAACAAGCCAGCCGTGGTCGTGCTGTCTCGTGACGGATGGCAAATGACAGCACCTGAAGAGGATGCCATCCGACACGCCGAAACCACACTTCCAACTAAAATTTATTAGGAACCAGCCTATAATCTGGAACAAAAAAAACCTCCATTAATGTGCATTAAATAGTGTTAGCAGAGTTGCGAACCAAAATTGCACACTAGAAGACAATGTTGTTGACTAGGGTAGAAGGTTCTAACACATGTTATCAAACTCACTAATTGTGGCATATAGTAGATATTAGGGACGTTATTTTTTAACAGTTTCACGCTGAAAACTTCAGAGGCGTTTTTCTCAGAAACGGGGGGTGTTGCGGTCTAATATTTTTAGGATCAAATATCCTTGACGTCTTCTACTTATGCGCCAAATTTCATCCAGATCTGAGAGGACGATGCCGTGGCTTCTCCTTGTAAGATTGATCTGTCATTCTAGCAAGGATAATATCGAAAAGAATGTGGAAGGCAGGCCAAGCGCTAAAGAATGAAGTAAGTCAGCGTTGTTTTTGGAAATACTAATACAACAAAAAATTCTCTCACATACCCAGAAAAACTTTGCTAAAAACTTTTTCGGTAAGAATTTTTTAAAGCGTGGAAGCCAAATACATCTCACTAAGCAAGCTGACATGGAAAATAAACAAGCTATACGCGAATAAGAACCTTAATGTTATCTGTGGGCTATTTTGTTCTGAAAGGATCCAACTAATGTCATATTGTGTTCTGGAAGAATCCAATCAGGGATATTCACGTTGAAAAGTCGTTAAACTGTTAATCAAGCGCAGGTGTTAAAAGTGGATAGGACACATATTTCAGATATCTGACCAGGTTTTATTAAAGCAAACTGAAATGTACTATATAAATGTAAAATGGAAGAGGAAATAAGCATCATAAATAAAGAATAGTGACAAAATTTTGATCAAAAGTATGACCACAGCTCAGATGTATGTAAAATGAAGAGGAGTCATTCAATTTCATCCAAAAAGTGAAGAAGGATTCATGATGAGAATAAACTTTTTACTTGTACTTAAGGTTTCGTTAAGGGGTAACACTACTCTAGAGACCGCCTTTTTAATGATTTTTCGTAAGTAAATAAATTAAAAAACACCAAATCCGCTTATGGTAGTATATAGTATAACTCAAAAAGTACAAAAAAAATATATTTTTTATAAAATGGCGGCCACAGGACTCCGTATTCGGCTGCTGCGTGATCCACCTTTAAACAAGTCACCGGTAACTTTTCTTTCGAACGGTAGCTTCGATAACAAAAAACTATTTAACTACATATAATTTTTTTCTTGAAGTACATACTAATAGCTAGTGAAGTACGTAGGAAATTTGTTTTAAACTAATTTTTAACAAAATGGCGCTATTTTGTAAAAAGAATGATTTTTGAACAAAAATTTAGCCGTAAATTGTTTATAAAATTAAAAATAAGCAATTAATCAAAAAATCCCTGGTTGCTTCACTAGATTTTAGCATTTCAAAGTTACTGTCAAAATTTGAAATGGATCCATCCACCCGTTCCAAAATAATCTTACCGGTAAGCTTGAAAAAAGTGATTTTGAAAAAAATGCGTTTAAAGTTTTTGTAGCTGTTAAGTAGTCAAAAACATAAGCGTCTTGTGAGCAAGGGCGGATACAAAGGGGGGGGGGGGTCATGGGGGTCGTGACCCCCTCTAAACCTAAGTAAGCTAGTGATTTTTACGATTTTTTTTGCAATATTGTCATCTTTTATTGTGATTTTCGAGGCAGTGACTGAGTCAAATGCTGGATCCGCCCTTGCTTATGAGCGACATCTATTGGCCTACTTTGAAACTATAAATACCTCTCGTGATGTAGGTATCAAGACTACTTATTATCCCGAGAGGTATATCGGAGCAGCTGCGCCCAGCGGCGCGTGATTCACCGACAGCGTGCGCGGGGCTCTGGATCGCGGTGCAGCAAAGTCGCTCAGTTAGCCATTTAGAAATTTTTCCACTCTATAAAACTACCGACATCTCATTTTCATGACCCTAAAGTACAATTCAAGCCAATAAAAAAATCGATTTTTTGAAAATCCTAGAGTAGTGTTACCCCTTAAAACTCATTTTTCTGGCACAATATTTAGTCGTATTCTCAGTAACATCCTTCCAGTTTTACACACAAAATTTTCTTACGCAGGCCATGAGGAATTTAGTCGTTGTATATTTTGAGGTGAAAGAAAACTTAATTGAACCTGAGAGCTTTCTTGGAATAATAATCTGATTTGGTCCGTGGGCATACCTTCATATTTTGTTCGACTTGCGGTGATCATCATTGCGATGCAAAACTCACCGTGAGTCGTCCTGCGTCACGTCACAAAGCTGCGTCTCATTAAGCGGCTAGCCTGAGGGTTGAACCTCTACGAAACCACCTTTCTATTTGCATCACCCACATACCTACTCACTAAGCATGAATCTCTTGATCGTTTCCATATTTCCAGATAGTGAAGACAGTGACGGAGAAGGAGGACTTGGCAATGTAAGCCGCGTAATTATTCGTCCGCCTGGACATAGTGGCAAAGCGAAACGAGGACATTTGTGTTTCGATGCAGCCTTCGAAACTGGGAATCTAGGTCGAGCCGATCTAGTGGGCGAGTTTGAATACGATCTGTTTCTCAGACCTGATACCTGTAATCCACGGTATCGTTTCTGGTTCAATTTCACGGTGGACAATGTCAAACAGGACCAACGAGTGATATTCAACGTTGTGAACATCAGTAATCCAAGAAATCTACTAAGCACTGGACTAACACCACTAGTAAAATCGACAGGACGTCCCAAATGGCAACGATTGCCCAAGGGTCATGTTTTTTATTATCGTTCGGCTGTTCATCAAAACCATTACGTTTTGAGTTTTGCTTTTGCGTTTGATAAAGAGGATGAAGTGTATCAGTTTGCGATTGCGCCACCATATAGTTATTCTAGACTCCAATCCTATTTGAATGTCGTGGAGACAAAATTTTTGGAAAAGCGATTCGTAAAATCCTGCATAGGGAAGACGATAGTAGGTCCTTCTTTTGCATTGTTAATGAATTTTAAGACTGTCACTACCATTTTCAGCAAAACCGAAAATTGGAACTGATAACAATCGATCATGTGCCGAAACCAAACAAATTAGATAGCAAATCTTCGCTTCGTGTGATTATTGTATTAGCCAGGAGTCATCCTGGTGCCTCTCCTGCTTCCTTTGTATGCCAAGGTCTGTTGGAGTTTCTTTTGGGGAACCATCCGATTGCAAGCGTTTTACGGGAGAATTTCATTTTTAAAATTGTCCCCATGGTGAATCCAGATGGAGTGTTTCTTGGAAACAATAGATGCAACTTAATTGGTCAGGACTTGAATCGAACGTGGCATTTAGCCAGGGAATTATCGCATCCTACGCTCGTTGCTATCAAGAATATGATGACGGAAATCGATAACTCTGATGTAAGTGTTCCAGGTGTTTGAATAGCGATTCCTGGATTTAAATGAAGAGTTTCATTTGCAGTTCTATCAAATTGACTTTGTTTTTGATATCCACGCACATACAAGCCTGCTGGGATCTTTTATTCAAGGAAGTACATATGAAGACGTATACAGATATGAGAGGCATTTAGTTTTTCCAAGACTTTTCGCAATGAACGCACACGATTACATAGCTTCGAATGTGATGTTTAATGCAGACGAAAGGAAAGTCGGATCGGCAAGGAGATTTTGTTGTGATCGTTTAACAGACACAGTGAATGCATACACGATAGAAGTTTCAATGGGAGGATACTACCTGAAGGATGGAACTACTTTAACTCCGTACACCGAGGATGGATGTAAGTATCCTTTGGACTTCCATTTGCTGCTTAGCTAGATACTTGTTTTTTGGTTTCTAGACATGCGTTTGGGTCGAAACATTGCACGAACTATTCTGCAATACTATCGTTTCACCAACATCCTCCCGATTTCGTCAATACCGGAGCTACGATCCCGACGAAGCCGCCCCAAAACTCATCAAGTACGAAGCAGATCTAAAATTCGGTACGAGATCAAACCCCGACCAAAAACTACCCGTTCTTATGCGCCAATAAGTTACACAGATCTATCAATGTATTACGATAGTGGCACATCCGATGAAGGATCGCCACCACGTCAATCGACTACCAATTCTGGTTATAGATTCGGGAAACGATCTGCAGGAGTGTCGCATCAGATGCATGATCAGTTCTCTTTGTTGTCGGTGAAATCCTCGCAGATGGAAATGGTGGATTTCAGGGGAGATGTTTCCAGGAAGAACAGCAGCAAGTTACCTGTACTGCGCGATCGGCATGGATATCGTAACATGGAAACATTGAACGTTCCACCTAGACCGTATTTGTCGATAATCGACTTTAATCAATTAACGAGAGGAAGTTTGGATAAAGCTACAGCAAAGTGTAGGGAAAGGATGAGCCGGCCTAAGGATCGAGTCAACCGTTGAGATAATGTTGGGAATAGAACTTCAAACTGAATATTTGATGAGTATATGGTACAACATTCCAAATTGTAGATAGGATATTTTTCAATCGAAAATTTTGTATTTAAAAAAATCTCGCTTTGACCCTATTTATCTACTTTTATCTATTTACTTATATGAATAAAAATATGTGCATAACTTTTTCCAAAATATAAATTTATATACATTGAAATGTAAGCGGATTCTTTAAATTTTCTTAAAATACAATTAAGTAAATCCAAACGGACCTTTTAGGTCGTTAGATTTAGATTCTGCCTAGGCTGATTTCAGGTATATCATGGACGCCATAAAACCGTCACTTATCTAATTTGCTAGACACATATACCTATTTCATGGAGATACGGAATAGTGACGCTCTTTTTTTGGTATCAATCAAAGCCAACTCCGCTTTCCAACGCTGGTGGTCAGCTTACGGATGAGGGAGGCACCGCCACCCTCTTGTATGCTTGGGAAAAGTCGCATAGCCGAACTAGTATCTTGCAAAAGTAGTGTCTGGAGATGTTGACCAGCAGATGCCCAGTACTTGCCCAAAACCAGCTAAAATAGCAGTCTCAAACCAGTGCAAAGGAGGAGGATTTCTGAAAGATTCTCAGATAATTTTTCCTTTCAACAAGAAAGATCTGAGTTAACGGATTGAAGATTAATAGGATATATCATACAATCCAGTATTAGTTATTATTTACTCAGTATTTATCCTAAAAACGATAATCGTTCTGAAGTTTCACTACAGGATTCTATCGAAGTGGCGGTGCTTGTACAACCACAAAACCTTACCAGAGATATACTGTTACCAAGGGAGCCTTGGTTTAAAGGACTTTTCCCTACTGGCGTCGGTGAGAAACCTATTTTGTTGCAACTTGGTGGCTGTGGTTATACCCAAGTGGGTACATACATCATGAGTACAGTTTGGAACCGGTAGCCATTTGCCAATCCTTCTGTATTGTGGTGCATTTGGCGTGCTGTTGCGTTCTTAACAAGAGAGCCACGCTCCAAAGATCGGCAAGGATGACGATGGGTCCGATCCGTACCAGAGGTATGGAGGTGGAGTTCTGGATAAACTGGGATCTGACTCGGTAAAGGAGTGCTCGTGCTTTTGGATGGAGCTCTGATGTGATGTGCCTGGTAACAACTTAAAACCCAACAGTTAATCAATCGAGGCCAACTAACCACGCATAAGGAGATGACGTCTAAATGTGTGACTCTTAAATCTTTAAGAGCCTGAAAATCGCATTGAAAACCCTACACTTGCGTCTCGTACAAGTGTTTACCCTTAGACCCTTTTTTAGCGAGGGGTTCCGCTTTGAAGTGTCCTTGCATCTATGCCCAGAAATCCAACACAATATTAATTTGTTATTTCAAGAAATCCTCCAAAGTTCCAACCTAGATGGCTCAACTAATTTCTAGGACACTATAATTGATTGAATTGTACTTCTGCCCGTTTTCGAACCACTCGTGTACTTGGACTCAATTCCATTGCCTACCAGGCATTCTTCTCTCGAGGGGAAAACGGTCACGAAAATTTTACCAGAATCCATTGTTGGCATTCTTTAGCTTATGTCAATATCGTTTTAGGTCATTGAGAACCTTTTTTTGTATGAGGTCACTAATGACACGTAATGAATGTCATGAATTGCAAATGTCCTCAGTAATATAAATACCGAGTTTCATGTCATTACCATCATTTCGCGTTTAGAAGTTGAACCGTAAACATCGCCATGTCTGAGTCAACTGTGCATTGTACGAAATGGGAGTACATAGATGTCATAAAATTTCTCACAAAAATACCCAAACCCCGACGAAAATACTTAAAGAGATGTCTTAAAATTAATGGGACCTTTATTTGCCACTATAAAACGTTGGAGCCGAGAATTCAAGCATGGCAGGGAGTCGCTAGAAGATGATCCCGCGTCCAAGTATTGCCATTACCGAAGAAAATATTGAAAAAGTAAAAAAACTTATTCTAAAAGATAGACGAAACAAGTTGTGGCAGATAGCTGAAGCCATAGGCACTAGCAAAAAACGAATCGGTGACATTTTGCATAATCATTTGCACATGATAATGGTGTGCCCGCGATGGGTGCCAAAAAGGCTCACTCCGCTGGACAAACAGCGTCGGATCACAACTTCGCAGGAGTTTTTCGACATCTGTGGCGATAATCCTGATGACGTTTTCTCTCGCTTTGTCACTGTTGATCCGGCAGTACGATCCCGAGTAAAAACAGGAGTCAATGCAGTGTATAGAAAAGGGAGAAAAGCCATCGCGGAAATTCAAAGAGGATAGATCTGCATCAAATCTAATCGCTACTGTTTTTTTAACTTCCCAATGGGAAGTTATTGTAATGAGGTCGATTTTACGAATCCCGAATTTTGACATATCTCCACGTTTGAAGGTCTCTAGAATCCAAATTCATCGTTTTTAGAGAAATGTCTGTGAGTGTGTATGTACGTATGTGCGGAAGCGCGGATGTGCGTTCGAAAATATTTTTCGTCTCGATCATCTCAAGAATCAAAAATCACATTGACTTGGGACTGGTTTCATTCGACGTGTAATTACGTAACTTAAAACTGAATGACTTTTCAGCAAAATCGGTTAAGCCATTTTTTGTTGTGGATAGAAAAATTGAAAAAAACACTTAATTTTGAAACTGTTGAAACGCGCAGTATTAATTCGTACAGGTCCCAAAATACCTTCAAAGTATTATTATTATTATTATTATTATTATTATTATTATTGTGCGTTTTAGCAAAATTTTGATCAAATTTGTAAAAAAATATTATTTAAAAAAAATCAAGATTAATTTATAGAATTCAAAACTTATAATATTGTCAGATTTGGGAGAATGAGAGTAATGACGCTAATGCACGTAATAATTGGATTTTGTTATAAATAGTTTAATACTGTTAATAACAATCAAAAAATATTATTAATTGTAATTTGCTATTGTAAATATAAAGTCAATTATAATTATTCAGGAACGATCAAACATTCTTAATAACGAATGATTATGATTAATAATAATTAAAAACCCTCAATAATGGTTGTGGATTCCGGGACCGAGATGGAGGACGAGGTGGAGCACCAGGACGAGGAAGAGGACAAGGACGATGAGGACGAATATATCGAGGCTTTAGAAGGGGACGACCAGATGGTGGAGGCGTCTTCTTCTAACAAAGCTTTTGTGGCTGGATAAAATAATAATAAAAATAATGAAAGTAATTCTAATAATTTAGGATAATAATTATTGATATTAGTAATTATCAATAATAGTAATTAATAATAAAAAATTATGACCTTTTTATTGACCCCAACTGGGAAGTTAATCGTTTGGGCCTCAAGGATCGCACTTAGACCACATTTTTGAAATTGTGATGGGATTCTCTTCATCGACTATTTTCCAAAAAAAAAAAACTGATGGGGACTATTACGCCGCATTATTTGGCAACAATGCGGCGTAATAGTCCCCATGCGTCAACTGGTTGTCAAAAAAAGAAGAGGTGAATTTGTCAAAAGGAGTTCTATTTTTGCAGGACAATACACCCGTGTACACTTCGCGAGTTGCAAGGCGTGTTCTGGTCAGAACAGGGTTTAAGGACATCCATAAATTCCAGGTCTATAACCCAGTAATTATTTCCTGTTTTCTTATCCGAGGACGAAGATTTTCGAGTGACGAAAAAATGGTGGCTGCAGTAGACGCGCATTTCGAAGGCCAAGATAACGAATATTCTTTTTCAACGTTAGAACGTGGAAAGCCTCAAAAAGATACCGGTCAGCTTCTGCCTTTCGGCGTGTCGAATTGTTCTTAAGTGAAAAAAAGAAATTGGCAGTGTCGTAACAGATGATTTGCAAGTGTTCCGACGTTCAACGCGTTGGCGTGCATGTGATGGTCCGATGTTCCACACGTCGGGGTCGCAGCTTCTTCGACGTTCCACGCGTCGGCACGCGTGTGATGCTCCGATGTTCCACATGGGGCAAGAGAGATTTGAAATTGGCAGTCATTTCGGGACAATTTCCTGACCATGTTTAAAAGCTTTTTATGACAAATCTAAGAAGTGCATAATAGTGGATAGAGATTACCTAGAACAATATATTTTTTCAGATTCATCAACATTTGTAATACACTAGGCTCAAAACATTTCAGCCCCTCCTCGTAACACCGTCTTAATTGTTTTGCCGGTCTTTAATGCTTCAACCCAAATTCGATTTTATACTATTCTTATAACGATCAGTAGCATGAATAAAACCGCCACATTCTATCCGAGACAAAAACCTACGCGACGAAATTCCCGCCAAAGCGATAGCAGCGCAAGAAAATATATACCAATAATTGCCGATGCCCGAAGCTCGAAGCCGAGATGTCATGTGAGTGTCAAAGTCAGTTTTAATGGTTTCGGTCAGGGTGAATTTTCCCCCGGGCATTTTGTGATTAATATTTGTTTTCCACATTTGTGCAACTACAACTTATAGAAGATAAATTGCGTATGACATACAAGTGTTGTGTTGCCGCGTCCTCCTACGATTTGCGACGTGCACCGAATCGAATAAGATAAGACGTTTTGGTGACAGGGAAGTGAAAACGTCATAGGTAAGCGAAAAGGTGAAAAGTCTTGTGGATTTATTTATATTTGCCGCATTAGACATTGAAACCGGGGCAATTTTCATGTTTGCCTGGATTGTAAGCATGTCATGGTGTTTGATGCGAATATTAGAATATAGTTCGGCTCTGAATAGTATCGGGGGTTGTGCGTCACAGCCTGTGCTCGCTGAAATGCTGCCAGAGGCGTTTGTGGGCTAATTGAATTTTTGTCGCCCCAAATTCATCAGCAAATATGTATGCATTAAGCAAGTTTGCTAATCGAGTGACGTAGCAACATTGGGGCTGATGACGAGCAGCCGCTGGTTTTGGCCATTTGGATTATCTGGCTTGCATATTGATTTATTGCCACACACACTGTTGTTGGTAAACAACACCGAGTCTTAAATTTTATTTTCAATAGTATCACGTCTGCGCTGCAAATGATTCAATAAGAACTAGAAAAGGATGCTTTTTAGTAGCCTATGAAAGTTTTTCCTCGGGTAATGTCAGCTGCGAAAACGCACGATTTGTATCCTACATTCCATGAATCAGCTTCCTTCTTCTGCGTTAATGCGTCGTCCTTTCGTCTCAATTCCACCGAGATGGCAAGTTGCCTTTAAATGGTTCCTATAGAAAATATTGCTTCGAAAATGAGAAGACTGCTCACTTCTGCGTAAAACAATCGAAAATGTACATAGCGTTCATGCCCCTAGCCTCCGTTCATAAATTTGTGGCAATGAACCTGTGTTATATTTTAATAAAGAATAGAAGCGCCATAATCCTTCGCCGACGGAAAAACGACAGAAGGATATTCCACAATTCACAATTTTCTGTAACATCGATGGTTTGAGTCTCACACGAATCATAGTTGAATGTCCGATTTCAATTCAATCATGATTCAGACATAATGCTGATCACATCGCTCTCCTAGTGGACCGGAATGATCTACAAAGGAGTTCTTTTTTTCAACGTTGGGAGGTGGAAATCTTCAAAAGATATCGTTCAGCTCCTGCCTCTCGGCATGCCGGATTTTTACGGACTAAAACTGTAGTGGAATCACATGTTCAACCACTTGTCCATCTGCACTCATTCATGCGTATTATGCCACGCATGCCCGTTCATCTCACTAATTTAAATTCAGCCACGCGTGCCCACAAGATGCCCACGAACAGTATTAACACATAAATCACAAGGGTCATTTAATATGAATTACATACGGAGCAATGCCATCCCAAACGTGACTAAAAAGTGTCAAGTAGACACGGCGCTCTTTTTGATGACCACTTGCAAGGCGTTGGAATCCTTGCAATGTGATTATGGGTCAACATGTGAAATACGGAAAACTAATGAAATAAATTATAGATTTATTACAAACATATGCATTGGTCCTGTGGGAAAATAGTTTTAAGTCAATGTTTAGTAAATAGAAATTAGGCTAAGATTTTGTATAAAAGGAGAAAGATATTTGGAATAAAACAACATTCATACAAGTGAATTTGGACTGCCTGCATCGGCACCCTTTCATTTGAGTGTTCATTGCGGCGCTTGCGCTGTACAGAAATATAGGCAGCTCACGCTTGCCATCAGCTTTGGCGCTAGACGCCGATATTTAGGTGAGTCCCTCCTTCCTCTAATTGTTATCATAATGGCCCCTAACGAAAACTTATTACATGGCGATCCTGCCAACCTATTTGCCGATATTTAGGACCAATAATGGAAGGTTTTGAGGAATTATGGGAACAATACTCCCCTGGTACACCAGCAAGAGCACCAGCATACAAGGCGACAGGACGAAAAGAACTCGCAGCAATCGGACCGAAGCCACTCACAATAGAGGACTACCGCAAGAAGATAGCGAAAAAGCAACCACCACCGCCGATCAACAAGGAGAAGAGGAAATATAGGGGTGGAAAGAAGGTGCGATTCAGGATCGAACGTGCGAACCTATACCGCTTGATAGCAATAGCAAAGGGCGTCAACAGGAGGAAGCTGTTCCAAAAGCTAAAACAACTAGAGAGATCGTATGTCGACAACATACAAAAACACGAACATGGGCAACTGCAAGTCGGTGAACCAGTCGACGTTTCAAGAATACGAGCAGGCAACGACCACGACCATAATCTTCATAATAATAGCAATTACATACAATAAGTAGAACAAATATTATGTTAAGAAACAGTCGAGTAGGAATGTAAATGTATAAAATCTTATAACGTTATGTGAAAAAAAAAAATTTTTTTTTTGATTAGTTGATGGACAAAATTAAAGAATTATTAATTGAAACAGAGAAACTTTTGTCTAATGCAAGAAAAGGTTTAAAGAGATCATATAAACCAGAGACAATACAAGAAAAACTAAATCGTTTGGAAGAAATACAAGAAACCTTAAGGAAAGAATTCGCAAAATCAGATTCTGATAAATATTTAGACTTGAAAATACGTTTCGTCAAGTCATCAAAAGAACTAAACCATATATTAATAAGTATGCTAACTAATGGTGTGGACGATCAGACAAACGACGACAATATGGCTAATTTCGAACTTCATATGGCGATGAAAGTCATTCCATCCTTTGAGGGTAGAGCAAAGGAATTAAACGCATTTCTAAAAATTGTCGAATATATAAACAAGAAATTGAATGATGCATCAAAGCCGGAACTAATCGACTTCGTCTACAATGTTAAACTTGCAGACAATGTGCGCACTTCATTTAGCGCAAACATCCCTAACACCTTTGATATTTTAAAAACTCAACTTTTGGCTAGGTACAAACCCTTGAACTCTGTCGCGAACATTCACACCTCGCTAAGTACCGTCACCCAAAATCGTTCATCTGTTACACAGTACAAAGAACGAATTTTGTCCCTTCTTGGCGAACTTAATCAGCTCCAAATAAATGATTTAGGGACCAACGCATCAACAGAGCAGAAACAAACGATTATCAGTCTGAACGACACTTATGCTCTGACTATATTTAAGAATGGTCTGCACGACCAATACAGAAATACCATTTTTGCCGCTAGACCACAAACACTAGCCGATGCCATTAACCTGACAATGGAGTTAGAGAAGAGCAATGCAAACACCGCAAGTAATATACTACATTACAATACGCGAAACGAGCGAAATATGATGTCAAATAACAGATACAACACTTCGAATGGAAGACAACACATCCAGGCATATGGCCAGAGCAATAATAACAATAGAACGAATAGATTCGGTAATAATGGTAACAGAAACTTCAGTCCAAACAATTTTAATAATAATAATAGAAGGTACGACGCCAATCAGCGCAGTAACGGGAACAACTTCAATAGAAATAACGCGAATAACAGAAATAATTATAACAGAAATAACAATAATTTTAGAAACAGACAAAGCAACAATCGGTTCAACAATAGTAATATGAACATGAATAGACAAATCAACGTCATTCACGAGCAGGGAAACGAAGAGGCATCCGGAGAGGAATAACCAATAAAGAAGTAACAACTCCTACCGGATTAACAGGATACAAAACCACTAAAATTTACAAAGTATCCGCATCTAGCCCAAGTTTTATCAGGTTATTTTGCACGAATACCAAAACATATCTGACTTTTCTGATAGATACAGGAGCAGATATATCTATATTTAAAATAAATAATACAATATCGTACATAGATGAAAATAATATATGCAACCTTACTGGAATAACCAAAGAAACGATAAAGTCCATTGGTACAACTTGTTTAAATCTGAGTATTGGCGAATCTAAACAAATTAACACATTTAATCTAGTAGAAGAATCATTCCCAATCATTACGGATGGGATTATAGGAAGAGATATCCTAGAGAGATATCAATGCAAAATTGACTACGAAACATACACAATCACATTCATAATCAACAATGATGAGGTCACAATACCAATGAATACGAAGCCATTAAAAATGTACAATTTTAGAATTCCTGCAAGAACTGAGGCTATAGTACCGATCGACCTAGACCGAAGTGAAGACAGTATAGTACTCAATAAAGAAATACAAAAAGGAGTTTACGTAGGAAATTCAATAGTACCGTCTAAAGGTATCTGCCACATTAAAATACTAAATACAAATAATGAACCATGCAACATCAAGAATTTCAAAATAGATACTGAACCACTATCAAACTATAATATATTAAAGAACAGCAAGGGATATAAAAATAATCCAGATCGTTTACGAGAGCTACTACAAACAATTAGATCAGACTACAAGGACGAGAGAACAATGGGTAGCCTAATGAAAATAATCGAAGAGTACCAAGATGTGTTTCATCTCGAAGGCGAAAAACTCTCAGTCAACAATTTTTACAAACAACATATTGAACTTTCTGACAGTACACCCGTATACATCAAAAACTACAAACTACCACACGCTCAACTGGAAGAAATTAATGACCAAGTGAAAGAATTAGAGCGAAATGATATCATAGAACCATCTATTAGCCCGTACAATTCACCACTTTTAGTAGTACCTAAAAAGTGTTCTAGTGATAAAAAACAATGGCGATTAGTTGTAGATTTCCGTCGTTTGAACAACAAAATAATAAACGACAAATTCCCATTGACGAGGCTAGACGATGTTCTAGACAGATTAGGTCGAGCTAAATATTTTACTACTCTAGATATGACCAGCTCATTTCATCAGATTGAATTGAATGAACATTCTAGACCTTTGACAGCTTTCTCTACAGGAGACGGTCATTTCCAATTCAAGCGATTACCATTTGGACTCAAGATTTCGTCCAACAGCTTCCAAAGAATGCTTACGATAGCACTGACCGGTTTAAGTTCAGAAGCATTTCTATATGTTGACGACATTATTATTTTTGGTTGTAGTGTCGATCATCATAACAAAAATTTAACAAAAGTACTACAACGACTACGGAAGTACAATTTAAAACTGAACGCACAGAAATGCAAATTTTTGAGACCAGAAGTTGTCTACTTAGGCCATCTGATAACTGATGAAGGTATAAAAACCGATCCTACTAAAGATGAAATCATACAAAACTATCCTATCCCGAAAAACGCAGATGAAGTTCGTCGGTTTGTTGCTTTCTGCAATTATTATAGACGCTTCATCCCGAACTTCGCCGAAATAGCAAAATGTTTAAATGAACTGTTAAAGAAGAATGCAAATTTTGTTTGGAACGAAAAATGTCAGAAAGCTTTCGAAACTTTAAAGGAGAGACTTATCTCACCTCCCATCTTGCAATATCCCGATTTTGAGAAACCATTCGTATTAACAACAGACGCATCTAGTTATGCCCTTGGAGCGATACTCTCCCAAGGTGATATTGGTTCAGATCTACCCATCTCGTACGCAAGTAAATCATTAGGTAAACATGACATCAACAAACCTATAATTGAGAAAGAGCTACTTGCAATACATTGGGGAATAAATTTTTTTAGACCCTATCTATATGGCAGAAAATTCATTGTGGTTACTGACCACAGACCTCTGGTATCATTATTCACGCACAAGAATCCATCATCTAAACTAACTAGGATTAGATTAGATCTCTCCGATTATGATTTCGAGATTGTGTTCAAGCAAGGAAAGATAAATTGCAACGCGGATGCATTATCACGCATCAAGCTAGACTCAGATATTTTAAAAACAATGATTCCTCCCGAAATAGACGAAAAAGTCAAAAAAGTGTTGGCAATAACAAGGGGTATGTCTACAAAACAAAGAACAGACAATATAAATAAAAATACTACGATAGATGAACCCGATACACCAGTAAAGTCTGATCAACTTTACGTATGGGATTGCACATCAATATCAGAAGTAAGAAAAGTTATGAAGTTGAAATTTATATTGCGCAAAAATAATAAATTCGATATCGTCAGAACAAGCGACGAAGTCATTGTATACTGTAGTGATAAAGTTACCGAGAAATACGTTTCCGCTAACGAAAAGCTATCAGCGAGCTCAAATACAATTAGATCGAATGTTAGAATCTGCAACGATAAGTCCAGTGCGATATACGTATCCACCATGGAAAAGTTGTTAGATGGAATTCTCGAGATGAATTTATATGAATTAGCGTTATCAAATAACGATGATATCTTCAAAATAATAAGTAAAGAAGATTTCAAAAATATAATTAATATGTTGCAACAAAGTAAAAAATACGAAAGTCGCGCAAAACTAAGTATAATGTTATACGAACCCCCGAAGAGTATAAAGGATACAACAATACAGAATCAGTTGATACAAGAATATCACGACACGCCACACGGAGGACATTTAGGAGTGAGAAAAACCCAATTAAAACTTAAACAAAGATATTGCTGGAAAAACATGAACAGCATGATAAAAAACTATGTCAACAATTGCAAACAATGCAAAATAAATAAACAAGTACGGCACACAAGAGAACACATGATAAAAACCGACACACCTACCACCAGTTTCGAAACAATAGCTATCGATATCGTAGGACCATTAAGAATCTCGAACGACTATAGATACATCTTGACGATGCAGTGTGAACTAAGTAAATTCGTGATAGCATCACCACTAGAATCCAAAGACGCCAAAACAGTCGCGTACACATTGGTGAACGACCTTATATTAAAATTTGGACATTTCAAAATATTAAAATCTGACCAAGGTACGGAATTTACGAATAATTTAATGCAAGAAATTTGCAAATTGCTTGAAATTAAACAGATATTTTCGGCTCCATATCATCATCAGACACTAGGCACGGTAGAACGCAACCATCGAGTGTTAAATGAGTATTTTCTAGCTTTTACCGAAGATCTAAATTGGGACAAGTGGATCCCGTATTACACGTTCGCATACAACACAACTCCACATGTTGATAATGGCTACACGCCTTATGAATTAGTATTCGGCAAATTACCATATCTACCCAATGATATAGTCAGACAGACAGACAGAGTCTACGATACAGAAAATTACGCAAACGAATTAAAAATTCGATTACACCATGCGTTAAACAAAGCAAAGCAAATAATTGAAAAAGTCAAACAGAAACGTGTCGACAAGATAACAAAAACCAATCCAATTCATTTAAAAACAAACGATTTAGTTCTCTTGAAAAAGGAAAATAGGAGAAAACTTGATAGACCTTATATAGGACCTTTTAGAGTGATAAATACAAATAATGTAAACACAACAATAGAAGTTGATGGTAAACCAAGAAAGGTCCACAACAATAATTTAAAATTGTACAAGATGATTGACTATAAAATATAAATATAAGAGACTAACTAGTAGCAATTTAGAATAAGTCAACAATATTAATTATTTTGAAATTACGAGTATAGTAAATTAAATATTATATGTAATATTAATTATAGTAACAAAATAAAAACACATGTAATGAGACTAGATATAAGCTCACTGAAGTATATTTTGAATTATATAACAATGAAAAGTAACATACTTATCCTATCTTTAGTTGAAAAATCCCATGTAACCCATGCATATGCAGCGCGGATAGCAAAACATACAGATAATTATTTTTTTGTGTTTCGCACTAATTACTCAATTAGTACGCAACACTTCTAAACGGTGAGGGTGTAGTGGAATCACATGTTCAACCACTTGTCCATCTGCACTCATTCATGCGTATTATGCCACGCATGCCCGTTCATCTCACTAATTTAAATTCAGCCACGCGTGCCCACAAGATGCCCACGAACAGTATTAACACATAAATCACAAGGGTCATTTAATATGAATTACATACGGAGCAATGCCATCCCAAACGTGACTAAAAAGTGTCAAGTAGACACGGCGCTCTTTTTGATGACCACTTGCAAGGCGTTGGAATCCTTGCAATGTGATTATGGGTCAACATGTGAAATACGGAAAACTAATGAAATAAATTATAGATTTATTACAAACATATGCATTGGTCCTGTGGGAAAATAGTTTTAAGTCAATGTTTAGTAAATAGAAATTAGGCTAAGATTTTGTATAAAAGGAGAAAGATATTTGGAATAAAACAACATTCATACAAGTGAATTTGGACTGCCTGCATCGGCACCCTTTCATTTGAGTGTTCATTGCGGCGCTTGCGCTGTACAGAAATATAGGCAGCTCACGCTTGCCATCAGCTTTGGCGCTAGACGCCGATATTTAGGTGAGTCCCTCCTTCCTCTAATTGTTATCATAATGGCCCCTAACGAAAACTTATTACAAAACCACCTCCGTTTCCTTCAATCACTCTTTCCATCAAATTCAGTAATTCTCCGTATTTAAAATTTTAGCACATAGTAGTTCTAATTTTGCCCGGTAGTGTATTGTAAAAGTTAGTTGCTTTGTTGAAGGGGTCTTCTTTTAGCCGATCAGTTCTGGCAAATGCTAAAGCTATATTATTCATGTTTCTCATTCTGTAAGTTTCCCCCCCTCAATTCTATCTAATTTCACAGCGGTATACTCATTACGGTGTAAATTCTTATGTAAAAATTTAGCTCTTTCCAGGGAAATCATGCCTTGCAAATTCAATTCTTGGACTGTTTTCTAAACTTCGCTCGTTGGGGTTGACATAGGGAGATTGTAAATGGTCTTATACGCCTTGGTTACTTATCTGGAGATGGTCATGAGATTAGCTTTAGAAGTTTTGGCTCCAATTCAAGATGCCGTAGGAAATTTTGGAAAGGAGGTGCGCATACATAATTTGGATTTTTTTTCTTTGGAAAGAAGTTTCTACTTCTTCGTCGCTTCTGCGACGTAGAAGACCAATGAAGACAGCCAGTTTTTTCCTTAGATCATTTATGTGTGGAGTCCATGTTAGTTTCTCGTTTATTAGAAGCCCTAAATATTTTATTTGTTCAACTCTCTGGAGGGTTGTGTCATTGATTTTTACCTGTGGATGCATGCCAGTCTTGTTATTTTGTTTGAAAATAATATATTCTGTTTTCCCCGCGTTTATTACCAATCTACTTTGCAGAAGCCAATACCAATACTTGTCCAGGTCAGTATTTACTTTTTGTTCAATTTCGAGATTAGTTTTACCTGCGTATACGAGCACAGTGTCATCTGCGTACATAACCACTTTCGCAGCAAGGTCTGCCTTTTTTATGGAGTTGATATAAAGTAGAAATAGCGTTGGTCCTAGGATCGAGCCCTGTGGAACACCAATGCTAAATTCAGCAGTTTTGCTTTTGACACCTCCAATTAGTGTATTTTGAAATCTATCCGTCAAATAACTGCGAATTAATTTATTTGCTTTTCCAACAATTCCATATTCACCGAGCCTGGTGATTAAAGTTTCATCTGTAACTGTGTCGAAAGCTTTCTTTAGGTCCACGAAAACTGCTGCAAGGTAGTGGCCCTTATCCAAGTACTCATTAACAAATCTAATAACATCAGGAATGGCATCTGTTGTGCCTTTGCCGCCTGGAATCCGTACTGGTTTCTATCCAAGATTTCGTTTTGCAATAAGAATTCTTTGATTCAGGAATATATAATTTTCTGGAGGATTTTACTTAAGGAATTCAAGAGTGAGACTGGTCTGTAATTGTTTGGGTCAGTTTTATTACTCCCTTTAAAAATCAGTATAACTGCAGAGATTTTTAAGTATTCCGGGAATCTTCCCAGCCTAATACAATTATTTATTAATTTCACGAGAGTATCAGCAATATTTTCTTTGATTAATTTGAGGTCATCAACGGAGATACCATCAGGACCTGGTGCAGTATGGTTTCGTAGAGAATTAATAGTTTCAATTATTTCTTTTTTATTGGTGGTTCTTAAATGAAAAGAAGAGATTGGGGATGTGTTTCGGGACGATGATGTCCGTATCGTAGGCAATTTCGTTACTATTTCATGACCATGAAATGGTGATCAAGGCAGTTGGCAAGTTTGTCCGGTTCACTCATCATCTTGGTCGAGAAGGATAGATTGTCGATATTGTGTGTCGCACTTTTTTCACCTTTCCTTAGACGGTGTTCTAACTAGATTCCAGAACTGGCTATAGTTTTTTGAGCTTTGCTCAATCTTTATGGTATAATAGTGTCGCTCTGCTTGTTTTATTATTTTATTACATTCGTTTTTTACTATTTTTTATTGTTTTTATTTTGTAGGACTAAGGATCCTTAATTAGCAGTTTATATGCTTTATATTTTTTCTTTGAGGCAATAATAACGTTTTCAGTAATCCACGTTACATTCCTGGTCCTGATGGATTTAGTAAACGTGGCAGAATCTTTAGCTTCCTGCATTATCCCGGACAATTCCTGGAAACTTTCTGGGGTTTTCTTTTTAAGTGACTGGTTAGTTGTCTCAATGAATTTATCTTTTCTGAGGTAAGTTATATGTTTCACATTTAGTTTCACTTTCGTCATTGTATGTGCTTTATTTGTTAAACGTATTAAACTATAGTCTATGGTCGTGGCCAGTCTTCAAAAGTGTAGTTGGTGCTGCGTTTAATCGTCTGGCTGTTTGTATATGATCTAAGATTGTACCTGAGATTAACCTCGTCGGTGTTTTTGTGTTTAATATTTCAGAGTTATTGGCTGTAAGAGTATCCATGTATGTTCCTCTAGTAGATTAATATTGGTGTCTGCTACTGTTATAAGTGATTCGTGCGTAGAGTATAATGTTCAATGAATGTGGAAAAATTCTCCGAAGATTTGTAAAAGATTCCTATATTTAGAGTTTGTTTGTATCTCGATTATTATTGTTGAAAAATTTATGTTTTTATATTTTAATTTATATTGCAGATCATTTTTTACGTAAATTGCGGTTACACCGCCTCTGTTATCATTTCTGCAGCAGAAAACAGCTTTGTATCCATTTATTTGGTAGTAATCAATCTCCGAATCGTATAGCCATTTCTCGCAGAATAGCATGACATCAACCTCCTTGTGATCCATCAGGTAAATTTCAATATCTTCTATTTTCTGAAGTAAGCTTCGAAAATTTGCATATAGTATGTTAAGTGTACTATTCATCTTAGAACTTGTTGTAATTTATATTTCTCCTTGATAATGATTCAGTGGAATCGGCTCTATGGCATACGTGTAGCACTTTGCCGGTTTTTAAGCAATTTGCACATTTTTGGGTGTTAGAAATGTCCTTTGTTTTATGTTCACCTGCGCATTTCGCACTAGTTGTTTTTCCCTCATAATTGGTAGTTTTATCGTTGAATTTTTGACACTTATAGCATCTTGTGACATACAAATCACGCCTAGTTCCTAGTTGGAGTGTTCCGGGATTGCTTTACTCGACAGTTTTCCGCAGCTGGACACGGAGGGGTCCAGCGTTGATTGTTCACACAAACGTAACCAATAAAGAATTTTCCTGGGCGCCGAACTGAAACGCTGAAGAATGAATGTCCTAAACTGAAAAAATTGTCGATATTCATTCTAATTTCGTTTTCCGTTGAAATTTTTGTGCTTAAAATGCTGGGAAAAATTAAAACAGCTTTGAATTAGTGACGAACAAAAGCGTTTCCGATATGAAACCGTAAAAGTCGTGTCGCTACGCGGGTGCCCTCAATTATCACACGAAGAGACATTCAGGAGTAAAGTCTCTGGAAAATATTATTTGAAATAGGAAGGTAATCGTTCCATCCATACAACACTTACAATTGCCACACGGTTTGCCTTGAAGTCAGTTAAATCGTGAACGTGCGATCATCGGCTCAGTATAAATTTAAACTAGAACTACACCCTTTTCAGTCAGCTGAGTGATAGGAGGATCTGGCGATCGAACATGTTTGTTAGTGTGAAACAACCCATTTCCGGGGCTTGGGATAATATTCGAAAGTGCAATCAACAGCAGCTATTTTGTAAATAATTGGAAGATAGCATAAACAGTACCAATTCAAAAAAGGAAGAACAAAGAAGTCGGTAGCTTCAAACCTGTCTTAATGTTATGCAGCCTTGGAAACCTATCCGAGAAGTTGTCACTACTTGACATCCAACCCCATTGCATAGAAGCAAAGATCGTTTCCGAGCATCAGTTTGAATTTCAACCCAAAATCGGGCACCCAACGTGCTTTATACACATCCCTTTACTCCTCCCCCTTACTCTACTCTCCTTTTACTACTCCTTACTCTACTATCCCTTTACTCCCCCTTACTCTACTATCCCTTTACTCTCCCCTTACTCTACTATACCTTTAAGCCCCCCTGTGTCGTATTCTTCATGGAAGATCCTCAATCCGATGATCAGTATTCGGAAGCCTCACCATTTTGAGCGACATCTGACTACCAACCACCAAGCTGATGCATCCCGCGAAGAATGTCCAATAACAGTCGACCGCATAGAAGCGATCCCGAGTTGAATTTTTGTTATTCCGACTAACTCATCGAGTTGTGGGCGAAAGAAAACGAAACGAAAGAAAAAAATGGACTCCGATCGGGAGTTTTTACCGATAACGTGCCGCGTCTTGCGGACTAGGTCATACAAATAAAGAACGGACTCTATTCCATTTCACGATTTAGTGTATAAACTTATTTTGTTCTTAGTTCACTTAACATTTATCTATAATACAGTCGAGACCACAATTATTTATTCAACGCAAATCATGAAGAAAAATTTGAATGAAATCAAAATAACTCGTTCAATTTTTATTACAACAAAATGAAACTTTATTCAGGTATTCTTTGGCAAATTCATAGTTACTTGACGAAAGGAAAATTGAAATAAAACATTACCAGAACAAACAAAAACAAAAACTAAATGGATAAAATTAATTGCACACCCGTCATTATGGCCAAAATTATTTACAGTGAATGGTTTCCGCCTCGTTTTTCCGGAAAATCTGCGAAAAAGTTGATACTAATTGTTAGCCTTAATAAAAAAGGGTACTTTGTGAGCATTACCTAATACTTGGTGTTGTCTCCCTTGGCACAAATAATCGCTTCGAAAAGTATTTACTTTAACATAAAATAAATTTGAAAAAAAAATCCTTCGGATATTCCCTCAAATTTTCTGAATAATCGTAAATGTTCTATTGTTAATTAAATTTATTGAAAATAGTTATTTTAAAATTTGACTAAAATAGAAATTTAAAATTATTCTTTCAAGTAGTGCGATTGTTAATCGTTAACCGAAATAAAGAAAAAAACAATTTTGTGTGTTAAAACAATAAATTAAAGCTATTCCGTAACATTTCAACTCGCAAATAGAGGTGAAGTTTGCAAGAGAACATCTTTCTAGATCAATTCGATCCACTCGGAAAACAATGTGATCATCATCACGTCTCCACCGCGCATTTACTCCCCAAATCGATGATCAGTTACCCATTTCCAGCTGAGTCAACTGGAAGCGGGCAAAAATAAATAATTGCTTTTATTTTTTTCACTAATTTGAAGTATTTATTTGGAATATTTCCATTTGCATTGCAGCAAGTGCCGAAAGAAACAACACCACATAAAAGAATGGAAGGAAATAAAGATGAGGCTGACCGTTGTATTGCTATCGCTGAAAAAGCTGTGCTTGAGGGTAAATGGGAACGGGCAGAAAAGTTCCTAATAAAAGCAGAAAAACTTTATCCAACACAAAAAGCTAAAGGTATGTAAAATTGAATGGAGAACATGTCAAATTGAAGAATTAACAATTTTCCATTTCAAATTATTATAAAACCACAGATTTGTTGGCCAAAGTTAAAACTATTCCAACATCGAACTCAACGTCTGAAAACATTGGCGATACCACGAAAGATGGTGCGCACCGACGTCGTCCACCTGGTTCCCCGAAAGCTGACCGTAAAGTTGAGGCTGACTACACTGCTGAGCAATTGGAAGCTGTCAAAAGAATCAAAAAGTATAGTGAAACTTCCAACGACTGTTGTTGTTTTTTTTTTAAAAAATTTCCAACAGATGCAAAGATTATTACGAGGTCTTGGGCGTGACTAAAGAAGCAACCGACTCAGATATAAAAAAATCATATAAAAAATTAGCACTGCAACTACATCCTGATAAAAACAAAGCGCCTGGTTCGGTGGAAGCTTTTAAAGCGGTGGGCAATGCTGTCGCGATTCTAACCGATGCAGAGAAACGAAAATCGTATGATGTACGCGGCACTGATGAATATGTCCATCAACACTCGCGACATCATTACAGTGACTTTACATACACGCGTGGTTTTGAATCGGACGTAACGGCCGAGGAACTATTTAATATGTTCTTTGGTGGCGGATTTCCACAACAAAATGTTTATATGCGTCAACGACGATTTCATCGGGCGGAACAACATCAGCAAAGAGAGGTAAGGATCTTTCTTTCTTCAGAACTATAATAAAATAGTGCTTAAGAAGTCTTTAGAGAATATAGAAAATATAAGGCGAACATAATTGTAAAAAGCTAGGGCTATGGCATTGAAACCTCTAGACTTTAACAAATGTTGAAGACTTTTCTGAAAAACTGATGACGGAAAGGGCTTTGTAAGGGAAAACATTTCGCTTTCGAAAAACAGTAGTCAAAAATACAATACGCTGAACATTAGTGTTGGTTTACTGGATTTGCAATACATGATAAAGTTTAAATGTAACGTTACCCGCTGCGGACTGGAAGCATTACTGAAAAATAAATCACCTCTGCTGCATGAGCTGAGGTTTATTTATCAGTTCAAATCTTCGCAAGGTACACGATTGAAGTTAAATTGAGAAGAGCGTGGGTTCTTGGTTTGGCCAATAAGTTTTCATAGGCTTCGGGATCCAGGACGAAGTCGAACGTTGTTTCGGGTTTGTTCAGAATCTGATTGTACGATGAAAGGTTTAGGCTATATTTTAAGACTCATATGCCGATAAGCTTCTATGCACTTCGTGTAAAGGGCAAGTTACGCAGTGTGCTGGTTGCATAATAGCATACTTTTTGCAGTTAAATCCTGTCTGGGTGAACCTTCATGATTGAAGAATCTGACCGTTCAGATTCTAATTAAGGGGTTAAGGCTTAAAAAACAAGGCTTTTTTCAGGATTCTTTTTCAAGGATTTTGAAAAAACCTTTTATAAATATTATATCAATATAAAGGGCAACTTTTCGGGAGTGCAAAATTTATTTTTATTTTTAATTCAATACAAAATGGCGGCTGTAGTGCACGTCAAAGTCACTAGTATTTACAAAAGACGTTCCGCGGCCGGACAAGTTTCTCAGCCCCATCTGCATCTGGAACAATAAAATTTTTTTTTCATAAACTCCATGAGTTTTGCTAGAGAAGTACACACGATAGTAGTTTAATATCGATTTTTCGCAAAATGGCGACCATTTAACAAAAAATTGCATTTTCGACCCCAAAAAATGACTTCAATTGTTTATAACTTTTTTTAAACCAAACCAATCGCTAAAATCGTGTGTACTTCACCAGATAATCATATCAAGAAGCTACAGTTATAACGGCAAGTAAATCGGATGAAAACTGAAAGAGTTTCGTTTCCGGCAAATTTCAAAAATACACTTTCGAGATAAACGCGTTTGAAGTTTCAAAACCTTATAAAGTTGTGAATTTCCAAAATTTTACTATATACAATTTTTTTAACCTTTACTCTGCTATCCCAGCACCATACAGTTGGCCTTCCAAGACCATGGATTTCTCCTCGTCGTCCTTTCTTGATGCTAAATGGCCGCGTCTCGCCTCTTTTACAACGTCGGAAATTGAGCGTTCAGCAGCCTTTATTCGCTCGGCGTCTGTTTCTAAGCAGAAATTGTAAAAATTAGGTCCTGCAGTCAATCCTAATGAGTCTCAAACGAATGGCGATTAGGCGGACGCCTGTTGCTGATCTTGCTGCGCTTTTGCGATGAACTACTTGCTTTACTGCCTTTACGGCGACTGTACAGTTTACTACTCATTTCTAACACTCTTTTATACAAAACAACAGTAAAAATATCAATCAAAACATAGTACTTTAACCTCAAATGCAGCGTGTAGTCGATCGAGTAAACAGAAGCTCTCCTAGCGTCGTTCACGAAGGAACGTGCCCTATACAGTGTATATTAATTACTATATAGTATAAAGCGAGCAAATTTTACGTTTTTCGAGCATTGGAGTTGCTTCAGAAAATTGATTCTGAAAAATTTTCTGAAGTATATTAGTATTTGGACCTATTTGATTTCAATTCTAGGGATGTGTTAGCATACTTTTAGCCAATAAAAAAAATTGAAAAAATAAATAAATTCACATAGGTATAACCCCTTAATGTAATACACCCAATGTCTTAAAGTTGGGCGAATAAAATGTAAACGGTAGTAGGCAAAAACAAGAGTCCGTGGATACTTTATGACATCCGTGGTTGATTGTCACAATCTGTTGGACACTCCCGTAGCTTCTTCTTGTTTCTCTCAAGAATTGTTCGTCTATCGGCCCCTTAAAGGCTAATCGCCTGTATATTGGCTTCGTTAAAGCTAATCTTCGGATGGAGCTCATGGTGCTGATTCTCAACCCGATCAGACTACAGATAACATTACATGCTAGCCAAAGGTTTTTCGATATCTTGTTGTCTCCGAACTGGGTCTTAATTTTCGTAATATTTCGATTGGACATACGCCTATTTCCCATTCACAACATACAAGTATATACTGAATTTCAGCTGATAATAGGAGGCGGCCATTTATTACCGAATGTATCAGTTTTGATCGTACGCGAAACTTATTGAGTGTTGCCGGTATTGGGCGTATGAGCTCGAGATCGGAAGATTGAATCCAACGGTCGAAAGAAACAAACGTGAGGGCTTAGTCTGGGATTATAATGCTTCCAGGAAAATATATTTGATAGGTGTTTTTGGAAATATTGTGTAGACTACGGATAAAAATTGTATCCAAGCCAAACTGATTGAATAAATGCCTGAGCAGAGCTTCAAAATTAGCCTGATTTGCGGTTAACTAGCGATTCGATTATTTTGAAGGAAAGTTGTCCTGAGACTGACGATGATGCAGTTCTTGATGTAGGTTATGAAACAGGCAAATCCATTTTTCATATAATATTTTGTATGAAGCAGCCACCGTCCAAACCAAGAAAAATCGTACGAACTGACGACAATAGCGCAAATTAAATAAGAGCAACATTTTGGCATTTCGATCGACAAGGCGTGGCAACAACGATCGAGGAGTGACAAGAAATGACATGGGCACTTTCAGCTGCCTGCAATTTAGAACCTGCTGGAAGGATGCAACACATCAAGTATCATTGAAATCGAAGTATAGCGAACATTCGAGGGTCAGCTGATAAGTCCCGGGCCTCTCAATGAATAAAAAAATTAATTTTTTTTTGTTTTATTTATTTCTCAACATAATCTCCAGAAAGGCTAATACATTGGTCATAACGGTGTTCTAATTTAATTAAATCGTCTCTGTAGTGCGATTTATCAAGGTCCTCAAAATAGCTGTTTACCGCATCAATGATATCCTCGTTGCTGTGAAATTTTTGTCCTCCAAGAATTTTTTTGAGGTTAGGGAACAGGTGGTAGTCACTGGGTGCTAGACCTAGCAAATAGGGTGGATGGCCAAGCAATTAGAACTTTAATTCATAAATTTTTCCCATGGCAATGATTGAACGATTGGCCAGAGCATTGTTGTGATGAAACAAGATTTTTTTTTGCCAAATGAGGTTTAGTTCTTTTCACCTCATTACTCAAACGTTGCAGTAAGCTTGCTTAGTAGTTACCAGGGATACTTTCACCCCTTTCCAAGTAATCAATAAAAATAATTCTCTATGCATCCCAGAAAAAACTCGCCATAATCTTGTTAGCTGGAGTTGGTTCACCTGGCGTAGTCCACTGTTTTGACTGTGATTAATTTTCTGGAGCGTAGCGATGTATCCAAGTTTCATCCATGGTAACGAGCTGTCTCAAAAATTCACTGGGATTTTTACGATGGAGCTCCAAATTCTTAACACAAACAGTTTTACTATGCAACTTTTGATCATGTGTCAACGAACGCGGCACCCACATCGAACAGACCTTGTGAAAGTCCAAAAATCACTTAAAACATTACCTGAACGTTCTTTTGATATGTTTACAGCCTCTGCTATCTCCAACAACTTTAGTTTGCGGTCTTCCAGTACTGAACGATGAATTTTTCCAATGATTTCTTGAGTTGTCACCTCCGTAGGGGGTCCAAAGCGAGGCTCATCACTCTCGTACTCTCGTACGTCCCATTTTAAACTCTGCAACCCACCGTTTAATCATTGAATATGAAGGGGCAGAGTCTTTCAATGTAATGTCCATTCCCTCTTTGATTTCTTTAGACGGTAAACCTTTCAAATGGAAGTATTTAATCACTGCTCGTTTTTCCAAAGTCTTGTTAAAAATGCTGTCGTTCAAAAACTAGCCATGCTAATGACCTGTAACTATAGATACAAGCTAGTCTAGAGTAAAACTATACGATGCTAGCGACTAACTGGTCTAGTGGCGTCATCTGTGAGGCGCGGGACTTATCAGCCGATCCTCGTATACAAGCTTTTTATCCATTTATTAGTACATAATTAGATGAGAAGCTCGAGTGATTTTGTGTACACTAGTTATCAGTTGAGTCTTTTGGGCAGTTTAAAAAGTAGTGCACGTATTAAATTGTATAAATAAATAGTAATTTGCATTCAAAACTGATTTTTTTTTGTAATGAAATAGTTTGCATTTTCGTGATGTTTCCGGTGTTAGAGACTTCCGATCAGAGTAATTCTTCCTTGCTTCTTTTTCTTCCCTCACGACTCGGTGAGCTAGCCGACGTGCAAAAGTGATACTCTGAACCACTACTATGCGGTCGACTTATACGATTCTTTACGGAATGCATCATAACGGTGGCTTATCGTCGAATGGCGCTCCAAATGGCAGGATATTTGACTGATGATCATCGGACTGAGACACGCCCGTAGAGAATCTGACAAATGCTTGCTCGATCATGAGTTTCTCTAATACTAAAGAGACCTGAGCGAATCGAGGTCGTGTTTACCTCTTCCCTAATACTCCAGGCTAAATGTTAATCAACCACTCCCGAGTAATCCGTCTGAAATATGAAAAAAAATCAGATGATTCATCCTTGTATATTCCTACTTATGTTAAAATCAGAAAAATAAATAACCTCTATGGGCTAACTCTAAAGGCAGACATGGATATGAAAACGGTTGTCTTTTGTCGGTTGTCTGTCCTGCCTATATCAAGGGGCTAGGTCCTTATAAGAAGATTACTGGCGTCTATGTGTCTCGCCGTTTGCACAGATATGCGATACCCATGTGCTTGAAATAAAAACAAACGATGACTCAATCAATTGTATGCAAGAGGGGATGTCTACGTCATTCACTGTGTAGCGAGCTCATAAAGTACCTATTCAATTAATATTCACATGTACAACAAACTGAACAGCAGGTTTCATGTTATTTTATGGTATTATTTAATATAACTTCCTTTCCAGCAATCCGGATATGCTGCTCTATTCAACCTCTTGCCAATACTTCTTCTTATTGGTTTATCAATGATGTCTTCATTCTTCATATCAGATCCTATTTATAGTTTAACGCCGACAAGGTAATCATATTGCAATAGTTTAAAGTTAAACTTATTTTTACGATACCAATTAATTTTTAATTTCAGTAAATATTCAATACAAAGACGAACCAATAACTTACGTGTACCGTACTACGTAAAAGACAACTTCCATACGGAATATCAAGGTTCTGTTGGACGCTTAGAGGCGTCGGTCGAAGAGGATTTTATAAATCATTTGAAACATGCATGTAGCCGGGAACGGAATTACAGTGAGTACAAATACCCATTCTATCCTTCACGAATCCTTTACTTCGTCATTATTTCAAATGCTAAACATTATTTTGCATGTACATATCATTTGTGTGTAATTGTGTCGAACAGTTTGGTGGTAATGAATAATGTTAATGTGGGGGTATGGGTTTGAGTGTAACTTGATTTGAACAAATTCGCTGATTTGGAAACAATGTAGACTTATACACTCCCAGGCCACTTGAATAAGGACAGCCGCTTCAAAAATTGTTTAACTCAAAATTTCCACTTTTCTAGAGGGGAAAACTTAGTATTGCGAATGAAAGACTACTTTATTGCTCTTAGTTTCTGAGAGAGAAAAATTGGACTATTAATTAGCAACAGTAAAATAGCGGCAATAATGGACCACTTGAATAGGGAAATAGACTTTCTGGGCTTCAATCCAACTTTTAAATACTCGTGCTGTGTGGATTTGCGCATTATCGTGCTGGTACGCCCATCTTAAAGGATCAAACATACTCTGACTAAGCAGCAAAGTACGAGATAGCTCCCCAAAACTTTCATTTTGTCGCAAATCATGGAGAAAAAAATCAAATTCGTCCGGACTATCTAGGTTAAATTTCTCTGTCTGTGTCTCTGCCGCCAGGCCATTTGTTCCTATGCGAAATGCAAACGAGGGCCTTTTCTAATTGTGTTTAAAAGTGGATTCTTTAGTTTTTTTTAGTTTCAGGTGTCAAGCTTTTACAATCACACGTTTTACCGTAGTTGAACGCACATTCAATCCAATTGTTGCCCGATTTTAAGCCGCTGATATAACCGAATTAGAGGCTGCTCGCAAAATGGCTCGTTTATCTTGAGCAGTTAGGACTCACGGTACACATCCTTTCTTATTTCTTTCATATGCTTCTTTATTTTTTTATGTAATTTGAGACTACGGATTTACGTTTGTTGCTTTTTGGCAATGGTATGGCTTTTTAGTATCATGTTGAACGTCAATTTTCGTCATTTCCTCGGTATTTAATTTTTGTCTCTAGTTAGATAATTGAAACTTTAAAATCAAAGAGAAATCAGAATACAAAATGACTTAAGAAAATTTAAGTTTCTCGAAACAATTTTCAAAACAACGACTGAATTGCAACTGTTCCTAGTCAAATCATCCACAAAATGTTACAGCAATTTTACTGTTATTAATCGACGCTCCACATTTTTTCTCGGAGACCAAACACACTGGTCCTGAAACATCGATAGGTTGCATGAAAATGGCACCAAAAACTGAAAGTGTCTTTATGTTTGCACTTTTATTCTGATAAAAACCAGCTTTAATTGAAATCCTAGCTGCTCCTTTTTTCAAAATATGCATATTTTTGTATTTTCTAGCGTTTAGAACTGCGCTTTTTTAAAAAGTGGTATCTCCTGTTTGTAGGCCTATTCTACGTAAGACAATGGATTACCATTGTATATTAATTCAAATACCACACATAAATTCTAGTTATTTAATACAAAATTATAGATGTTGAAACAAAAAAGTAAATACCGCATTTTTCAAGCGCCTTGAATACGTTGAACCTATGATTAGATAGGGATAAGCGGCACGATAATGGGCTGGCTGACCGCTCTCCTCGCTGAACGAAAAATAACAGCGTCACTGGGGGACACCAGTATAACAGTAGCCCCAACAAAAGGGTGCCCACAAGGAGGCATACTTTCCCCTCTCCTGTGGTGTTTACAAATGAACTCATTAGTGACAGAACTTAACCAACAAGGCTTTCTTGCCATCGGCTATGCCGATGACCTGGTCATATTATGCAAAGGCAAGTTTGCCGGCACAGTGTGTGACAGGATGAAAGAAGGACTTAAAATCACGCACCAATGGTGTAGAAGAAACGGGCTGGCGGTAAACCAGCCAAGACAGAACTCACCATGTTCACCAGGAAGCGAGTGTGGGATGCATACACGCTACCTACTTTAGATGGCGTGGAGCTCCAACTCTCAAAAAAAGTCAAGTACCTGGGCGTAACCCTAGACACGAAACTCACCTGGAAAAAGCATGTTGATGAAAAAACAAGAAAAGCCAAAAACATTTTCTGGGCATGTAGAGGCTCCATGGGTAAAACCTGGGGACTCTCACCTCGAAATGTGATATGGCTATACAAAGCCTGCATAAGACCGGTCATACACTATGGAAGCATAGTGTGGTGGAAACGGTCAGACCTAGATACTACAAAAAGTCAGCTAGGCTCGGTGCAGCGACTAGCACTAGTGAGTGCTACTGGAGCGGTGCGAACCACTCCCACGGAAGCACTCAACGTGATCATGGACATGCTGCCACTGGACTTATCAGTGAAGCAACATGCCGCAAAGACGATGGCACGCCTAAGGAGAACCGGGATGGTGAAAGACGGCGGCTGGACTGAGGGACACCTCAAACTTTGAAAGAGTTTAAAAGTGGACTCACTCCTTGATCTGCCCAACGACTACATAATCCCAAGGCTCTTTGGAAAAAATTTCACAACGAGTTTGACTGATAGGAATGATTGGACTAAGTTCGGTCACCTTTCTCACAGGCCCGCTGATATCATAGTGTACACAGACGGATCAGTGATGAGCGTCGGGGCTGGGGCGGGAATATATATACGCCCTGGACCACATGAGGCTCAAATATCGATACCTCTGGGTACAAACACAACCATCTTTCAAGCTGAAGTCCACGCCATAGCCAAAGCCGCGGACCTCTTACAAGACAGAAGAATACAAAACAAACAGATAAAAATCTGTTCAGACAGTCAGGCCGCTATCAAGGCCCTGGGCTCCCACAATGTGAAAACTTCAATTGTGGAGTGTGCCCAAAACAGCCTCAAAAAGCTGAGACAGAGAAACAGAGTCTCAGTTACCTGGGTCCCAGCACATGTGGACATTATAGGTAATGAAGAGGCAGACAAACTGGCTAAGAAGGGAGCAGAGATCACACCGGTTGGTCCTGAGCCTGTTCTGCCAACGAACATAAATCTAATCTTAAAAAAGATCAATGAGACACTCAGGGAAGAACATCGCAGACGATTGCTCAACCTACCAACATGCAGACAGACAAAGCTCTTTCTGCCAAACCTACGACCTGAAGTCGCAAAATACTGTCTGAAACTAAATAGAGTCAGACTGAAAAAACTCACAGAAGTGATTACAGGCCACGGACGCCTGAGAAGTCACCAAGCACTTCTGCAAATAGTGGACGATGCATGGTGCACTAGATGTGAGGAGGACGAGGAAACAGCGGCACATTATGTGGGCTACTGTCCCGCGTTCTCCAGACACAGATATAGAGCCCTTGGCATGCCTCAAATAGGAGACAAAGAGTTCCATACCTTAGCCTTGGACGACCTGATGAGGTTCATCATCTCATCCGGAAGATTCAAGACATAAGCATTAACTCCAGAAAGGAAAAGTATGAGGCTAGTACAATCGACCAGCAGGTCGCAGTGCTAGGGCTGCAATGCCCACCTCCATGTCACGACGATGACGACGACGATGATTAGATTTATATTAAATCTCTTCCAGAATTTTTCAAAGTCTCAATGGATTGATTCGCCGGCCTGCTCTGACCACAAGCCTAAACCATCACCACCTAATTGTAAAATTTCTTCTTTTAGGTGATCAAATATCGCATGGATCTTAATTGTTTGCGATACTCCCGTACTTTCTAAGGGTTTGCGAAGGGCCGCCAAATTCTTATCTAAACCACTAGTATCAGCTTGTTTTGTTGTAAAACAAGAATCTACAATTTTATTCACTGTTTGAAAAGCAGATTCAAAAGGCTTCAATGCATACGGTCCAACTTTCTGATGAATTTCGGGATCATTGAGCAGTGCACATTGCTTTAAAAGTGACCTGCATGCATTTCCTTCAAAAATTTCTCCTTGGTAATTCTTTGCAACTAATTTCAACTCTGTTGACCAAATTAAAGTTTTTCCATGCCCTACGAAAGGAACTTTACCATACCAAAACAGATGATTTACAAATCCCTGCAAAATATGTAATTCAGGAAGTACACATTTCTGTAAAATGAACATGTCATCATCTTCATCCTCTTTTTCTTTAACTGAAAGAGAATGATTGATCGTACTGTGGCAGTCTTTTGCATATTTCTTATAATAAACTCTTTAAAATTATATTTTTTCTGGCGGTGTTCGTCTCTTCTAAGTCAATACACTTACCTGATTCATGCAACTCACTTAAGGCAATGAAATAGTTGGGACAAGTGTAAGTTGCCGATGCGGTTTGTAGCCCAAGGATGATTAATATAATATAATAATACTTTTACTCGATTATCTTCATGTTTGCATTTACGATCAATGTGTTGATTAATATATTTACCATGTTTAGTCTCGTCCATTTTTTTTAATTTATATTTTAACTATCAATACGGTCATGTTGAATATACGAGTATAATGAAGTCAAAGCATCAATCGTCCAAGAAATTGTCCCAGACTTCATAAAGAAATCAGAGGAATAACAAGATCAAGCGTAATTTGTTCGCCGTGATATTTATAACATTAGATGGTGTCGAAATAATATTTTGATATTCATGTGTATATGTGAAATCATGTGTATAATACCTTTCAACAGGCTTATTAAATACAAACTTCAGTTTTAAACGCTAGAAAAGACAAAAGTATGCATATTTTGAAAGAAATGGGCAGCTAGAATTTCAATTCAAGCTCGTTTTAAAGCAGAATTAAAGTACAAACAATAGCTAACTGTCAGTTTTGGTGCCATTTCATGCAACCTATTGATGCTTCAGGAGCAGTGTGCAAAAGCAAGGAGGTAGCATTTCATTTGCGATACTAAATTTTGCTCTCTGTCCTAAAAGAGTGGAGATTTTGAGTTAAACAATTTTTGAAGCGGCTGCCCCTATTCATGTGGCCGAGAATGTATGGTCATAAGTCTGAATATCGTGATATTTTGGATAGAAATATCTCTATGGGAGTACAATATGTCTAAAGTTGACTTTATGTAATGTTTGTGCTGATCATGTCCTATATATTTTTCTTAAATACTGTTTTAATTTAATTTATTTTGATACTAAAATATCTAGAATGATTTCATGCATTTCCGAAAGAATATTTCTTTGGGTGTAACAATAAAAAAACAATTAGCATGTACTTTAATTGGGTTGTTGATGTTATCCCTCGGGATGATTAATGTTATTTTACTGAACGTTATTACTAACCTTCGTCGATTCGACTAAGCCCTCAGACGAGGGTAAATTGGAATACATAATTGGGTTATTGTTTATTTTGTAACTAGTTAAAATATTCTACGAAACAAAAAGAAAAAAATCTGTTTGTTCGTTTAGTCTTTTAATTGAGATCAACTTTTCCATTAACATTGGGTTGACTTGTAAAATTTGCGTTGTCGATTCGACGAAGGTTAATTATCCAAGGTTAATCTTGCATACAAAACAAAATATAAAGTTTACTGCTTGGTTGGAAATCAAGTCATTATTGTATGTGCACTATGAATGCGGTCATGATCTTTATTACGCTACACTAAGTAATGATTCTGATAAAAAAACGGATACATTCTCTATGTAAAACATGGTTATTGTACAGTGTTGCCAGACAATCCTTGCGATAAATCCCTAGTTTAATTTCGTTTTCCCCTAAAAACAAATTCCTAAATATTCTTAACCAAGCCGATTTGTTCACTTACCATCCGAATTGTTATATGTTCGCAAGGGAGATGCATGAATAAATGGAAGTCGGAATACATACAGTAATTGCACGACTTATGTTACCCCGACATATACTATCCCGGAGTTATGTGATTTCATACTTCTTTGCGGCTCACATGATGGTGACAAACTGCACGGAGGGATTATGTGAAATTTGGAAGACTACGAATTTAAATAAAAAATAGTTTTTAATTAGATCATGTTTCCGCAACTTGACAAGGAATAAAAACTTACTAACATTTGAACAGATTCTGTCTGACAAGAAAACAAAACATTGTGTCGTCAGAAGATTTGGCTTGATTTTGTGACGCCTTCTATGTCAAAGCAACAGTGATTCATGTTACTGATCTGATGTATGTGATTGTGCAGTAATAAATAGAAATACTACAAAACATGTTAGCATAGTTTCCTTGCATACTGGTGTTTGAGTCAGCCCTTGGTCCCAATTGATCAACTTTATATGGAAAATTGTACCCTGACATACGTGGATTAAAGCCGGTCACAACTATCGTATAACTTCGAAGTATTTCTTTATTAGAAAATTTTGTAGTTACGAGCATAAATTCACTATTCTTTAAGTAGAAAGCTGCACAGTAAATCGCATTCGCGTCTTTTTTTTGCAGGTATTAACAGTTGTATTTATGAGGTAGGTCCATTTGTGAGCGAATTTTCAAGATTTTTGTCGTTACACCAATTATTCAACGTACTTAAAATTTCTTATACGTGTTTCTACACGTTGCAACTTTCAAAATCAATTCCAAAATCTATTTTTTAAAAATTTAAATGACGAGAATTTCGTCGAAGATAATTTCTGCTTGAGTTCCGAGTCGTTCATTCAAACGTCTGATGCTTTGATTTTAAATCACAGAAAGTGTTTTTTATATGGCGTATTTTTTACATTAATTTGAAAAATAGACAAGTGAATTCTAGAAAAATTAAACGTGGTTGGAAAGGTTAATTTTATGACATCTAGCATTTTTGCGATACAGTAGACTCCCGATTATCCACGGTATTGTTTGGCTGAGCCTTCGTGGATAATCGAAATCGTGGATAATCCAAAAATGGTCTAAAATATTCTGGTAAATGTTAAATTACAATACATACGTATTCCTTGTTAATGGAAGTAGTCCTTTATTAATTTTTTTTTTTTTTTGCATTCGATTCCTTCTTTAAAATGGTTGAGCGAATTTTTCTCAACACCATCAGATCACACAACGTTGTATCCTGTTCACCTTCCAAAAAGTCTAATAGTCTCTCTACGTAGTGGCGGGCAGTTGCATACGTTATTTTTGGCTCGGCAACTGTTTCTTCGTCCTTCTCGCTCTCACTCTCATCGCTCACACTCTCTTCCCTGCGCACGCCTCAATATTTGCTCGTCCCTCAAGACCTCAAATGCTGGCAATGACAAGTCAACATTTAGCCAATCATTAATGTCCTCTTCGTTGACGTTCTTTCCATTTGATACAATTTTGGCTAATTCAGCTAAATCAGCTGAGGTCTCCATGTCAAAGTCATGATTATCCTCTTCTTCTACTTCGATGTTGGGAAATATTTTTTTCCAGGACTTTGTGAGCGTGGATGGTTTTACTCTTCCCAGGCAGCTACACACTCATAAATTGCATCCAGGATGCTGAAGTTTGTTTTTAAAAATCTTTTTAAATCGTTTCCCACATCAATAAGTTTTTATAGGACACTGAAACGGTAGTGACGCTTCAGATTTGCGATCACACCCTGGTCCATGGGCTGTATTAAAGCCGTTACATTTCCTGGCAGGTACACAACAATAATTTTTCCATCGTCTGACCGCAAAAGACTTTCGTCAGGGTGGGAAGGCGCATTATCGAGCAGCTTTTGGTGGGAGGTTGTTTGATTTTAAAAAATCACAAACTTCAGGACAAAATTTCTTATCGAACCAGTCTTGAAAAATTTGTTTGTTCATCCAAGCCTTTTTCTGCCCATAGTAGTGAACCGGCAAATTTACCGCCCGTGTTCCTTTAAAAGATCGAGGTTTGTTAGCTTTCCCTATTACCAGAGGCTTAAGCTTATGTGTATCGTTGGCATTGGAGCAACACATCACGGTCAATCTTTCCTTGCTTGCTTTGTGACCAGGCGCACTTCGTTCTTGTTCTGCAGCTAGTGTTTTGGATGGGAGACATTTCCAGTATAATCCTGACTCAGCAGCATTATAAATTTGTTCTGGTAACAAATTGTCATCGGTTACATATTTGTTGAAATTCATACAAAAAATTTTTGCTGCTTCTTCGTTAAAACTTAATTTCGCCCCCTGAATATTAAGTTCTCTGATTCCATTTTTTTTAAATCTCGTCAACCAACCGCTTGATGCATCAAACGGTCCTAGGCCCAAAGTGGTGATTTTTTTTTTTGCTTTTGCTGCACAAACAAGCCCATTTACGGGGTTTCCTAGTGCTCGCTGGTTGTTGAACCACTCTAATAAAGCTTTGTCCAGTTCATCGTATGCTGATTTTTTCATTGTTTTGCGTTTTTTCATAGAAGACGAGGAATCTGATGAAGTCGCAAATTTTAACAAATGTTCCTTTTGCTTGATTATACCGCGCACTGTTGCTTCGTGTATATTAAATTCAACGGTAATTGATTTGATCGTATGTCCTTTCTGAAACTTTCCGATAATTTCTAGCTTTTTCTCAATAGGCAAAACAACTCTTTTCCGTTTATCCATGTTGAACTTAAACTCGTAACTCGAAAACAAAACGACAGCAACAATTAAAGTACATAATTCAGCACTCAAACGTTACTCACACGGCAGTCAATGCGTCACTGAGACAATCACTAATGGTGGGCAAGTAATTGAGAATTCATTTGAAAGAGCGCTCTATCGAACGATTCATTACTAAGAATTATGTACGACTCTTCTTGCCTTCCCCCACTATCACAACTCTCGTCTTTCCATTTGATTCAATAACCAAGCGACTTTTCGATTCTTTTCTGGTGCTTTGATTTTTATTCCTTTTTTTGGAACCGTGGTTAAACCGCAACGTGGTTAATCCGCTCGTCGATAATCGGGAGTCTACTGTATTTGCTAACAACAAAATAATTGTTATTTTAATAATTGAAGGTTCTAATCGCAAATTTTTATGATATCAGATTTAAGAAGAACGCGTGTGAAATTTGCTGAGTGTTCTCAAGCCGAGCTCCACAGGCTCGAACTTCGGAACGATTGTGAATTTCGTTCTACCACTTGATTCCTTAAAGTTGTAAATGGATCGTTCACCTTCTTTGCAGTTAGGTTTCATTTGAGGTATATAGTTTGCGGATTTAATTTTTCTTGTCTAGAAGTCAGTGCAGTTGTAATTAAAAATATAGGAAAAATTTCGCTTGAAAATCCCTAAACAAAATCCTAAAAGCCTGTTCCGCTTATTTTCTCTCCAGCTGTCGAGATGAAACCCTAAATCTAAGGTCAAAACCCTTAGTCTGGCATCGCTGTTTTCGTGGCACAAAATTGAAGATCTGTATACTGGTTATTGTATGTTAAACAATTTTTAATTTGGGTTCTATAGATTAATAATAACAGTTTATTTAGCATAACTTTGGTTCGATGGATGATTGACTCGTTTTAATATTGTTCATTGCTATTTTCGATTGTAGATCATTACTAATGTGCATTTTCTTGTTATTAATGCAACATTTCATTGCTAGTTTTTTTTCATTAATTTACTCACTATTATTTATTCACTGGTTTTTGTGCGCAAAGTCACTACATTTACACTAAAATCTCCAAACCCAATGTCCAAATCCATAACATTCCAAATGATTTTCTGCGTGCAGCAAGATTCGCGTAAATATGAACACTTATCAATTTGCAGGAGACTCACTGTTGGCAAAGGCACGTAGTTTCGGTGATCGGGAACTATACAAAAAGGCTCAGCATATAAATACGCCATCATGCGATTCGTTGCAACAATACATGTCGTAGCCATTTAAATTGGCCGTAAATTAAGCGTGCTGACAACAATTGTCAACCTAAATAATTCTTTTTCTTGTGTGCATTAATTGTCCTAGCGATTTGAAAACCAAAAAAAAAATCGAATATTTCAAAATTTATTTCGTATCACCAAAAAGACCTTTTGCTAATCTAAACGCTAAACGTAGATATCAACTGAATTGAATTTATATATGTAGATATAAAGATCATTATGTTGATTTCATCGACCAGACTTTATAAATGTTGAATCTATTCTAATTAGCAATTAAGATTTCATAATGCGACTGGATCACAACTTCACATCATAGTGAAGCATTCGTATGCAACTTTAAATAATATATGCACGATTATTTTACTTCCAAAAAAAGAAGAAAAAACATTTGTATTTTATCAAGAAGGAAAAGAAGACGATATGATAATATCTCGATATACTTTGATGGTATGATGTGAATAATGTGGTGTGGTGCAGTGTTCGTTAATTTATTTGTATAGGTTTCGTTATTTCTTACAATTCCTATCTTTAGTCTGAATTGCAAAACTGATATCTGCAAGTAGACTGCTTTTAGTCAATCGTAATCATAATGAATGTGAACATTAAAATGTAATGTTCCAATAAAAGTTTATAAACATTATTGTAAATCAAAATGAAACTTATATGTTGCAAATAAATAATAAAATATTTAGAACATTTCAATTAAATGGTTGGCCAAAATCCATCAATTGTATTCAACGGTGCAGTTCATCCGTTGCATATTAAATAAAGTTATTCGCAAACGATTCTGTGAAATAATTAATATGATCACAAAATTCGTACTGATTCTGTTATACGAAATGTATTTGCCGTCAATAATGCCACGTCTGATGGGAAATGATAAATAGATCTAACATCAATAAATCGAACACTCGTTTTAGGGATCTAGAACTCCTCACTGCCTCTTCCTACTCATAAGTAGCAGATCGTTCTTTGAAGAACTTTATTTTGAACCCTTAATTGTCATGTAGACTAGCTCTTACCCCCGCCAGTATTTATGGCTAGATTTTTAAACCTATATTTTGGAAAAATCCCTTCTTGCATGCATTTTATGAAAAGTTGGGCAACGAATCGAGCTCAAAAAGATATAATTAATATTCTCCCTAATCAAAGTTTTTAATGTCGTTTTTTTCCATTCGCAGATTCATATTTAAAATTTGTCAAAATAAAGACTTGGGATAATGAAACGAGAATTCGGTTTGTGTGCCATTATTTTCGCATAGATTTTTTAATTGCAAAGAGAATTTAGGCGTCAAATTCACTGCATCCCTTCAAGCAGATAGACTATTAATCGGCTTTTTCCAAATTTCAACGAGTACGCAACAATCCAAGGAAAATCCCATGAAAGATATCCTACAGCCTACATTTCGACAAACATAATGGCTACATTCTAACGCAAAGTTACAAGCAAGTTACTCCCACATAGCCACACATTTTGTTGGTCACAAAGATCGCTCGATCTTATATACACTGAGAGGCAATCGCAAGATTACTTATCCATCGCTACAAGCATCAAACTATCAGAAAACTTAGTAGGTAACGTGAAAATATAAATGCACTAAATATGTTTGACCAAATCATTTTGCACTGGTCGTGTTTCGGTGCAGTGATCCCCCACCGGAAGATATTCCACAAGAATTACTAAAAATATTTAAAAAAAAACTTGTCGCATTCCTAAAATCACCAAAATTTTAAGATTAGTATTTCCGCAAGCTAAAAACTATCATTTTAAGCTTTCAGACGTCTAAATCTTGGTTTCAGGAAAGTTTAGGGCTTTTAGGAATGCGCCAACTACTTTAAATGGGCGTAAAATCATGACTTGAATGTCAGCAATGCTTAAAAAAATGTTTATCTATTCAGAACTTGATACGAAGGGGTTTGATCTCTCTAGGAGGACATTAAATATGCACGTTCATTGAGTGCAAAAAAACATTGAAAATGTTTGGGTCATTCAGGAAAGCACCAAGCTGTGTTAAATCAAAGATTGTGATTTCTACAAGCCCAAAAAATGGCTTGCCTATTCAAAGCTTCATACGAAGGGGTGAAAACATTGAAAAAAAACACTCGTTTTGTATGAACTAAACATATTTAAAGTAGTTTGCGCATTCCCAGAAACACTAAACCTTCCAACCCTACCATGCCTTCCTGAAATCAAGATTTAGACGTCTTAAAAAATAGGTTTAAGCTTACTGACATCCAAATCTTCATCTATAACAAAGTTTGGTTATTTTATGAATGCGTCAATTATTTTTAATATTTAAAGTAATTTTTGTTGAATGTGTTCAGGTGATGCGACCCAGATCGTAGCCATCAATTTCACGTTACCAAATAAGTTTTCTGATAGTTTCATCTTGTTAGTGATGAGCCAAGTAATCTTGTGATGGCTTCTTGGCCTCTTAATGTATCAGACTTTTCTTGTATGGCTGTTGCAAACATTACTATTTTTTTTATTAAACCCTTACCGTTTTTTCTGTGTCGTCTTTATTTAATTTTTGATTCAAGCTGATCTTCAGGTGTTTTCCCTCTTTGCTGGTGAATGTAATACATTCTACCAGTACTCAAATCCGGTGAACCTTCGTCTGTTACAAAGTATCGAACCGAATTCCACCTTTCGGTTTTTTCTAATACTGTTAGCATGTTGTTCACTTATGTCTCTACGCGGCGTTAGAACACGTTATTGTCCTTGAGTCAAACGGTTTGCTTCCTAATCGTTCCACTAGCTCGTATTTACTTGTTATTTTGAATACTGTTGCCATAACCCTTGATAATCAACTTGAGATTGATGCCAAATCACAGACTTTTCCAAGGCATTCAGCACTGTTAGCCACTCCATACCATGCTGTAAGTTCGAGCTATTTGGGATTTCTAATTCCCTTCTTTTGTGGTTGAATTTCTACTTGTCGTCAAGGGTTATGTTTCCATTTGTGGTAACTATTTCGCTTCATTTTATTTCTGATCGGATGTTCCTCACGGTTATATTTTTGCTCTTCTATTCATTCTCTTTATGAATGACCTTCTGTCTATGTTCGTATCCTCTTGCCTTATGCTGACAATTTCAAGTTACTTAGAATGATGCGATATGTTGACACCTGCAAAGCTCTTCAATAAATTTTTTTTTGATTTCTTGGTGTGAAGCTAACTCTCTCTTCCTTAATACACTTAGGAAAAGTGTCATGCCATGTCTTTTTCTCTTCAGACATCTTCCATGGCCTTTAAGTTTAAGCATCCCAAATTCGGTCTTTTCATTATGCCTATCATCTTGATTGGTTGTAGTGGCAGCCCCCTTTATGCAAAGGTGGCTCACTTAGGCCACGATACGCCCTTGTGGTACCACAGAAGATTAGGGCGGCACTAGAACCTGCGGGATGTCGAAAACCATTTAGATTCTCGTATGAAGCCGGCTATACAGCTAATATCTAAATCAGCTACCCCATTGAGGTTGTCCAGGAAGGGCGAGCCCAAGGTTTGCATGCGCTTTCTGGACAGTGCTGGGAATTCGCACAGAAAGTGTTGGTTTGTTTCTTCCTCATCACCTGATTTGCAATTTCGACAGAAGTCATTGAAAGGGACACCCAATTCTTCTGCGTGTCTGCCGATCAGACAGTGCCCCGTCAGTACGGATACGATGGAACTCAGGGCTCGCGTCAAGGAGCCGCTTGGTGAGTTTGAAGCAAAGTGCGTGCCAAGTTTGCCTGGTTGTGTTATAGGTTTCTTCGAGCAGCCAGGCCCTATTCGCAGCCTCCACGTAGTATTGCTTGAATCCTAGCTTTATGGAGGCTAGAGGTTGACTGACTTGGGGTGTAAGTGTATACTCCTGGAGCTCAGTGCCAGCTCTTGCTAGGCATCTGCGTTTTCACGTGACTTTTTCTCCTTTGGGATGCAATCACCTCCGTATAGTGATTTAAAAAACAATATCGCAAACGGCTTGTAATCAAATTATCTTAAAAAATATTAAAACAAACTTCACGGTAAAAATAAAAACAAACAAACTGTAGCACTCGAAAGAGGATTCTCCCTCTCTAGTTAACTTTTATTTATTGATATCACGCTAAAATAATGTATCCACAACTTGGTGAAAATTAGATTTTACACAAGTTTGCCATGCGCAACTTTTTTGTGGGTGCCGAGGTTTCTGTGATATTGGAGTGTCCCACTTTTTCTACTTATCAATACGGCCCCCCCCCAGGGGGATTGGAGCTGCGACTCCGGAAACTTAAACTTAAGCTAACTGATAAATTGGCTACACATTGCAATAAATTCTACCGGCCAGCCTGAAATGCAACGTTGCTACCATTTGACTGGACCTATTGAATATCTTAAACAATATTCATTATTTTATTTATAAACTTATTTTGCAACTAAATAGTTGCATATATTAATTATTATATACAATAAATTAGGATATGGCTGCTTTTATTGGAATGAAAAACGACTGCGTTCGATTGTTGAATAAATATATTTTATTTATCCAGTGTACTATCGGGTACATTTTATTTTGGTGTAACCTCCAATAATATAATTATGTTATAATTGCAAAAATTGATAAATAAAAATATTGTTTTTTTTAATACGAACATCCAAAAAGATTGAGTGGCCCATGAGGGGATCGAACCCGCGACCTTCGCGTTATTAGCACGACGCTCTAACCAACTGAGCTAATGGGCCGTGTATATTATGAAGAGAATAAGTCATATTCTAAGTAAATTTGTAGATCGTTCGTGGTTGTAAGGAAGGTTCGGCAAGACATCGTATCTCATCTTTCGTAACAAACCACAACAGTAACTTGCGTGTCGTCAAGGTGAAGGGTTGTGGTTATGCAAAAAAAAATATGTTTTGACTGGTTCGGCGACTATTTTTGATAATTTCATTTGCGTGTCGACAAAAGTATGCAAGTTTCACTGTTCTGAAAATAATGAATGACGTTCTTAAAACAAGCACTTGGTCCGAACAAGGCTGTAGCCTGAAAAAAACATTTTCTTGGTTGTGGATTTGTCGAATTAACTTTTTCAAAGTTACGTGGAAGAATTCTTTGCTACCATAACTTGCCCCGTGTATATTCTATAGTGTACTAAGGGTACACTTCGATCTGACAATGAGATTACACTCACTAAATTACTGATAATTTGAATGACGACCGACTATAAGGATATATTTAGACCGAGCATGTATAGTGCTACATGGCTGCATTGCTCAGCGCCATGCGCTCTAAATAATAAATGGCATGTCAAGGACTCTATCGCCGGATAAAAGTAGTGGGATCGTGTATGGATATTTATGACCTCATAAATTTGAACCATGGAGATGATTACTATCCTTGGAAATGATGACCACTGATTTTTTTACAAAACAATACATTTAGGTCAAATTCGATTCACTGCGCGAAACTATATTTTTGTACATAGCGAAATATTCCTTCTCTTAACTTCAGAGGAAGATTTTTGTAGTTAGATTTTAGAATAAAAAACTGTTAGATCAAGGAATAAAATCTGAAGTTAAACTGTCATATTCGGTAATTGTTTTACTATTAGATCCCCTTGCCATATTCGGCAAAACAAGTCACAGTTGGCTATAGAAATATCAGGATTAGCATTTTTTGCTGAATAATAGACATCTTTGTTTGACTATTCTTTATTTTTCCTGACAAAACGAAAATGATTTTCAATCGAAACTCATTACATTTCCATTTGATTTACTGCAGCTTTGAAAAAAATCATCATCATGAATAATCATTCAATACTTAATCGACAGCTTATCTCAAAAATCTCCGCAACAAACTTTTAAAGGTCGAAAAATTTTGATTTTCGTTTTAATCGATAAAACTTGCCTCGAACCACCGACAACCTTTCTAGATTTCTGCTTAATTGTTTAATTTGTTAGGGAAAAATTTTGAAATCTTATATCCTAATTTTCTGAATTAATATCTGCCTGCCTACCAAAATACTTCGTGGTTTTTGCAATGGGGCGATTATTTGTCGTAAAAATAGTTTTTTTAATGTACAGGGATTAAAACAATTAATACCGCAAAAACTCCGATGTTTAGGATCGTTGTTCTCTTGCAGAATCCAATCGTGATTGTTGGCACTATGTAAACTCTCAGCAGATTTAAGCAAAACATTTTTATAAATGAATGAATGAACAATCATTCAGAATTCAGAGTGTTCGTTAAAAACGATTAGCTGCACCAGTCCCCTTCCCGAGAAGCATCCGTAAACGTGCACTTTCGCCGTCGCTCTTTTAGGACCTCTACCTGTTTCATCGTCAACATTATCAGAATCTTTAAAAATTTGAGCCCACTTCTTAACGAACGAAGCAGAAGTTTTAGTATATCTTGCAGTCTGTGGGAAACTCATTCTTGGTGGTTTTGGATGACTTACCAATAGTCCAGTCAAAGCGTCAGAATTTTAACGAAAACCGTGCATTTTCAAAAGGCAGAGAAATTTTTATTGCAATGCTTGGACAATGGTATAGTTAGCTTAAGTTCAATTTCCTGGCTGCCTCTGGGCACCATCTTAAAAACATCTCTCCGAAACCATGGCTTCCACAAGAAAGTTGTGTATCTCAAACTTGCGTAGAATATAATTGTTAGCAAGTCATCCATACATCACTTTTACGTGGTGTCAATAATAAAAAAATTACAAGTCAAAAACCACACCCAAAAAAGGGGGGAACAACTTTCGGTCGCCACAACTTTTTTAATTTGACGTTTAACGCGAAACACGTTGGGATAATTTTCTAAGACAATTAAGACAATTTTGTCACAAATCGTTTGCGGTATTGATTGTTCCAATCATTGTACATTAACGGGAGTTATTCCATCCCAAAGAGGAGAAAGTCGCGTGAAAAACCCGTTTTTAGGCCAAATAATCGGCTTTTGATGGCGAACCCCTCGTTGCGAAACTCGTGGAGTATTTTGGAAGGCAGCCAAATTTTTGGCGCAATGTATAGTATGTCTTACTGTGAGCTTAAATCTAAGTTTCAGGGGTCGCAGCCCCAATCCTCTGGGTTCCATTTTGGAAACAAAAAAGGTAGGACACTCCCATATCTCCGAAACCATAGCTCCAACAAGAAAGTTTGATATGGCAAACTTGTGTAGAATTTCATTGGCAGCAAGTTGTGCATCCTTCACTTTTTAAAACCACGTAAAAGTTTTACGTGGTTTCAACAATAAAAGAGCTTGAAGCCCCAAACAATATCCAAAAAGGGGGAAACATCTTTCGAGCGCCACAGCTTCATTGTTTTCACTTTAACCCCAAGACACGTTGGAAATAACTTTAAGGCAGTTTTATCGCAAGTCGTTTGCGGTATTGATTGTTTTGATCGCTGTACACTGGCGGGAGCTATTGCATCCCAATTGGGGGAACTCACTTGAAAAACGCATTTTTAGGCCAAATAATCGGCTACCGATTGCAAACCCCCATTGAAAAACTCACGGAGCATTTTAGTGGGTAGAATTTTTTTAATTGCAATGAGTAGTATACCTCTATGTAAATTGAAGTTTCTGGCAGGGCCCGATCTAAGGGGGGCAAGCCGGGCAAATGCCCAGAGCGGCAAAAATGAGGGGCGGCAAAATTGAGGACAGTTGGCGGTTACTAAAAAAGAAATTGTATAATTTTCGTAGCTAATGGAGGCATAAATAATTATTCGGATATATTAATCAAATAGCCTATTAAGTAAACTGTTCAAAATTTAAAATTGATTTTAAACGAATTCGATAATACAGCGACAACAGAGTGTATAAATCCAAGTCAGAAACGAAGAATTACCGATATGTAACTAAAAATAGTATTAGATAGTGTTTTCACTGTTCCATACATAAATTGATAAAAAATAATTATTTCTATCCGCAGTGTCTGAGAAATTCTTGAGCAAACGTACATCTATAGAGACACGCATGAAATTTTTTATACTTGTTTAGAAGCCCTAATGGACTAATATATGTGAATATTTCATACACAAAACATGCTTATGACTTACAATATTTTATTATAAAGGGCGGCAAAAATTATTTTTGCCAGGAGCGGCTAAATAGCTAGATCGGGCCCTGGTTTCTGGGGTCGCAGCTCCAATCCCCTTGGCGCCATCTTGATAACAAAAAAGTCGGACGGCCCCATATCTCGGAAAGCACCGCTCCTACAAAAAAGTTTAATATGACAAACTTGTGTAAAATTCAATTTGCAGTAAGTTGTAGAAACATCATTTTCACGTGATGTTCATATTAAAAGAGTTATACGCCAAAAACGACGTTGTAAAGGGGGGGGGGTCATTTTTCGCACGTCACAACTTCTTTGTTTCGAAAATAACTTTTAGACAGTTTTATCACGAAACGTTTGCGGTATTGCATGTTTCGATCACTGTACCATGGCGGGAGTCATTTCTCGAAGGGGACAACTCACAGGAAAAAACCCATTTTAGGACCAGATAAACGGGTGTTAAATCCCCCTTTTGCCGTTTGAAAATGCACGTCCAAACTCTCATTTGACTGGACTACCAGAACACTGCCTCAAACTGTCTTCTATATATAGCATAATGTCATATTGTAATAACGCTTTCTCTGCCAAGTATAGAAAGGTACTAAATTTCAGGACTAAACGCGTAACGCTTATATATATAGTGCAGGTATATATTTGACAAAGTAATTAAGTTCACGAGCTAAAACGTAGGCATAATTGGCGACACGTTTTTGTGAAGCACAGTGTCATTATTTGGGTATTTAAACGTTGAAAATCCTAACGCAATGCTATCAAACAGAATTTTTAAGTTATCTTTAATATTGTTTAATCAATGGTTCAGAGAGACTTGCAATCATTAACACATAGCATTCGTAAATATTCACCTAATTTCGTTGAGAATTTGATTGAACGTAGACTCGCAATAATTAAATAAAGAACCATGAATGGATTACTTATGATACTCAAAGGGTTAACCTGGGTTTCGCTCGGCAAAATAATATAATACATGCGTGGTATCAGTATCATCAACATATAAGTTAAAAAACTAATAAAAAGTTGGCCGCCCCCGGGTGGACTCGAACCACCAACCTTTCGGTTAACAGCCGAACGCGCTAACCAATTGCGCCACGGAGGCCATGAGCTGACACATGATATTCAACTTGAAATACCGTTGTATGAGTATATGTAATTACAAGTTTACAGTTAAAGTAACCACGTGTAGGATTCCTGGAATTTCTTCTCATACAAATATTTAGTTTCAAAGAAGAATTGCATTGCATCAGATGTGTTGCCTGTGAGCCGGCAAAATCGTGGCTTAAAGGTTATGTTATCTTATCTTTTCGGAGTCTTAAAAACTACAAAAACCTACGGTATCCGACATTTATTCTCGTGCAGTGCCATTTAGCGGCGAAAATCGCCACTAGACATTGAAAACTTTAGGAAAAATGAATAAATCGGAAGAAAATCCTGAAGCCAATGCCAGCACTTCACAATTTGCGCGTCACAAAATCAAATATGGACGCAAAATTCATGTTTATGTATGTAGCTGAACATTGTACATTTATAATAATAGGAAATAATTTAGCGATATTTAAGTGTATTAATCTTCTTCAAGATTGTTTAATAAGAAGCCTAGCAAAATTTGATGGGTAAGAAAATTTTGTTTAATTTTTAGCCGTAGTAAATAATATGACCTGGGCATAGGGCTGCCATCTCTAAAACCTGCCCCCCAGGACCGGAAGCGTAAGTTCCCCGGATTTTGGAGCTTTCACCCCGGACATTTCAATACTTTTTTCATTCACTTACATCTTGATTAAAATATATTTTACTCCGTACTTGATAGAAGAAAACTTTAATTTTTAGTCTCTTTTGTTGCATGAAATAGTGTGTTTAATCGTTGTTGTGACGACAAGTGAGTAATTTTGCTTTATTTTTAACCTTCTTAGGTATTAAATAAAAGATAAACAAACCCAATATTAGTTACTCAGTTAATAAAATTAAATGAAAACTTGTTTAACTTTTTATTTTTCCATACAATTAACAATATTTACTTTAGTTTTAAAAGAACTTAAATCTTAAATCAAATTCACAAAGTTATAATAGCTTATATTTATCGGATTTACCAATAGCATTGAGAACTTCTTTCTTAGTTAATAAAAATTTATAGAATTCGGTGCAATCCTTATAGCCTCTGAAGTTGAATTTAATTTTGAGTAGTGACGACACTGTTTCAGGATTCAATGCATTCCTTTCTTTTGTCCACTGTTGCGTCATGAGAGAAAATATTCTTTCAACATGCGCATTGTGCGCAGGGATGCAAAAAAATATTGAGCTATTTTTAGTAATTCTGAATATAAATGAGCATTTGATGTTCTAAAGAATTGTAACCATTGTTGATTAGCATTTGAAAGCTTATCTTCTGCGCTGAGATTTTGGCAAAAAGATTTTAAATTCACCCACTCATCTATCAATTTCGTGTCGTTAATTGCTACATTCTTGTCTTTCAAAAATGCAAGAGTATCTTCGATAACAGCCCATTGAGTCTTTTCATTTATATTCGGCAAAAACATCCAGTCAAATTTATCAAATTGTTGAAGAGGCTGATTCCAATCTTCAATGTACGTTTTTATTTCATTATAGAAACTCAGAGTACGGTTTATGAACTCTTGTTTTATGTTCTCGTCGTGTTTGTTTAAAATGCTTCTAATACTCAAGGGCACGAAGCTTTCTTTGATTCTATCGTCTAGGCTTTTTGTTATAGATCCAAGAATGTTTCGAGTTTCTAAGACGGAATTGTCGCTTTTTTCTAATTTTTCTATTTTGCTATGCAAGATATGCATAATGGAGTGGACTAGAAGCAAATAAGCCTCTGACAGCGAATTTTGGAAAAAAATATTTGATCACGACAGGCGGTTTTTGTATATTTTCGAAGTAGTCTTTCAGTGGAGTGAAGAGCTTCAGAAGTCTTTCTATTGCAGGAAACAGACTAAGCCACCTAGTTTTGGAATGATATAGAAGCTGTTTGTATTCGACATCAGCTGTCTCACAGAACTCTTTGAGGGATTCGGTTCGAACTGTGTATATAGAAAAATAATTGTAAATTTTCAAGACGATAGTCTCAGCGTCCACTGGCAGTAAGTCACATCCATGATGAATGGCGTTGTTAATAACGTGTGCAGAGCAACCAACACCAACCAGGTTAGGGTTCAGTTTTATTTTTAGCTTATAGAAGACATTGTTGACTCCTTGTCGTTCTATTCCCCCAAAGTTTGTATTGCAGTTATCTCCTCCGAACGCTACACACTTAGACAAAAGATCATGTTTTCGAAGTTGGTTTATGATCAATTCAGAAATGGTCTCGGAAGTTTCATTTACTGTGGTCTCTACTTCGAGGAGCTTCGTAGTGATTCCTTCATTTCTAACATCGAAATATTGAACTACCAAAGGAAACAATTCCTCACTGCCATGGTTGCTAGCATCAGTAGCTGCGCTTATAAACGGAATGTTTTGTAAGTCATTTTTTAGTTCGGCAATCGACAAAGGACTTTAAACTCCTGTAGCTATTGCTGTAGCTTTAGTACGATTACATGAATGTTTTTTAGCTACTTCTGACCCCGAAAAGATTTCGCGATTGAGAGCGCAAGTACAATCCAGAGAATTGAAAGACATGTAGAAAATGTAGATATTTTTGAAGATCCTGCTTGATGTTTCATATTAGTTTTGTGTTTCTGTGTGTTCAAATGTTCATTTATGTCAGAAACGCCTTTGTTCGCGATCGAAACATTTGTTGAACAAATTGTACAGAAAGCCTCCCAGTCATATTCACCTTTTTTTAACATTGGAAATTTATTTTGCAAATCGCTGTTAAACAGGCATTTCCGGGTTGCACCCGGACTACAATTTAAACCCCGCCCGGACGCTCCCCGGACGTGTTCCAAACTAGGACAAATCCGGGGAAACCCGGACGGATGGCAGCCCAACCTGGGCACAATGTCGTAATGAGAATTGCGAATAATTAAAAATATATTGAGCGAAAAAATTATTGGCATAGCCAATATTTTTGATTAAATATTCACGTGGATCAATCGGAGGGAGGCAGGTTACAATGCTTTTTCTACGTTATTTGTTGTTTTCATATCGACGCTTTAGAGACAAGATGGCGCTAGCGAAAATGAATGTAGTTTTTGTTAATAAGCCGACTAAAGACATTTTTTCGCGTGATGACCATATTGAATAGTTGCGTCCAAAGTTTTCATGGCTGCGGCATAATCGCTGAATTTGTATTTTTTCACGATTTAATATCAATGAGACTTATAATTGTGTCTTATTTTGCAGTTAGTATTGAAAAACATTGAATATGCAGTTCATGATTGCTTTTGAATTGTATTTTAAACATAAAAACTACTATAAAAAATGGGAAGAAGTAATTAAAATCTTAGAAATCCTTCAAAACTAAATTTATAAACTCCTTAAGGCTACAATTATTTAATATATGAAAACTTTTTAAAGCATATAGTTTTGAAAAGTATTGGCGACCATTGTGTTTATACTAATGTACCATTTTACCTTCGAACGCCAATAATCATTTGTTATTTTGAAGTTAATCTCGAAACAACGATGTCTGTCGATGTCTGATTACACGTAAAACAAAAAATTGCTTACTTAAGATAAAGGAAAGAGTAACTGAAATCCTATCAACCCTCACAATTAATGAACTCCAAACGTTTGAAATATTCAATGGATGCTCCTTCATTCGTTATACATATTTGATGTTTATTGTTTCTATCTGAATGTTTTTTGAAGTATAGAAAACAATGATGTTTTATTTGATGGAAACTTAAAACACCTGATATGGGAAGGCAATGATTAGCAGAAATGCAAATAAAATAGACGAAACTTTTTTTTAGGAATCAAGTCAAGAAGAAGAAATTAGTTATTATTTTTATCCACTTTTTTCATTATAAATATGAATGGTGTATTCGTTTTATATAATTTTTATATAAATATGTTTTGGAATCATGAAAAATGCTATTTTTTGTTTAAAATATCTTGAAAGCATTCTACCATTCAGTGCATTGATTGCAAATTGGAATGAAAAAATATATTTATTTTTCAAATTTTAAGCAGTCTTATCATGAAAATAGAGAATGTCACTGTAGGATTTATTGAAAATCTGCTGAAATTGTGCAAATATTAATACGCTTTAATTAATTCGGCAGCAATGTCTTTAGAAGAAACATCAAGTAATATTCCTATCAACTTTATTTACATAGTGATTTTTAAATTTTTTCTTAGTTTTTCTTTAATTTTTTTCGTTATCACGGAAAAAAGCTTTACTGTTTTTTTTACAAGCAATGTTTAAAGTACATATATAAATTTTATTGACATTAATTAATTGTTTTGCAAGTCTGGTTAAAAATATATTTTTTCAAGAAAAAATTCCAAATTTGTTGCATTTTTCTTTAATAAAATTAAAAAAAATGCTCCAACAATTCAAAACTTTCCAAATTTTAGTTTCGATTTTCGAGGCGATTACAAGAACTTTCCATTTACTGGGAAGTTAAAAATCTTTTTAATTTGGTAATTGAAAAAAAAGGAATGCTGGTATTATAGGTACACGATCAGATTCACATCAGTAAATATATGGAGTTAGAGTATTTATTGTAAATTATCTTTATTGAATTCAGTTCTAGGGTTTCGCCTTTATTGAATTTGCTTTCATCAGAAAATATAAGTCTCTTCCAGAATTCCATATTTTTATTTAAATATTCCTTTGCAAAAATGATTTTCTTGCGTCTGTTGAATTTGCTTATGAAAAGCTGAATTAAATACAGAGAATTTGTTACCTACAGTAAAAAATGGGGGTGGTAGGGTCATGGTATGGGATTACATGAATATGGGGTCAGGGTGCTTGTGTTTATTAACGAAGTTATAGATAAGTTTGTTTGCATGGGCATTTTCAAAAAGAATCTTAAAAACGAGCTAAAAATTTGGTCTTCAAAATGATTTTTACTTTCAACACGACAAGACCCAAAGCACACCGCTCACCTAGTGCGTCAAAGGGTGCTATACAATACCCCTTCATTCTCAATCCGCTGATACGATTGAATATTTGTGGGAAGAACTCAATAAACAGATTAGAAAGCATCGCATTACCAAAAAGTTCGAAGAATACATAGAGTTTTATTACATTAAAATGTATTTTTTTCTATTTCTAATGTTCAATCAGCTAATTTTTGTTTATTACGTAGATAATAAATAGACACATATTGTACGAATTATTGTTTCGTTCAACATTTTGAACTTCAGATTCTAGAAGTACCAAGTATTTCTGCAAATATTAAGTGTGCCAGTACTTTTTTCGTGAACAAAGTGTTATTTTTTAGTTATTTGGCATTTTTTTAAATTGTAACAATATCATATAATTTTTTCGTACCAAATACGCAATAAGTGTAATAATAAAATACCGGTATCATTCTTCTTCAAATATTTTCAGTAACCAAATTAAAAAGGAAATATTGCCAATACTTTTTTTCAGTTAGTGTATGTTCATTGATAATTTTTTTTTAATAAAAGCGTTTATGGTGTCGATGATGTACTAAAAGCTAGAAAAAATTAGACTCCAATCTGAGGCTTTGATTAGACTAAAATAAAGCCGTTATGCATATTTGCTTGAAGATTTTTTTTGGCTTTCAACTGTTGCGTTCGAATCGGTTAATAGATTTTGTTCAAATATCAATCGTAAAGTGACGAAGTAAAATTAAATTAAACTTTTTAAGACCTTTATTTTTTTTGTAATTTTTTTAATACGAGGCGCATCAAGATATGAACGGGCGTTTACTTTAAAAATTTATTGTGCATTTAAATAATGAAAAACTTTTTCCGTCATATTTCTTCAAAGATCCCCTTCTTGGTTATACATTTTTTCCCATTGTGGGTTGATTTTCGTTTTCGAAATAGATTAATATGTTATTTACACTTTCTCGAAAATATATATTTATGATTGACGTATTTTGAAATGCATCGAACCGTTTACATTGAGATGGTTTCGATTGTCAAATACACATGTTAAACAGTTGCGGTTTCAAGATAAAGGATGCTTAAATCTTCATAAAAGCTCTTATGAATGAAGATAAACACGAAATTGTCATTATTTGCCTTGGAAATCAATGGAAAATTCGATAAAAATACATTTGAAGCAGTTCTTTCCATTCATATCATTTTGAATTCGATTTATTTTTCGTGCAGTGAACAAAGTCCTGTCAGGAGCACTGTATTTCCCTGACATAGTGTGTCAAACAGGGTGGCAGATCCAACTAGAGACAACTATTGAAAATTGCAATATCGACTACATTGTTTTGATCCGTGATTTTGTCCGGATTACCTTCTGGAGTTGATATAAAAATGTATGGAAAACACGTAGTTTTGAACCTTGTAATAGTCAAAATCCCGAATGATGCCAAAATTATGTAGTTTCGTGACAGTGTAATATCTTGCATCCAAACATCCACAAAACTAAACAAACTAGAAAAATTAAACATAAACTAAATTAACATTCCAAACAAAAAACTTTAAAATTAATTTTCATGTCCGGGTGGACCACATTCGTAGCGTGTCTATAGTAAAAATGTTTACATTTATGTTCCAAAAGAAATATTTAGGGACATTTTTCATGTGCTGAAGACTACAGCGGACGATGTCGAAAGCGGGCAGGACTTTTGTTTTGGAAGGTTAAACAACGTCTTCACCAACTACTTTTTCCGTTCATCGATCTCAATTTCTTCCTCTCATCCTCCTCTAATATATTAGCATCCTGATATATGACCTCCAGCAGTAGTTTCGTCACTAACATGTAGTAAAATGTTGTGCGTGGTCAATCCTTTTTTATTCCAACCGGGATCCAAAAGTTGTTCAACAAGCGTTTCATCACATGTTTCATCTTCAATTCCCGGAAAAAAACGTTTATCATTGTTGCCTTTGTTACGTTATTTTGCAAAACATTTGATAGCTGCGAAACATACAGTTTGAAATTAACAGCAGGATAAACTGATTGATCGTTTCCAAGCGCTTAAATGGAACTTTGCAGAATTCGCTTCCGCTAGCGCATCTTTAGACAACAACCGACATAAGATGAGCGGAACAGTTGTCCACAAATTGAACTACGTTCCTTCTTTCCTTACCATTTTTTTTGTCAAAATATTTAAGCCATTTTTCGAAAATTTCACAAGTCGTTCATAACTATTTATTGAAATTATCATCAATTTCCAATGATGTTTCTCAATAGAATTTTAAATTTTCCTTTCCCTTACATACTTGAAATGACGATATATGGAGGATTTCGTTACATGGAAGTTTGACTATATGTTTTTAATTCAGTTCATTTTCTTCGACGAAAAAATTTCAGGTCGCATGGTTTACCTATATGAAAATCAGGTTCAAAGGGCTTATAACGTTATTTCGGGAAATCACTGAGCTTTGATTTTTAGCAAGAAAAAACCATTTACGATTTTATTTCCATCCAATTGGCAATAGACTCAGTTTTTTATTGGATGTCGAGACTATAAAAAGGAATAATTTCTGATGATTATCTCTAAATTCTCAAATTGCTGGATGCTTTCTTGTTCACTGGAACCATTTATTTAGAGGTTTTCCACCGCTTTGCTTCGCTTTCTTGGAGAACTTCATTCTTTCGGCTGCAGAGAGTGTATCAACAAAATGTGTATTATAGCGTTAAATAAACAAAAAATTAAAATTACACTGCTAGTTTAACAAATCATAATAATATTTTTCACTTATCATTTCAGCAACTGAGAACGCAATTTTACTTCAATATCTTTGATCTGACCAAGGCCACTCGATGTGAATTCCCTTAGAAACTTCTATGTTTGCACCCTTGTTTGAGCCTTTAAATGTACCTTCAACAAAGGAACTCTTTATTTTCTAGACCCCTACATCTCCAGCATCCATTCCACAACTAACAATAGTATTCTGTAGTAAACACCATTCACTCTATAAATATTTCAAATTATTTCATTCCCCAGATGTGAATCTGAAAGAAGGTCATCCCGCCATGAATTGTTTATAAACATAGCCTTGAACTTGCATTGATTCGTAGCAATACAATCGTTTGACAGTCCATTTATCTTGCCGCGACAGATTGGAAATCATAGATTCTTGTATTTCAATACAAATTCTACCAATTTCAAGCGAGACAAAAAGCTTTTAGTGAAAATTGTGGGGAAATATCGAAAATACAATCAACAAGTGGTTGTTTGTTCGAAAGGAAACAGTGTGGTTGTGAAGAAATGATCCGAGGGAAACTCTTAACACTGAATTACATTCGTTGTAAATTGTTATGCTGTAAATCAGCTAAATAAGCAGATTATTGTTGCATCAAGTTCTCAGACTTGACTCAGTCAGTGAAGAAGGCTACAAGTAGTAGCCGAAATATATATTTGAAAAATCAAAAATAAAATTTGGTAAATGAAAAAGTCACGACTTTTATTATTATTACTCAAGCTTGTTTTCATCGTTCAATACTTTAGTAGTTAACAATTTTTGAGTATGCGTATTAATAGTGGGAATAGAAAATATCCTGTATAGCTCGATATCTTCTAAACTTACATGAAGTAGCACCTCTGTTAATGGCACCCTCTCATAAGCGGATAATTCTTTTAATCTGACACTTTTCCTGGAACCATCATTTCTTCATTAGTTTCTTCAGGAAAAATCCTCTGCTAAGCCGACTCTCTCTTACCGGAACGCGGACAAGCATATCCAACTAGAATTTTAGATTGTAACTTTCTTTTGTGGACACAATTTTCTTGGAATTGATAGAAATATATTTAAAATTGTCGGTCATAATTTGTGCCACTTTTTCCAACATAGCCGCTCTTTTTTGCCAATAACGCGTCAAATTTTGGCTTCCAAGTCATTAATAGTTTCTGATTGATCAGCATAGACAACTGACTTGACGAACTTCCACAAAAAGTAGTCCAATGAAGTCAAATCACATGATCTGAGATGATTCGTTCATCAAAGATCCGACTCAATAAAGTAATGGCTTCACGCTCTATATGGCATATACCATCCTGTTGGAACCATTTGTCCATTAGACAATTGGCATTGATGTTAGGTATCAAAAAAGTACGAATCATGTGTCGGTAGCGTTCGTCATTAACGGTAACGTTAGTTCCGTCTACAGACTTGAAAAAGAAAGGATCAATTTTGCCGTCGGCATGCACACTTTTCGGGATGTAATGGGGCTTCTTCCAAAGTCTCTTGAGGATTATTCTTACACAAAAATCGACAGTTTAGCTTCTTTACGAACCTATTGGCCCAGAAATGAGTCATCGCTGACAATTATTTGACGGCAAAAATGGGGGGCAACTTCCAACTGATTCGCAGCCCATTCACCAAACGTACGACGCAAACGATGGAACGATAGTCCAATGGCTTCGATTACTGCACTAGTTAGATCTTGCAGAGATTTGGTCCAAGATCTTACCACAAAGTTTTCCATGAAGTGGACGGACAGATGCCAAGTTGTTGAGAATGGGATCGAATCGATAAGTTTGGTACGCTCTGTACGAGCTCGTGTTAGAGAAACAATGTCCAATAGAATATACGTGGAAATTAATCTTTCCATCGTATTGCACATGAGCTGTTCAGATGAACGATTATGAGCACCATAAATTAGATGAAGTGCTGTATAAGTTTGACGCACACAACGTGAATTTCAGAAATAAATGCCCACTACTTAGAGACGTTGTTCGGTGTTAGTCTTTGCATGGTGATTTGGCAAAGTAAATTAAACATAAAGTCGAAATGATATCTTTATGGGAAGTTTTATACCTTTAAAAATACCCTCTATATGAAAAATGATTCTGGAATCGTTCCGAAATTTTTTGAGAATTATGCTAGTGTCAATTGCTAGCTTATTTTCTAATAGTTTTTTTGTGTATTCCTTTATTGAAATATTTCGACTTACAAAATGTTTTTTTTGGTTCAAACATTATTGCTTTCAAGCGAATGTTAGAGCGCTTAGAGCGAGTTTTTTTTCTGATTGATGTTTCTCTGGATATCTTCGGACAAATGCTTCGATTTTATTTAATGCTAAAAAAGGTTAGTACTTTTTTTTTTTAGAAAAAACTAAATCCAAAGAAAAACACTTAGGCACTGGCAGCATAATCATCATTTTACAATATTTTTTCGCAAATATCTTGTCAAATTAGAGCTGCTGTTTCTTAAATACTCTTTACGTATGCATCATTAGTATTTAAATGTGATTCTTTGAGAGGATAATTTAAAATACTGTCATAATAATTTAAACACTCTAAGGCTGATTGCTCACTCATCGATAATTATCGGATGTCGGCATCAGACTTTTTCAAATTACATTGTTTTTTATATGGATGCCATTAAACTTGACCGCTTGACCCGAACCGATATTTATTTATGGTATAAATTTTCGAACAAAAATTTCAAACACTTTGATCCGATTTTTTAAAATAAAGCATTTTTTTGTTGGAATGATTAAATTATTAAAAATGTAGAGACCACTTTGTATAGCAATTATTCGCTCAGTATTCGTTTTATTTAAAATCCCATAAAAAATATTTGTAAACTATTGTTTTTGAATTTTATAAATAGCTCAACGACTCAGTTGGAATGTTTTTGACCTTAAATAATTAAATAAATCAAACATTTGAAATAAAATCATTAAATTCGGATCTGTTTTGGTGGGTTCGGAAGTAAAAAAAAAATGATTGACTCAGCCAATACTCAATGAGTATTGTTTCCAATTCTGCACCACTTGACTGTACCAAATGAACACGCGGCAATATTTACGAAAAACCATGAATGCCCTGGAGAAATGCTACAAATTTCGATGAAAATCAAAGCTTTCTTTTCGTACACTTTCCCAAGCTTTCCCCTTCACTATGAATTTCATTCACGAAATCAAAAAAACATAGTACCGCCGCGACGTTCACCAGACAAAATTCAACTGGTGAAAATTTAGTGCGACAGGACATATCGTCGCGAATAGTTCGATTGAGTGTCGTTTTCAACTTTCCGGTTGAGCATTATTTTAAAGATTTCCAAGCATCCTAGAATGTTACGTGAAAGGATTGAAAGTTTTTGATGAGTCTTCAAGTGATGTGATATCTTACAGTGTTTGATGTCCACTAGAAAAGGATATCTGGATAATTGTGCTAACGAGTTCTGATTGTAAAATAAAAGTTTTGAGGATTTCACGAAAAATTTGATTGAAGTAGTATCGAAATTTTGAAGTGTTGGAATTTTCATTGAAGTGGGTTTTTGATTAGGTTCCTCGAAGTTTAGTGTGACGAGTTTTGGGATAAAATTGAAGATCTTTTTTGTTTTTGGTTGTGAAACAATCAAAAGTTGTTCACAGTTTATTATTTTGATAGGAATGTATATTTTTGATGAGTTTTCGTTTGAGCAGTTTATAAAAATCGGTGCTTGGCGATACAAGTGAAAAATAAAAGGATTTTTTTAGATTTATGTAGAAATTAGTAGTAGTAAAGTTTAATGTTTCGTGAGTACGGTGTCAATACGTTAAATAAATACTAAAAAAAGGTTAGTACTTTTAACTGTTATATCGAAATATTTTATTTTATTTTAACCAAGCAAAATATGGCGATTACTATTTGAGATGGGGATACATGTATAATTGATATCTTATAGCTATATTTTCGTCGATCTTATTGTAGCTTGATTAGTTTTGAAAATGTACCGGCCCTTAAATATCAAGTTTCAGGCAAATCGAAGTACATTTTTCCTAAATACAATAACTTTTTATGAATCAGCTAGTACTTCTCAGCCATTTTTTTTTAATTTGTAGTTTGCTTAAAATGTTCTTTGTTATGGCTAAAAGATTGTGAATTTGAAGGTATGTAGTCTTTTATTCATCAGTTTGTCAAGGCTGTATGAATTATATTTTGAAAAGAAAAACGGCTGAAATGTAGTTCATCGAATAAACATACCTCGTAAGTTTCTAACGAATCGACGCATATTTGATAAAACATATAATGATCTGAATTATGCATTGATAATTACCGTCATCTCTGCCAAAAAGCTTGTTATAGCGTAACTTGATTTTTTGTTTAATAAACACAGTAACATACGCTTATATGTAAATTTCGTAACACAGTGGGAGTGAATCAGCATTTCTCGTGGTAAAAGCAATATTTTAAGCTTGATATTTGATAAATATTCTTACGTCTTCATTGTTTGCTTAAAACTTATATACCCTTCCACTTTTCTAAGCTGTTTCAATACAACTTATTGCTGTTTAGGCTGATATCTTGTGAATAATATTCAAACATTTAATTAAAGTTCCACTAGATTTTGATTTGATGGTTCCTAGTTATATGAAAAATGGAATGTAGGCTCAAGGTTTAGTTCTTAATGAATTTTTCTATAAATAAAAGATGAAATTTCTCTGTGAATTAAAGATGAATAATGGAAATATCTTGAGATAAAATAATATTAAAAGCATCCCATTAATCCAGTCAAAATTCAATCGAAAACCGAATTACTGATAATAATTGTTTTAGAATGAGTAGCATTCAAATTGTATGTAAAGTCAATATTTAGAGATGAATAATGAAAAATTCCCTGTAAACATATTGTTTCATTTTATTTCTCCAAGAAATAATCGATTCTAAGCAGCCCTAAGTCAATAATCTTAAGATTTATTTTTGGGGATTTTCTTGTACAAATTGTTAGCTTTTGAAAACTTTTCCAAACGATGATCGTAAATGTTTGGATGTTTTACCCACAATAGTTATTTTATTTTATTTAATATTTTTTCGTAAGAAATTTGGGTTATTGTTAATTTATCTACACATTAAGAGGCAATTTTGTTTGTATAGAGAAAGTAAATTAAATCAAGTTTGAAAATCGAGAATAACCGATGCAAGGACGTCTAAAGTTGTTACCTTGGATAATCGTAAAGCTGTTGGTTTTCGTCCTTGAAATTTTATTGAACTACATCAGCATAATATTGTTAGCTAATAATTATTTAAAATAAATCAAAATATAAGTACATATGTCAATCTGTCAATGTTAGATTTATTTGTCCAGTTCAGTAACTTATTTTTGCACTTGCATTGGTCTTTATGTAGCCGATAACTTTTAATAAAAAATGTATGCGCCGATTCGTACAGAACTCACCTGGATTACTGCGTTATAAATTTCAAGAATTTATTTTGGTTCTAAATCTATGAAACCCTATCAATGATGAATCAATTAAGAAATTTTCACAATAAAATTTTCAGTTATTTCTGTGATTGCTTATTGAATGCTTTTGAAAATAAGATTGCCACAGCTGTGTATTAAGCTGACCGGATTATTCTTAGCCATGATCGTTTTTTTTGATTTTATCAGGCTTCAAAAATATTTTAAGTTCAAATATTTGGCCTTAAGGGGTTATATCCAATTGTAAATCCGAAAAAACGTGTTTTTTGTGAATTTTTTGTGAAGAGGCTTTTTATTAAATAAATACATAGAATAAATGTACATTTGCGAATTTAATGTATTTTAAGAATTCGCGATGCATTACAAAAAATATTCGGTTCCGTTGTTCCTGTAGTAGATCTCCTAGAGGACCTCCACAAAAAGGTGTCAGGCGGTGAGGAATATATCTCTGATCCAAATAATTGGAAATAAAAAAACCAAAAGATTTATTTTTAGGATAGATGAATACAGGTAATGATCGATGGAATAGTCAAAATTTTGATTGTTGACAAAATGGAGGCTTTCCAAAGAAAAAAATCATTTTTTTTTCAAGTTTAAAGGGGCTTAAAAAATCGAAATTATTGTCAGAAACCCTATTCTTTCGAACGTTACCTGATACAAGTATCTAAGAAGATTGTGTGAAAATTTCAAGCCGATAGGTGCAGTCGTTTTGGAAAAATTTTCCTCACCGACTTTGAAAACACCGTTTCGAGAAAAACGCGTTTAAAGTTTTGGAAACCAATTTTTTTTCAAACTTACATCGTGACAGTTCACTTTGAACTGACGAAATGTACTCACTTTATACCTAAAAGTTCTAAATATAGCTTTCAGGTATAAAAGAAATCTTTTATATTCTAATTGCAAGAATGAAAACAGTATGAACAGCATAGACAAAGGCATAGGGGTAATGAGAAGCAGTTGCTATTCCGGTTTACGCTTCGCCTACTTTCAAACGCTCGGAGACGGTTTTACAAATACGCTAATTTCTCTGAAACTATTTGCCGGATCAATGTGAAATTTTCGGACGATATTTTCAAATATATGTACATTCAAAATATGCAAAAAAAAGAAATTCGATTTTTTTTTCAAACTTACAAGTGGATAAAACCCCTTAATTTAATGAACTTGATGGCTGTTGTCAATATTTCAAATAAAATTTTTTTTTGGAGGAAATGAAGCCTGCTTTATTTACATAAAATGTTAGTCACTAATTTGCTATAGAATTATATTCTTTGTCTGTCATCAAAGGCGTAACACATGGTAGTACGACGTACCAAGGTTGCCTGGGGGGGGGGGGGGTGCAAATAATAGAGATCATGTAAACTTTCTTCAGTAACAGAAAGGAATCACTTGGGAAACGCCAATTGGTAAAAGTTTGATATGGTGAAATTATTAAATTGTTTTTAGGATAACAGCGCAATATATTTACATTGCCTCAATAGCACGAAATTTTGAAATTATTCGTGATTTTGCCCAATATCAGGTCCAAAACATGCATTTCTCCATACCCGGGAAGCGATCCGCGTGCAGTGTAAACGATCCAAGTTGTTTTAAAATCAACGAATCATAAACACATGTTTTTGAGGCTTTAACATCAGTTTTTATTAATTGTAAGGGGGCTTGACAGTAAACGGATGCTCATGCATATCCCATGTTAATTTAAAGTGTGCCAATACTCTTGTCCATGGGAAATGTGATATTTTGAAGAATGTTTTTCATTGGTATTATTGTTATTTATGTTTTTGTTGGAACTTTTTATGAATATTTCTAATTCGGATAAGGAAAAAAAATTTTGTAAAGAAACTGAATAGGTTATTGCATTTATTATTACATTTCAATTTTTTGTACTTTCTTTCAAAAATTGTGGGTGTGCCAACACTTTTGCACTCCTTTGTATGTTTCCCTTAAGCCTGGATTATTAATATTTAACGAATAGACGACGCTGGTTTTGAAATAGAAGTCTATGTTGTTTATTTAATCAAAAAGCTGTCCTCAACTAAAAGACTGAAGTACAAACAGATTCGGGCATTTTGTTTCTTAGAATATTCATAAAGTATGGAGAAAAAAATGATCTCATAAAACTGATGAAACCATCATTTTCTAAGGACGTAGTGGAATTGACGAAGGTTAGTAATTACGCTCGGCTAAACATGGTTAGTTATCTAGGGTTAATTATCATCTGGTGTTCGTAAATAGTTGCAGATGATTCGTAAGTTGATGGGACTCTACGGGTGCTTGGCTTTATTGTTAATTCTTTTTGGGCAGTTTTTGCCAGGTGGGCGGTTTTTGATGTTTTTCGTCATCATTCCGGCGTTAATTCTGCAATGCGTGATTTACATCTTTCGTCTTTCTATTTATCTCTAGTTTTCTGAACTTCATGACCTTTAAACTGTACTATGTGTTTTTGCAATGAAACATTATTTTTAAATTAAAACCACCTCGTTTAACGAAAATTATACAAGTTTCAGCTTTCCAAATTATTCACAATTGATTGACTTTTCAATTGTTTTTTTTTGCTTCAGTCCTTAGTCTAAGATATGAGACGTAAATTCAATACGCAATAACTTTGAGACATTTTTGGGAAATAACAGAGTTTTCGAGTTGAAACATAGTTTCTTCAAGTTGACAAATTCTACAAGCTAATTCAATCGTTATTATATTTTATCTTTTTTGATTCAATTGAGATGAATGCTTAAAAAACCTTAAAGTATACTGACCAATATTTCGTGATTTCTAGTTCCCCTGTAGCTAGTAGCTGGTTGCAAAGAAGGGCCATTTATTTCAGAACTTGCAATTAGTGATGCCAGATTAATAGGATGAAATATTGTGCCATACGATTCTAATAAGAAGCTTCAAAATTATCGACAAAAGGCTACATTAGAAACTCATCTTGGTAGGATCTATATTATCTTTGGGTATCAAAATATTAGTTATAAATTCCAAAAATTCCTTTATTTTATCACAATATGAAGTCTGACCGATTGAACTGAATCATTAACCATTTATTGATTAAATTATGTTGCAAAAGTGGTTGCTTTTCGGTTTTGATTTTTGTAGCAGGAATTAGTCCTTTATAAATTATGGATAATATCTAAAATAATTCAAGAAAAATTGATTTGGATCTTCTATCTCATACTATTGTTGAAATTTTTTTGGGTGAAAGCAATACATAAAACCCATTTAACCCGATTCTTGATTCAAATGAGATCCATTTCAATCAAACTATCAATACAAGTTGATTTGATTACTTTGAATATTTCTTAAATTTGCTTCTCAATGGCAAACGTAGACAAACGTAATCGTATCAATGATTTATATTGACGTTCTTAAATGATTTAAATTGATTTAGTCAACCAAGAGCTGGCTCTGGTTGATAATATTTGTGTTGTAACGCAAAAATCATAAAATAATTCCCCATATGAGTGAATCAAATCGATCGCACATTTATTAATATAGGTCGCATTATGTTTATTGCTTGTTTCAATGTTGTCTAAACCTTGTCTTAATGCGGAAGATCTATATGAAAATCTTGGCCATAAAAGTATTATGATGTACTATCCAAGATTATTGAAAAAAGCCAACAGTTATAAATACTCTATAAATCACTAAACAGAAAATCCTTTCGAAGCCAGCGAATAAAATAAGAGGAATATGATAAATTGTTCTTTTTGTAGACCTATTTCTGAAGATATATTTACTTGTCCCTACCGATAAAAGTAATCTTTGACCTGAAACTTCATCCTTTCTCCAGGCTGTTCGACGATAAAACCATTTTACAAGATATGCCAGTTGAAGATTTGCTTTTCGTTGTGTTTACGATACAATAAAAATCGTAAGGTTTATTTGTACGTCTTGTTGTGAAAGGTTAATATTTACAGTTGGATTAGCAGATTTGTCACATTATTCCTTTGAAATTTGTGCTTTTCGCAGCAAATCCTCCAAAAAAATCAGAGGAAGACTATGAGAAACGATTCTTATATCATTATAATGAAATTAATGTTACAAGAAATGCATTAAAAAAAGCTATGAAATGAAGTTAATTAGATCTTTAATTTGGTGGAATTTGAAAATTTGTTTATTCAAGCAAAAGTTTGCATTTTTATTTCGAAAATTCTGGTCCTTATTTAAAAAGGTCAAAAATAAAAGAATCGCAAAATTAACAAAAAAATTTTCTAGCCCTGAAACCGTTTCAACTAAATGAATGAGGAGTTTTAATAATTGTAAATTTTGTTTTAATATTGTTTCAAAAACAAAATTCACTGTGCAGCAGTGTTCAGCTGACTAGAATTTCATGTAATTGAAGATTTACACCATCTTGGCGCTAGGGAAAATAAATGTAAAATAAATAAAAAATACGCAATAAACAATTTGAAAAAAAAACGATCGAAAATTCATAAATTGCAGAGAGAGCCGTTAAATGCCACTATTTGTTAAAAATCCTTGTCTACGGGGAAGTTTTCTCCTTAATAGGCATCAACATTAGTCCTAGTTGAAAATTAAAAACTCTGTATTTTTTTTTTTAAAATTTGTTCTTATTCTAAAATTAATTTAAAAATTGCAATGTTTTTTTAGTAAAAAAATTATGTTGTGTATGTACGTTGGTTTTTAAACGGTACACCAATGTAACTTAGGGCAGATCTGCAAAAAAACGACTACATTTGGCCGTAGATAGGGGGGGGGGTACACTGATATTTGCAGGAAAAGTTGTGGAATAACTCGTATACCAATAGTTGACTTATCCTCCTTCTCTGCGGATTCAGTGGATGAAAGCATGGCTCCAACGATAGAATCTGCAGCCGTCTAGCACTGTTTTAGAGTTTATTACCAAGCTTAGCAAAAACTCCTGAGGCCGCCCTAATAATCCGATTTTAAAATGTAAAATGTATTTGATAGGTGAAGTGCTTTTTATATGCGAAAAGAAATTCAAATTTCTATTCGCTTTAGTTTCTTACTTGTAGGATTTCGAAATTTTTGAATTTTTTAAAATAAATTTAGATTGCAAAATTATTATGCGCAGTCTACTAAATCGATTTCGATAAAAATTTCTATGCTGATTTTTAGGCGAAATTTTTTTTAACCGTTTAATTCATGGAAAATTTATTTTAATTTAATAATAATTTTTTAACTTTTATTTTCACACAACTTTCCTCTAAAATGAAGCGTTTTAAAGTTAGGAATGAGAACAATAAGGAAAAATCGTTTTTTTTCATAATTTTTAAACATTTCAATATTTTTATAAATGTTCCCGACTTTTTTGAAAGGGAGGATGAGTCAATTATTGTTATACAAGCTATTACACAACTTTTTCTGCAAATATCTTCTAAATTTCTGTCCCCTCAACAGCCAACTGAAAACAGATCCGCCTTGGTTTATTATGGAAGAACCAAGTCGTATAGATGATGGCAAAGTACTAATTAGCAACATACAGTCAGTTCAGTATGCTCACTCTAAACTGGTTCTATCTGGAGAAAAATGGTGTGAATTTCTGGCAAAAATTTGTTAGCTAATTTCGTCGAACTCAATAAATACTCCTATCACTATTGGTTTGGTTCAGCTTAGGATAAATCTTTTATCTCACAGATGAACCAGGTAGGAATACTCTTTTGCATGGTGATTCTGTCAGCTGAACATTATTAGCCATGTGATTTCTCAGACATAACAGCAAATCGATATTCCATCTAGCATTTTCCAAACCTAAAAACAAATAAAATCTTTACGATAGGTACGAGAACGTCAATTTTTAACTTCCCGGTATGGGAAGTTCTTGTAATCGCCTCGAAAATCGAAATTGAAATTTTCAACATTTCTTTACGTTTTGAGGTCTATAGAGTATATATAAAGTGTTTTTAGAAAGGGAGATGTATGCGTGTGTGTGTGTACGTACATACGTACGTTCGTGGACAGTTTTTTCTACGAGCATAACTTACGTAAACAAAGTCGTATCGACTTCGTTAAGGTGTCAATTGAAGCGTCTTTGCAATCTTAAGAGCTGATTAGTTTTTGGGAAACTTCGGTCGGGGGGGTTTGCTGTTTTGCCTGTTTGAAGGTCATTTCTGTCAAGCGTTATATCTCGCGAACCCAACGTACGATTTCCTTGACCAAGATGTCAATCGACGCGTATTAACATTTCTCTGATTCTATTAAGTTTCTAAAAAAATTCTGCGAGCCGTTTTTTAATTTTTTTAAAAAATGTGCAAAAAATGGGTTCTTTTCAAAAACAATAAATTTTTAACAATATTTTCAAGTCCGAGTAATCAATGTTTATATAATTTATATACACCAACCAATTTTTACAAAAATTTCATCAAAATTTTTTCTCATGATTACAAAAAAAAAATCAAATAAAAAATTAAAAATCATTAACAGTCATCATGATCTTCAAGGTCATTTCTGTCATGCATGTATGTCTCGCGAACAAAACATACGATTTGCATCCGTTAGGTGGCAATGGTCGCGTATTAACATTTTCCTGAATCTGTTGAGCTTTTAAAAAAATCTTTGGAGCCGTTTTTTTAATTTAAGAAAAAAGTGGAAGAAATTAGGTTTTTTTCATAAACAATAAATTTTTAACCTGATTTGCGACATATGGTAATCAATGTTTATAAAATTTATACACTCTAAACAATGTTTGTAAAAGCATCATCAAAACTTTTTCTCATGATTGCGTAAAAAATTAAATAAAAAATAAAAAATAATTAAAAGTCATCATGATTTTCAAGGCCATTTTTATCATTCACTATATCTCACGAACCAGATATAATATTTGCATCGTTATGATGTCAGTTGACGTGTATTAACATCTTTGTGAAGTTTTTCACATTATCATAATTCATTTCAACCGTTTTTTTAGTTTAATAGAAGAAAATGCGAAAAATTGTGGTTTTTTCATAAAAAAATATTTTTTAACCTGATTTGCACAACACGGTGATACCAGTTTATAAAATTTAGACATTCTTATCAGTTTTTGAAGAGAAACTGGCAAAATTTTCTTCCATGATTATGAAAAAAATTAAATTAAAAATAAAAAATCATTCAAAGACACCATTTAAAGAGGATTCATACGAATATTACTTTATATCTTTTATTCTAAAAAAATGTTGTAAATTCAATCAAAGTTTTAAAATATTTGCATAATTTGAGCAGATTTTTAATAGTTTTTATAGTCTTTTAATTAAAAAAACTGCTTGAATTTTGAAAACCAACAACATTTCAATCAAATTTGCAATTCCGGTATCAACGCTTAGAATGGTAAAATGTTTTGTAGTCAATACTTTGTAAGATCATATGCTTCAAGAAACTTTCATCAAATTAAAAATTGTAGTTTTAAGTATATTTATTCTTTAGTGATCGTAAGATTACTTCCTTTTTACTTTTTACATGCAATTGAACCTATTTTTGACTGCATATACAAAATTTTTCAAGACCAAAACGGCCCCCACCATTCAATCTGTCCTCATCGACCAAAAACCTTACGTAATCAATGGACCCTCCCGTAGACGATATGATTCATATTAACTCATTCCTGTTACTGCTATGAATACCTCTCATTGTTATTACTTAAAGTAGTATTATTTTTAAAATTATTATTGTGTTTAATGTTGTTGATGTTTATGTAGATATTACTGGGAAGTTTAACGTGTGGACCTCAAGGGTCGCACCTCGCGGCTTGTTTATTTATTAGTCTGTCTTTTTATAATAATTTTGTATGCAAAATATCTACTATCTACTTCTATCACAAAGCGCGTATACAAATGTATTTCATTCATTTATTCACATTTTTTTATTTTAAACTCATTCATTTGAGTCATTAATCGATTCCTGTCAATATTTTCTTACGACAAGACGTCTATTAAAACCATAAATTAAATATTGCGTCGAGTACTGACCTAGTGAATTACGTATAACAGATGGCGTACATCGTACCTTGCTACTCTAGGCTCTAATTGTTGACCTAATGGCGCTTGTGCGTTTCGTCACTCGCGCAGATATACGATACCAAAGTACTTTTTATGAAAATTAATCATGAATCAATTATCCTTATGAACGAGTGGAAGTTTGCTTAATGCAATTTGTATCTATACCAAACGATTGAATTTTTTTGAGAAGTAATTATTATGAAACTAATTTTCCTTCTTCTCAATTAATGTAACATAATTGAGACGAAGTAATTATGTTGAAACTAATTTTCCTTCTTCTCAATTAATGTTACATAATTGAGACGAACTAATTTTTAAAACTCGACTGTAAAAAAAATTCTTTTTACTTCTTAACGCGAGTTGACCTGTTGTTATTTTATTCTTATAAACAAATGAACCCTTGAATTCTATGTTGGTGTTCCATATTTTTGTTGACAGCTTTTGCTTGTAGTTTCGATTCCTTAGAAACGACGCAATATAATGGTTTTTCTTTATTTTCTGCATATGCATTTAGCATTGTATGATTCTTATGCCCATCAACTACTTCAACGAATTATATACATTGGAAATTCGAAAAGAAATTGCACTAAAAGTATATTTTAAACTTCTTATTCTAGTAGATAACGAAATAAGTTCAAAAGTCGATATCATCAGAAGACTCAATGTCTCCGAAATATACCTTGATTAACTATGAGAAGAAACCCTCCATTAAAATATCAAAAAATAAAATAAGAATGTTCAAATGGCATAAACAAGATATAATGTGACTGAAAATACTCCAAAGTTAGAAAAAAGGTTAGCAGTCAATGTAAGACGATAAGACTGGACAACCTCTTATCTTTTCAAAATTGTTTGCAGGATTGACTTTCATCTTTATGTTGAAGCACATCTAACGTCAAACTTTCCGTACATCTTTCTGTATCAATAGTTTGCATCTCCTTAAGTAATTGAAGAAAGCCTTAACAATACTCTTTCATCTTGAACATTAAGAACTCTCAATCCTGAATAATAAGAACTCTCAGTTAGAGTATTTTCTTATCTGAAAATAAATGCTCACTAGGGGAATTGGGTAGGATTACAAAATTTATTCCGATAGTTAAGTCCTTCCTTCAGACTATTGTTTATCGTTTGAATAATGAATAAGAGCAGTGAATCATTTGTCCAGAAAATTAAATGTTATTTTAACGAACTAATTGAGATATCTTTCCGCTTTGTTACCATCCGGATGGTTGGCAGGCATTTTTCTTTAACTTTGGGAAAATCACATGCACAACTAAATGAAATATTCGTAGAAAATTAGATTATTTAGGATAAGTATTCACCAAACACAATTGAAATCAGGGCTGTGTGAGGGCAGATCAATGAGTTTGGTAAGGTAATCAAATTTTTTCGATGAAGAATATTTAAAAATGAAAATAACTTCTTTTGAAGCTAAATTAGCCAGGAAAAGTTTAAGTTGAAGTAAGATTGAATGCCAAAGTCTAAAAAATAAAATACCTTTAAGTACGATATCTTTCAAATTTGATAATTTGTATGTGCTATTTGCTTCTACTATAATAAAAGAGCTTCACAATTTTTGAAAGAAATTTGGAGATCTTCCTTTTTGTGAAGTAAGTAACTACTTCGGCGTGAAGTAGGCTATTTCAAAAATCACAGAAAACCTTGGTTTTTGAGGGTTTGACGGGGCCCTCCCAGCTTCTTAACTATCCTATATAAATGATTGTTCATGCGGATTTATTTTGTAGAACTGTGTAATTATTTTTTTGTATCTATTACCGTCTTCGCAGCACAAGCCGTAAAAAATAAAAAATTACGATCCAAAATTTTAAGTTTGTTTTAAATTTTTTATACAGTTTCGCATAAAAAGAGGGAAGCGTTTGGATTTTGAGACAAGTATTATCGTTAAAACCAATATCAGATTTTTTTCGACCTTTATTACGAACTAAAGCGTGGTTCGATTTGCATGAAGTTTCATTAAGTTTTGCTCTTCTTGAATTCAATAATTTTTATGGCTTGATTCATTCATTGGCTGGCATTTTTTCACCTGAAATTTCAGTTCAGTTTTTCTTTTTCCGTTTGTTGTAGGTCAATTTTAAAATTCATGAAAACTGGGCAAATGAATTTATTATTATTATTATTTATAATTTAATTTGCGAGGATGACAGTAAAGAATTCAATCTAAATTGTTTTGAAGTTATTGATGACGACATTATTTATATTTCTCTGCTGAACAGTTGAGTCTGAATTGATTTGTAAGTAGCTCCTCATAGTAGGTACATACCTTTCCAATCGCGCTAATAAACTATTCAGAATTAAGATTTCGCTTTTGTCAGAACATAATTTGTTGAATGGATCGGAATGCTTTTAGTCCTGCTGCAGTTTTAATAAGTATAGTTTGGCATGATCTTGATGCTACAGCAGCCTGGACGAATTTGACTCTGGTTCTTGCTACTAAAACTTAAAAAACTTTATAGATGTCAAAATTCTCAAGAAAAATGCCAAATTCACTCTGAGGCCTTCGATTTACTTTCTTGACTCTACATAAATCTTTTCGTTCAGGGTTTCTTTTTTTTAAAGATGGTACTTCAATAGGAAGTGGCCCATTAGAAAGCCCGTTTTACTTCTTTGCAAAGTTTATGGTATCCTGCACTGTTGTTTTGTCGGAGAGGATTATTCTGAAAGTATCCTCGATCTAGCAGAGACGTCTAAAGGCCTTTAAGCTTTTCATTAATCCCAATTGCAAAAAAATTACAAGGTATAATTCTGTGAGTAAGACCCCTAAAAACATTTGACTGCTCTGTGCTGTGAAGTCTTTCATAAGCTTGTTGATGCATCTAATGTCTTCTTCCATGCTGTGTATTTTAAAGTTTGGAGATTGAAGGCAAACAGGTTTCAGATCTTCTGATTTCCAGAAGTTCAGTCCGGGAAAGAGGAAATGAACAATAGATATTATTTAGAAGTGTCATTTTTAAATTTTTAGAAATGACCGACTAACTCTATTCGGTGGTGAGGAGGTCGCGATTAGCTTTCGCTACCTTACTTTTGTTTACCCGAAATACCCGATTAGAAGAAACTATTAAAAAATTACGTAATTCAAAAAATAACCAAAATTAATCGGGAAGTGTGGTTTCGGGATGACGGATGGTGTCCTCTTCAGGTGCTGTCATTTACCATCCGTCATCAGACAGCACGACCACGGTTAGGCTTGTTGATGTGTTAAGCTCGTTATATTTCAACTATTTTTAATATTTGTATCTGCGAAGTATAACGACTGTCAATTGGTTCGTATATATGCCTACGTCGCTATTCTATATTCAGTTTTTTTTTATCATGGGTTAGAACCTCCTAGTCTAGTCAACAACTTCGTCTTCTAGTGTGCTTTTGGTTTAGCTACTTGCTAACACTATTATTGCACATTAATGGAGGTTCTTGTTTCCAGGCTTTTGGCCGGTACCATTATTAAATGGAAAGTGTGGTTTCGGGATGACGGATGACGTCCTGGACGTGTTAGCAAGTAGCTAAACCAAGAGCACACTAGAAGACGAAGTTTTTGACTAGACTAGGAGGTTCTAACCCATGATAAAAAAACTGAATACAAAATTAATCACTGGAAAATTTACCATCTACATTACTCGAATATATCTTCCGCGTGCAGATTGACTTTCCAATCGCAATACAAGACCGTTCAGACACCGAAAATTACATTTATTGACACGAAATCTATCTTGAAAAGGTAAAGTGGCTAAAACAAACCAATATCGAAGAAATAAACTAATATATCGAAGTGGTAAACTTACGTTAGACGAGCGCATTCACATGAAACTGATATCACTGTCATGACATTTTCACGACTTACCCCTAACGCGTGCAAACCCGCATAGTGTGCGTGGTTACCGCTCAATTATTTCCAAGTCATAGTACCTTCCATATTCTCTAAAGAATAAGAGAAAGCCCACAAGGGAACACCCTTAGTTTTGAGTACTACTATTACAAACATTAGTTTTAAAGCTGCTTTATATAAAATTCACATGTTTTATATTTTTTGAAAGGATTTGTTATCATAACTACTCATAAAGAAACATTTGCTGATTGCTATGCCAATTCTATCGAATTTACATACTAAAATTTCCGCTCGCATTCAACGAACAATCTCATTAAAAATGATCAGATGAAGCGAAAATGATTGAAAATTAACAAAAATTCAATAAGCACTTTCATCTTGTTGAATTCTTTACTGAAATGTTGGCAGTGAGCAGCACGTGTCTTTAGAACCAAAATAGTGCTTTTAATTTATCTCCTTACCTAGGTGGGGTGTTATCACCTTTTTCTATGGAACATAGTGGTAGACAAGCTCCTGTCAAAAATAGAAGCGACTGGCTGCAAAGTCGTAACCTATGCCGATGATGTTGCAATAGATATATCGGGAAAATTTGTTAACACCCTATCTGAAAGAGTAAGCTTTCTTACCAAGTGGAGCAAAGAATGTGGTTTAAAGATTAATCCCCAGAAAACGCAATTGGTGTTTTTCCCGAGAAGGGAAGAATATTTCATGATTTGTCCCATCCATACTTGATGAGATAAGCCTCAATCCATCAGGTCAAATATTTAGGTCTAATTCTGGACTCCAAACTCGCGTGGAAAGCAAACACAGCAGAAAGAGATCGCAAAGCGGCATGCGCAATCTACTGCTGCAAAAGAACCATTGGATAAAAGTGGGGATTGAAACCCAAAATTGTATCATGACTCTATACGGCGATAGTGGCACCAATCCTTCTGTATGGCGCAGTTATTTGGTGGCCAGCTTTGGCAAAGTCATCAAATGTAAACCTGCTAAACAAGATCAGAAGGATTGCAGCTATTGCAATTACCGGGACTCTACGCACCACCCCGACAAAAGTATTGTTTATGCTATTAAATTGGCTCCTGACTGAGCTACTTACGAGCTATGCGGTTCGGTTGAAAGCTCTACGTCTCTGGCATGTGGGGAACAATGGTCACTCGACAATACCACGGAGGGATGGACCAACTCCAGGGAAAGTAGATCTCGCTTTTCCGATTCTCTGTTTTCATCATGGTTTCAAGTCAATCATCCAGAGTAGGGATGACTGCACCATAGAAAGAAGTGAGATACAAGAATCGATCGACATCTACACTAATGGATCAAAAATGGATGAAGGAGTTGGCTGTGGCGTTTTCTCAGAACGGCTAGGCCTGGAACTATCTTTCCGGCTACCAGATCACTGCAGTGTTTTTCAGGCAGAAGTCATTGCGATATACATATAAGAAATTAAAACATTTTTTCTGACAGTCAAGCTCCTATCCAATCAGTATCCAGCGTGCATACCTCATTTAAAATTGCAATGGAATGCCGCTCACAACTGAATGTGATATCGCTTCACTGTGAAGTGATTCCTTCCTGGGTACTGGGAAATTGTGATATACCGGGAAATTGCAAAGCAGATGCCCCAGAAAGAGCTGGCACTGAGCTCCAGGAGTATACACTTACACCCCAAGTCGCCCAACCTCTAGCCTTCATAAAGCTAGGATTCCAGCAATATTACTTACTATTATTATGAAGGCTGCAAATAGGGCCTGGCTACTTGAAGAAATCTGTAGGACACGACCAGGCAAACTTGGCATGCACTGTGCTCCAAACGCACCAAGCGGCTCCTTAACACGTGCCACAAAACGTTGAGTTCCATCGTATCCGTACTGACGGAGCAATGTCTGATAGGCGGACACGCAGAAAGATTGGGTGTTCCTTTCAACGATTCCTACCGTTGTTGCAGATCCGAAGACGAGGAAGAAACAATCCAACACTTTCTGTACCTAGCACTATCAAAGAAGCGCATGCAAACCTTAGGCTCACCTTTCTTGGACAGCCTCACGGAAGTAGCTAATTTAGATATTAGCTACATAGCCAAATTCCTACGAGAATCTAAATGGTTTTCGTCATCCTGTAGTGTATAGTTCCGTCCCAACTTTTGGGGTATCACAATGGGCCTGTAGTGGCCTAAGTGAGCCATCTTTGGATAAAGGAGGCTGCCACTACAACCAACCAACCAATCTACCTCCTTACCTTACCAAATGATAAGTAGTATAGTAGTACCGAAAGTAAGATTTTTCATTTGAGGATCATAGTTTACAGAGATGAATCGAGATTTTGAACCTTTATAACTTCTCATTAATTTCTTGTTCATAATTCTATTTAATATTGATAAATCAGGACTTTAATAGTTAACAACCATTGTGGTCGTTGCCAAAATAAGATTGAAATAAATCATTGGTACCGTAAGACTCGCTCATTTTTTTGTTCTCCTATATGTAATAGTGCTAAATTTTCAGGTACCATTTTTTATGGTTAATTCAAAATCAACAATTCCATTCACGCTTATCTGCATATTATCTTTGTCGAGAAATTTACTTATGATCCTTCGTTTTACCAATGATGACAGCAGAGATTTTGGGAAAATTTTCCACAATAGGTATTGTTAAAATTTTCAAAAGTTTGATTTAAATGCTACGCTATGTTATCCGGTTTGATGTCCACAAACTTTACTACCCGTCGAAAACAATATTTTAGTTTAAAAAAATCCCTAAATGTTGTGAAGAAAGCTAATTAATTTTGAGTTCTAATCAAAATTCTGAATTCTGAAATGTTAATCAAGTTAAGAGACATCCTAATTTCTTAAACAGACAATTCATTTTCATTTGTTGCCATTACACACTTATTCAAATTGTTATTAAAATTTAAAAGCCGACTTCAATTGAGGTCCTGTTTTTTCGCCTCAACTCATATACATTCTACATGCAAACGCCTTCAGGTTATCCAAGAGATTTCCCCAGTTTCAATAAAAAATTGACCATTAGTCTTTCAAATGTATCTTGAAAAATATTTTTGCCAAAGGCTCAATTCGTTAAATTAATTGTATGTAAATGCTGATGATTTATGTGTCAGAACATTTTAGCATTTCTTTCTTCAAATACATTTAGTGAAAGACTCTTAGTAGAAAAAAGGACATTGTTTAAAAGTCATGCGTTTGAATTTTATTATCATAAAATTTAATGTTGCTGACGACATACAACTCGTGGAAAATGTATGAAATAGACCTGAATTTTTAATGAAATAGGATCATATTTTTTCTTCTATTTTTGAAAGTAAAATTGATGGTGGGCCTTGAAGGATTTTCGCCATTGAAAGGTTAATGTTTCAACTAATTTTAGGTTCCTTTTTAAAAATATGCACGTTACAATATGGCATACTTTCCGAAAGCGGTTCATATTTATATTAACTGAGTATGATGGTCCTTTAGCGGCTTTTGTTTCGTTCACTGAATAGTCCTTATGATTTCATTTGCAATTTACAATTCAAGACATGGAATTCCTTCTACTGTTGAGTAAATGTCACCTGAGGGTGAGTTATGTGAATCACTTGTGAAAAAAATATGATAACAGCTTCGTTTCATGAATATCGGCAACGAGATTTCATGGTATGTTAGTTCTTATATTTTCTTCCGGTAAGAACTATCTATCTTTGGAATTCCGTAAAGTTTCGATTATATCTGTCGCATAACGTGACATGTTAGCAATGAAAATCCTTTTAAAATGGAAACGTAAGTCTTGATGCAAAATAGCAATACGTTAGTTATTTGAATGGCAACGTAACACAAAGCGTTTGATTTACATAGAAACCATACGAGATTTAGTGAGCTACGATCCTAGGGATGAGCTGATGTGTATTACACGTGACACGAGTGATGTCGAAGGGTGTCTTGTGCGATACACCGTAATACGGTCTAGAACGATATTCAAGCGATATGGTACGAGATCCAATATACTCCTCTATATGTTGATGTTGTACGTTTTCCCATTTCCGTGGATATCATCACATCAAATCCTAAAAAACACTTTCAGGCTCACTACATTTTTATATATCAATTTCGTTTTTTTTCCATTAAAATCGGATCTACTAAAAATAGCTGTGAAACCTTTTTTGCATACCGATCCAAAAATAATACTCTTACCAGAGAAATCCCTTTCTGCAAGCATACTCTTCTTTGATTGATTCAATACCGCTTCGAGATATCTACATCGTTCCTTTATCCTGGCCATGTAGTTTCTCGCATTATCAGCTCAACTTCTTTCGTTCGTAAAAAAACGGACGATGGAAAAACAGTGAATACCAACAAATAAAAAAGAAGATTGAAATGAATATGGTCACGTCAATGAACCGTGTGTGACAGCATATAAATTTTCATTGCAAAATGAATATGAGTCCTCACCATAGTCTCAATGATAGCTTCCTACGTGATATATTTAGATACACAGACGGGGAGAGATTCCTACTGTGATCCCATTTTGCCTATTTGTCATTGGAGAGTGATTGAATAGTTGTCCAGAAGCAGAACAGATATGGATGTGAAATTCTCTAAATTGCGATTAAATTCTGTAAGGACTAACATTGACAATGCATTCCATTGATACCATGAGCTCTAGAAAATTTTAGTGGATCAACTTTTATTCAGAGTTACCTATCAATTCTTTCCAGGATGGTTTTTGATGAGAACCCAGAAAAATGAAATGTATTTCCTGATGGTCTTGTGATAAGATTAGCTTCAGAATCTTTTACTGGATCAAGTTTCATTCGGAGTTACCTATCAATTCTTTCGAGGACGGTTTTTTGGTCAGAACCCAGAATAATGAAGCTTAGTTCGTGATGGTCTTTTGAAACTTTATGTTGGTTGCATTAGTTTTCCTATTTGGAAAAGGGACTCGAACTTCATAAATTGGAAAACATTTTGACTACAATCTAACATCTCCTTTTGTTTACAACGTAAACGGCAACACAATCAATGGAAGAACATTTACACAATACAGAAGACCAATTTTCATTGTGAGAGGACTGGTAATTAAATCAGATAAATGGATTTGAAAGTGATTAAACAAGTGGGCTAGTCGTGATTGAATCCATGAACAGTTCATTTCTAGTAAATATAGGATAGAATTGAAATTAACTTTATTTTGTTCGATGTTTGTTTTGATTACTCCAATTTGAACTAAGTACTATTTCGTGGTTCAAGATTAAACCCGGAATTCTTCAATATATTTTTGCTGTGTTGAATTAGATGAAAATTTAAAAAAAAGTGAAAAGTGTACGTCACAATTGTAGTTGTAACTGTGAAATATTGTTTGGCCAATCCAAAAAGAGTAATAAAAACGCAATTGTAGAGTTTGGGATGCAGTTTAAAGCCCATATTTATTTGGATTTCGTGTGTTCTTTATTACATCTTGGAACTTATTGAACGCACAATGGTTTGTTGAAATGGAAAACATTTAAACCAAGAAATTATAAGAAACATAATTTCAAACAAAAAGAATCTTAATTAAAAATATACTAACGCAAAATCAAGGATTGAGACATGGGGACAAATGTTCAGTCTAAATAATAATATGTACTTTTTACTGAGCTGCTTAAAGCTTAGATTTTTTTTCAACGTTAGGAGGTGGAAATCTTCAAAAGATACCGATCAGCTCCTGCGCCTTGGCATGCCGGATTCCTACCGAAAAAATCACCTCCGTTTCCTTCAATCACTCTCTCCATCAAAATTAGTAATACTCCGTATTTAAAATTTTAGGGCATAGTACTTCTCAGACGATAAGAATCGGTATTTATTTATTTATTTAAGCAAGACCACAATATACAGATAAATCCAAAAATCTATTGTAATAAGTTAAATAAACTAAATTAAAGCAAAAAAAGAGATTAGAGAAAAGTAACTTAATATAACGAAGGAAAGAAAAAAAAAATTATTCATTGATTGCATATGTAGTTAGCAAATTTTAAAAGTAAATTTCGCTTAAAGAGACTAAAAGAAAGGGGCAGAGAACCAAGCTGCATAACATCAAAATCGTGCATTAATCGCACAATAGGTGAATGAAAATAAATACAAAGATCTGCAACAGGAGGATCAAATACGATATTTAGTCTTGAGCTCCGAGTTACCGGACGAAATTTAATGGCTTCAATCAAAGATGTATCTAAAAGACCACGGCAAATTTTAGAAAGAAAACACTGATCCAGTTTGATTCTACGTTGATTAAGAGAAAGAAGATTAAAGAAACAAAGACGAGCAGAATAAGAGCAGTAGGAAAGACCAGATTTAAAGAATAGTAATCGGGTGAATTTTCTTTGTACAGCTTCAATAGATGCAGAATGTACTGTTTGGTACGGTGACCAAACTACTGAACCATATTCTAGAATACTTCTGACAAGAGAGCAATATTATTTACCAAATGGGGAAGGGCTAGAAAAGTCAGAAGCTCTACGAAGGACAAATCTAGTAAGTCGAGAGGCACGATTAATTATATCGGCAATGTGATGATAAAAACGAAGACAAGTGTCGAAGGTAACACCCAAATCTTTAAACACATCTACACATTTAAGGGACTCATTAGAAAGAATGTAATCAAAGAGATAGGAGAATTCTTTAAGGAGTAAACCATGTAAACACATTTGCTCACATCAAGCATGAGGCCATTAGCAGAGCACCAGGCAGACAGTTTATTAAAATCATTTTGCAGCATGTGACAATCATTTATGGAAGACACTCTGGTGAATATTTTGCAAAGAAGGAAGGTCATTAATCAAGAAGGAAAACAGCAAGGGACCCAAAATAGAACCTTGTGGAACTCCAGACAGTGGAGAAAACGGAAGGGAACGGGAATCATTAAGAACAATACTGTTGTATTGAACGATTTTTGAGATACGTATTGAGCCACAGAATAAGATTATCAGGAATATTAAGTAAGCTCATTTTAGAAAGGAGGATATCGAAGCTAACAGAGTCAAAAGCTTTGGCAAAATCTGTGTACACAACATGAACATCACATCTATCATTAGCTGCACTGGCAACAAAGTTGGTGAACTCAACTAAGTTAGTTACAGTTGATCTACCTTTATGAAATCCATGTTGACAAGGACTAATTAAGTGATAGACGTGAACAGGAAATTATAAAAGATTTTTTCTAAGAGTTTAGATGGGGCAGAAACTATTGATATAGGTCTATAATTAGAAAAACAAGAGAAGGATCATATAAGGGATACTACCAAATTTGTCAATTTTAGTGTCCTTTTAGTTGGATTAATAGTTCAGACTATATGCTTATAAACTATTTCATGTTGACTACATGTTTGGCTTTGACTTTAGTGAAGCTGATTGTACTTGTAATTAACTTCGACTGTTGGTCCTGAAGGAGATATTTTTTTAGTGTCGTTTTAAAGGAGGTTGGGTTCGTTATGTTTTTAATTTTGTCCGGTAGTGTATTTTAAAAGTTAGCTGCTTTGTTGAAGGGGTCTTCTTTTAGCCGAACAGTTCTGGCAAATGCGATAACTATATTATTCAGGTTTCTCATTCTGTAAGTGTTTTTTCCCTCAATTCTATCTAATTTCACAGCGGCATACTCATACGGTGTAAATTCTTATGTATGAATTTAGATCTTTCCATGGAAATCATGCCTTGCAAATTCAATTCTTGGGCTGTTTTGTAAACTTCGCTCGTTGGAATTGGCATAGGGAGATTGTAAATGGAGATAGTCATGAGGTTACCTTTAGAAGTTTGGCTCTAATTCAAGATGCAAGATGGATGAATTTTTTTCCTTGGAAAGAAGTAGAAGCGACGTAGAAGGCCAATGAAGACAGTCAGTTTTTTCTTTAGATCATTTATGTGTGGTGTCCACGTTAGTTTCCCGCCTATTAGAAGTCATAAATATTTTATTTGTTCTACTCTCTGGAGGGTTGTGTCGTTGATTTTTACGTCGTTGTATGTCAGTCTTGTTCTTTTGTTTGAAAATAATATATTTTCTTTTCCCCGCGTTTATTGCCAATCTACTTTGTAGAAGCCAATACCAATACTTGTCCAGGTCAGTATTTACTTTTTGTTCAATTTCGAAATTAGTTTTACCTGAGTATACGAGCACAGTGTCATCTGCGTACACAACCACTTTCGCAACAAGGTCTGCTTTTTTTATGGAGTTGATATAAAGTAGAAATAGCGTTGGTCCTAGGATCGAGCCCTGCGGAACACCTATGCTAAATGCGGTTGAACTCAAACTCAATACAAAATTAGAAAACAACATGATATTTGTCTGGTTGATCTCACGGATGTACAGTCTCGAAGATGAAACAGCACACCGTATCAAGTCGATCAGACATTTTTGTTTTGGCCTCTTTAAGACCAAAGAGGCTCGGTGACTGCTGGCAGGCCAGCTCAATTTTGCACGTTATGTCATGGTTCGTTTTTCTAGTCTGGGCTCTAAATCCCATTACCTGAAACTCAGATTGCATATGAAAGAAACTTTTGTGAAGTTACTGAACCACATGCACATATGTACATATCGAATTTTCTAAATTAGGTTTAATGAAAGGCAAAATGATAAAGAGCTTCTAATCCTTAAACCGCATTTAGTTTTTTCCTCAATACCTTTGATCTAAAAAATTAAACGTCGATCTGTTTTATAAATAAAAGCAATCATAATTAGAAATGTGGATTTGTGGTGCTTAAATAACCTTAAACATTTAAGGAAGTAAACTCTAAAGCAAACGCAAAGTGTCATTAACTGATGATTTCGTCGTGAATGCCTTTTTGAGAACTTCTTTTATAGTTTTCTTTAATTCGTTCAAAATTGGAGTTGGACAAAATGCTTAGCCCGGCCAAATAAAGGTTTTGTTGCTAAGTAAATTTAAGTGGATTTTTTTTTGTTACTCGTCACTTTCGAAACTTTATTCACCTTTCGAGTTATTCAAAGTCAAAGACCAAATAAATCAGTTTTTGCGAATATCTCACCCTCTTTTCGGTGTATGCTAACTTTTGTTAAGAGACAAATTTTTTATCAAAAAATTGATCACAGTAAAGGTTACCATTAAATATAGCGCGTGAGCAATTATTTTTGAAATATAAAAGGGCCAAGAAAAAAAATTAGAAAAAAAATCGAACTGTTTTACAATATTTTTCACCATATACCAGTATTTTTATATATTATATATTTTAAGTAGATTTCACGAAACTTTCAAATAAAAATATTGATTCTAATCAAAGTTGACCACTTTTTTAAACCCGCGTTGACTATCAGTTGGTTTATCAAAAATTAATGAAACAAAAATCAAAAGCATTAGTTTAATAGCTTGTCTGGTCCTCAATCGATTTTGGGCTGATTTGGATTGACCTGAAATGTTCACACACATTCATGTTAACGTCCCCATATTTCTGCCATAACATAACTTCTTTGAAATCCTATTTTAATTTAATCGCACAATTAAAATGCCTTTTTTAAGAAGCGTCCGCCAATTTAACGACCAAAATACCATTTCTAGCCTAAACAAATTAGCAAAACAGCCATTTGAGCCATCGTAACGCTGAATAAAATTCGTTAGCTCATTATGTTTTTCCAGGATTTTAATTTTGTCGCAATCATTAAAGTTAATTGAGTTCGTACTGAAGCCCAATAAAAAAATCTACAATAGCAACAGTATCTGCTGAATAATATCCTCCCCTCCAGCATAATGTGTTAATTTACCATCTCGGATGGCTTTTCACGTTTCGGGTAGTCGAATGTCTTTGAATCGCAAATACTAGTCGATGCGGGGCTGAAAGTACACCTGAAAGCAAGCTCAGATAACATTTATGTGACTGTTATGTAGACAGAATAGACTATTTGATTTTTTTTGTGATGTTATCTATGGATAGCTACTTGCCCCATGAAATTTTTGAATCTAATTCCAATCTGTACCTACATGAAATGATCTTAGATAATGCGATTGTGATTGCAATTGAATAGTTAAAGCTGGACATAAATTAGAGTGAATTGATGAAAAGTGGATCACGGCATTCGTTTTTTTACTTGATGGGATTACAGGTGAAAAGAATTAGGAGCACCATATCTTTTTATAAAGAGAGTAATTTTTCATTATTTTTCCTCTTTGGTAATGCTCTTATCGGTCCATATTCATGGGTCAATCTATAAAATTGCAGATGTTTGTCAGACTTGGTGCCAATTCAAAATTCAAGGGTATTTTTCTTCATCACTTTCATCGAATTTGGCTCATTTTATTGCAAGTTCCATTAATTTTTTCACTTTGTATGCTTATTTGCAAATAAGAATATTTAAAATAAATTTTTCATCCTTTTTCAGAATTTTTCGCAACCGTTTTGAACATTGGAAAGCAATATTTGAAGCAAAACACCACATAGAAATTCAGAGCAAAAAATTCTAAGATCCGATTTTATGGTATGTGAATGCTAGGAAATATTTCATGGGGAAAAATTAAATTATTTTAAGAAACATGAAATAAATGCTTAAAAACTTCCACTCATAAGAATTTATTGTTATCATCATTTTTATCTAATAAAAAACCTCGAGCAAATCTCTCATGCTCTTACAGAAACGATACGTTCTATAAAATGTAAATCAATTCCAAAGCAGAGCTTTTTTGAAATTGTATATCACGATACTTTCATTCGGAGGTGTCATAGAGCACCGCCAGCTATATGGTTGCTGGTAGTGGTAGTTACTGGTGTGAGCCACAGGGTTTGGTGACATAAATGCGCAACTGAAGAAAACTGATGTATTCTCCTTAAAAATCTAAATTGAATCATTTATTCGTCAATAACTTGACTTTCTGTAGTTTGGTAGGCATTCAAACGGCATATTGTTTAATAAGTCTCGTATTTTTTTTATATTTGTAATAGTTATTTTATTTTCTAATGACTGTCGATGCATGCTGTTGGGACTGTTATGTAGAGTGTTTTAAATACTGCAAGAAACAAGCCGTGAGGTGCGACCCTTGAGGTCCACACGGTCAACTTCCCAGTAAAATCTACATAGATATTAAAAATATTAAACACAATAATAATTATGGAAATAATACTAATTTTTTTCAATTTTTAGTTAATTTTTTTATGGAAAAAAACACTAATTTTCAATATTTTTTTATTAAATAAAAAAATGGCTTCAAAGATTTTATTTAAAATTTAAAAACATCATTAAAATGTTAATACGCGTCGATTGACTTCTTAATGATGCAAAGATTATATTTGGTTCTCGAGATATAATGAATGACATAAATGACCATGAAGGCCATGATGACTTTTAATGATTTTTTTATTTTTAATTGATTTTGTTTGTAATCATGAAAAAAAATTTTGGTGTTTTTTTTACAAAAACTGTTTGAAGTATATAAATTATATAAACATTGATTACTGCGTCTTAAAAATCCAGTTAAAAATTTGATGATTTTGAAAAAACCCCAATTTTTTGCACTTTTTTTCAAAAAATTAAAAAACAGCTTCAACGATTTTTTTAAAGCGTTGATTGACACCTTGATCAAGTAAATCGTACGTTTGGTTCGTGAGATATAGAGCATGACAGGGTTGACCTTCAAGGGGTGAAAACAGCAAACCACCTCCCCCCACCTCGACTGAAATGTCCCAAAAACTAATCAGCTCTTAAGATTGCAAAGACGCTTCGATTGACACCTAAACGAAGTCGATACGACTTTGTTTACGTGAGTTATGCTCGTAGAAAAACTGTCCGCGAACGAACGTACATACGTACACACACACACACACACACATACTTCTTTCTAAAAACACTTAAAATATACTCGTAACACCTCAAAACGTAAAGATATGTTGAAAATTTCAATTTCGATTTTCGAGGCGATTACAAGAACTTCTCATATACTGGGAAGTTAACAAATTGTTTCGGAACATCTTTTGACCCGAATAATACGCCCCGAAGTCTCAACTATCTGCTGGTTGGATAACCTTGCTCGGTATTCAAACGCGAAGAGAGACGGGGTAATTTATTTTGGGCGTTACTCAGATTGCTCGGCAAAACTATTCATAGACCAAACTCTAACTAAGAAAGGTTCAAAGTCAATACTTGAAAATTGATGAACAGCTGCAAGGACTACCGGGCAAGAAATACGATGATTGATTGGAAATCACGCGGTCAATTTAAAAGTTTTACACTATCGCTATTTGAAACAAATTCAAATTTTTAACTTCCCAGTATATGGGAAGTTCTTGTAATCGCCTCGAAAATCGAAATTGAAATTTTCAACATTTCTTTACGTTTTGAGGTCTATAGAGTATATATAAAGTGTTTTTAGAAAGGGAGATGTATGTGTGTGTGTGTGTGTGTGTGTGTGTGTACGTACGTACGTACGTACGTACGTACTTTCGTGGACACTTTTTTCTACGAGCATAACTCACGTAAACAAAGTTGTATCGACTTCGTTAAGGTGTCAATCGAAGCGTCTTTGCAATTTTAAGAGCTGATTAGTTTTTGGGATACTTCGGTCGGGGGGGTTTGCTGTTTTGACCCTTTGAAGGTCATTTCTGTCATGCGGTATATCTCGCCAACCAAACATACGATTTGCATGATAGAGGTGTCAATCGACGCGTATCAACATTTGTGTGAATCTATCACATTTTAAAAAAAATCGTTGTAGCCGTTTTTTAATTTAAGAAAAAAAAGTGCAAAAAATTAGGTTTTTTTCCATAAACAATAAATTTTTAACCTGATTCACGTAATTTAGTAGACAATGTTTATAAAATTTATATACTCCAAACAATTTGTGTAGAAACAACATCAAAGTTTTTTCTCATGATCACGTAAAAAATTCAATTAAAAATAAAAAATTATTAAAAGTCATCATGATTTTCAAGGTCATTTTTATCATTCACTATATCTCACGAACCAGATATAATATTTGCATCATTAAGGTGTCAGTTGACGTGTATTAATATTTTTCTGAAGTTTTTAACATTATAAAAACTCGTTTCAGCTTTTTTTTAATATAATAGAAGAAAATGCAAAAAATTTTAGTTTTTTTCATAAAAAATATTTTTTTAACTTGATTTGCACCGCACAGTAATACCAGTTTATAAAATTTATACATTCTTATCAGTTTTTGAAGAAAAACCAGCAAAACTATATTCCGTGATTATAAAAAAACTGAATTAAAAATAAAAAATCATTCAAAGTTATCATGTAAAGAGGGTTTATACGAATGCTATTACTTTATATCTATTATTCTAAAAAAATTGTTGTAAATTCAATCATAGTTTTAAGATATTTGCATAATTTGAGCAGATATTTAATAGTTTTTATAGTCTTTTAATTAAAAAAAAATGCTTAAATTTTGAAAACCAACAAAATTTTTCAACACCAAAAAGGCCCCCACCGATTGATCCGCGTGAATATTCAATCTGTCCTCATCGACCAAAAACCTTACGTAATCAATGGACCCTCCCGTAGACGATATGATTCATATTATCTCATTCCTGTTACTGCTATGAATACCTCTCATTGTTGTAATGTTGTTGATGTCTATGTAGATATTACTGGGAAGTTGACCGTGTGGACCTCAAGGGTCGCACCTCGCGGCTTGTTCTTTTTTTCTTCCTTTAAGATCTCGTTAATTTTCTACCCAGTTCTTAAGCTGTTACTACATATGTCTGCTTACAGTGTTTTCTTTTATCCAATTTCGCCGCCACATAAACAGAGCCGATTGTTTCTCATCTGTTTTTCAGTCTTCTTCCGATTGCCACCTCAATTTCTCTGTCTGGGTATCCATCCCCTTTATTAAAAACGTTAGACCACCTAAAGCCGTCGTTTTCTTATCGTACCAAAATACTTCTGACGATATTGGTTCAAGATGATCTTCTGTTTACTCAGTTTCGCATTGTCATCCACTAAAGACCTGGGACAAATTTCGCTGACCGCTTCGAAAACTCTTCAGTGGGCGTTTTGTGTTGGGGATTTTCGTCCGTCGAAATACAAAGTGGAACCAAAAGAATCATTGAATCATGGTATCGCATGTTTTTAATTTGTTTCTGCTTTGGGGATTTTGACCTTCGAAGTAAAAATTAAATCGTCTTCACCCCTCCCAGCTATCAAAATGGGCCTATCTTGGCCTAAGTGGTCCGTCTTTTGACAAAAGGGGCCAACCACCCCTCCCAGCTAGCAATCTTTGTTGGAGCTGCGGCGACAAAGAGGACCGTCTTTAACTGTTAGGAGGCATAAACGCTTAAATGCATTTTTTTTTCATGGAGCTGAGTAGACTAAGTGCAATTAGAATGGATCAACTCCCAAATTTCCGGAAGAAATCAGGATGGTCCACAGAATGAATTAGAAAGTTTCCACGTTTACAGGGCACGATGGAATAAAATTGAAAGCGGCAGCCGGTTGACTTAGCACCCTTTTAACCTTACCTAACCTCCACGTCTTTCATTTATGAATTTGAAAGTCACGTTCCTTTTCAAAAGGTGGTTCAACTTTTGCGTAACGCAGGTGTTCTCCCCAAGAGGTGTTTACCGGTTGCATCCATTTCGTGAAGAGAGTGTTTCTACCAGCCGACACAATCCACGTTGTCAAATTGCCGATTTATCGACATGTTCAACATGACCAAGTACCCCGATTAGGTTCCAGCTGGTATCCATTGATGGTGAAGGATCTGCCGTGGCTTTCATTTTCAAGCTGCAATGGGTTCCCGGCCTGAGTGAAAATTAGGTGGGTAACATATCTTAATCCAATAAGAGTTTGAAAGGGGATAACTATGGTCACTTTCCCACCATTAATTATTTGCATGCTAGAATTCGACAATCGACTACCACTCTTCGTCGGGGTCAGGTGCAGCCGGTTTGAGGGCCACAGTCGCACTCAACAAATCACTTTTGTTTCCAAAAATTCTTTGAATGTAGTACTTTACGACAATCATGCTTGCCTCGGAGCTGCACGAACTTTATCCCTCCTTTGTCACCGATGTTGTTCGATCAATGGTATTTTTTAACTGAGTACTTCTTGCTTTCGATGTTCGAGCAGGTGTTCACTTACTCTTCTATCTAGAAAATCTAACCTTCTAACATTTATGCATAGTTTCCTTTTCATTTAATCTTACTTGCTTTAATCTATTCATATTAATATTTGTTCACAACTCCAATAATTTGATTCAAAACCTTACCCTACTCTATGAGCATCAGTAGAATCGTTTTAGTTGTTCCTTGAGATAGTTTGTGTGAGCCTTGAGTAAGTTTCGTCTCGGGTGAAAGTTACTCAAGGCTTCTGTTTTAAATATGAGGCTTCTATTTTAAATGAGATCCGATCCAAGCAATAGTCAGACGTTAAATGTTTCGCAGAGTGTCTTCAAAATAGACACAGAGTATTAGCGCTGCCGTGGATTATCTTCGAACAAGAATATACTTAATTACCAGAAGAAGCGGTTGGCCCTTAACATGTTTGGAGCCTCAAAGGTTTTAGCCAATTAATAATATGAAACGCAAGATTGACTCCTCAGTCGGTATCTGTTTTTTATTTCACATTCTTATCATATATTTATTCTAAATTTTGTGGGCAAAAAATTATCCCTAATACAAATTTTCAAACTTAAAATTGAACTCTATGTATTTAAAATTTGTTCTAAATACTATTTTTCCATCAATGTATATGTTATCCAACGTCATGAATTTTGCTGTAGTCAAAAATTTATGCTTGTAAAACATTCTTAAATTAGGTCACCACAACAGTAATCTGACCACTGACTCTTTGCTTGTTGCGTATCCACACTGAATCACTTCAAACGACAATTTGTTGGTAACCTGAGCTACATTCATTCAAGTATCCTTTAAAGCAAAGAAGATTTTTCGTTTCCATTCAAATTTTAATGACTAGAAAAACTTTGATTTCATAAACGGTTAACCCTTTCTATAGTAGAGCTTTGTTAAATTTTTTCAATAATTGTCACTGAAAATTACTTCAGAAATGCACACAATGAAATGTCTGCATGTAATGAAGATTTCACTAGAAAGCTGCATGGGCGAAGTATATGTATCTGTTTTCTGTTTCCAGAATAAAATAAGTTTTTTAAATCAAATCTCAATTGTACCAAACTAGGGTCATCTTCGCGTTCACATTCCATTCAGCTCAGGTCGTGGTGGCAGAATTTTTTCACCTTTTAAAGTAACTTCAGAATTATAATCATATACATCATCTTCATTGTCTTACAAATGATCCAGATCCAGAGCGATATAATTGATGCTTCATTAGAAAAATAGTTGAAACTCTTCGTCTTTTCAATTTCTGATCATCTTCAAACTATGCGTGCACCTATAACACAAACATTTTCCGTTTCCTCGACTTAGTACAGCATGAAACCATCTAGTTTCGGTTTAAAATTATCAAATTTACCTGAACGAAAATTCAATTATCCATTATTTTGTGGAATATTTATTAACAAAAAAGTATATTAACCTGGACTCATCTCCTGAAATTCAAGATCACAACTCAATATAATTCAATTAAATAGTCTTGTCGACAATTGGAGCCCATCAATCATCCAAGAGTAGAACTTTTGAAAAGAGGAAATGTATCTGAAATGCTGAAAATTTTGAAATCACTGCAAAAAAATACTGAACCTTAATGGAATAGTACTTATAAAACATAATTCCATAGCACAACCACTAGGACTGAAAGGGTTAATAAATCATCATATTAAATTCAATTAGGTGGAACCTTTGCAAGTACAAATAACAAGCCGTAAATGTTCACGGCATCCTGTAGTCTATTTATGATGTCCAACGGAAACCTTGATATTGAATAATTCAATTTCGTTCCTCAAAAAGTTTTAAACCCCGTTGATGCATTACCATCAAAAATTCACGTCGAATTTTTGTGCATTAAATTATTTTGGGGAAGTTGAAAAAAAGAGAAGAAGCCATCCCTCGGCATCAGAAAATTTCCAAATTCGAAAACTTTTCTTTCTCAAACTCTCCGCATGAAGTTCATAATTCATTTCCGTTTTGCTTGAAGCTCAGTAATTCATCCAACAATTCAAGCAAGGGTTGTAATATTCATCTGTTAAATCTCTGAGGGTATATATGTACGTAAAGTTTGCGGTATGTTCCCAGACACTGGATTAGATGTTGAAAATTAAATTCACTGTTTAAATGTAGCTAATTTTATCAGGTAGAAAAATTCTCGCAACACATTCTGAACTTGAAACGTATTCAAATGTAACAGAAGCCTTTAAAAGCGCCACAATATGTGAATGTTTGTTTATCCAGCATAGGATGTGTAATAAATAGTGAGCGAAAGTTTAGATTATTGATTTTCACCATTCAAAAAAAAACCAAACAAATAATCCATGAAAGTTTCCATTCATATGTTAAATAATTTATGAAGAAATTTACGCGATTGGAATAAATTACGACGACAGGAAATATAATAATCCTAGTTTAAAACTATCCAGAAATTCGCAAGCATTTATTTGTTCGGCCTCACTTTAAAATTTTGTTTGTTTTGTGGTGTTTCAATTGTTCATTGGATTCTTCCTGGTTTTCGTGAATATTTGAAGCGTATGATTGTTGTTTATATGAATCAGCTAAGTTTATGGATGATAGGCCTCAATAAATCATGAAATACTAGCTTTCGTATTGATCGGCCGCACGGTGTGAAGATACTAAATAGATACAAAGGAAATAGGTTGTTTCTTTGAAACGGATATGTGTATCATTGGAAATAGTGTTAAGATGAAGAGGATCTTGTACATTTGCTTGCTCCACATAAATTGTTTAGATGCACTTGAAATGAGAACGTAGTTTCGAATTGTTTTGTATCGTTTCTATTTTTGTGGTAGGTAGGTAAATATTAAGGCCGAAAACTAATCTATTTTTTTCGGGAAAAATTTGTATATGTGTTTGGATTTCCACGGCATCCTCGATTCCCGCGTTTTTCAGTATAAAATACAAATTATTTTTCAAATTAATTGGAAGTGTAAAATATTTTTCAATCAACTGGGAACTTTCAAAATTCCAACGAACACACTTTATAACGAAGATTTAGATCATTTTTAACTTCCCAGTACATGGGAAGTTCTTGTAATCGCCTCGAAAATCGAAATTTAAATTTTAAACATATCATCACGTTTTGATGTCTTTAGAGTATATTCAAAGTGGTTTTAGAAGGTAGCATGTATGTGTGTGTGTACGTACGTTCGTAGAACATTTTTTTCTACGAGCATAACTCACATAAACAAAATCGTATCGACTTTGTTGAGGTGTTAATCGAAACGTCTTTCCAATCTTAAGAGCTGATTAGCTTTTGGGAGGAGGGGAGGGAGGTGAGTTTGTTGTTTTAACTCCTTGAACGTCATTTTTGTCATGCACTATATTTCGTAAACCAAATTTAGGATTTGCATTGTTAAAGTGTCAATCGACGCGTATTTTTAGAACAATTGTTGGAGTCGTTTTTTAATTTAATAAAAAAGTGTCAAAAATTGGGTTTTCCATAAAAATAAACCTTCAACCTGATTTGCTCAACACAGTAATCAATTTTTATTTATTATTTATATATTTATTTATACGCAATTAAATCGAATATTGAAATAATTATTAGTCTCATTGATATCGTATTATGTCGTGGAAATTTTAAACGCAACTCATCAAAATGGCCATCACGCGAAAAAATCTTTTCAGTTGGCGTAATAACGAAAACCACATTCATTTTCGCTAGCGCCCTTTTCACGCGTGGAAATGAAAATAACAAATAACGTTGAAATGGCTTTGTAACCTGACCCCCCCCCTGATTGATCCGCGTGAATATTCAATAATAATACGATTATTATTAACTCATTCCAACTACTGTTATGAGTTCTTAGCATTATTATTATTCAAAGTAGCTTATTATAATTATTATTTTTGTATTTAATATTAATGTCAATATTACTAGTATAGGAAATGAAGCTCAAAAAATGGCAACACCTCGCAATTTTTTCGTCCGGGATCGAATTGCATAAAAATTTGGGATTCGGCTCATTTCACCCTCTAGTTCATCTTCTGTACCGTACCGTTGTATGTTTTTTTTTGTTTTACAAGGGTGAAAACGACCCCTATATATAAAAAATTATAAAATAAAATTTTAAACCTTAATATGGGTGAAATTTGATTTGGATTGGTTAAATAATGATTGTTTCATGCTTTTATATATAATATCATAATATTTCAACCCTTGAAAATTAACCCTTGTGAGCTTAATGAAAAAATAAATTTTTTCCCAAACAAGAAAAGATTAATTATGATAGTTCGAAATAATTCAAGAATTTTGTTGTTTAAAATATGTATTAAGTTGATTTTGCAACTTTTCAACCCTTAAAAATCACCCTTTACAGCATTCCAATTTTTATAAACTAATTTAATAGATATAAATAGAAAAAAAAGTAGAATTACATACAAAAAAATTTATTAACACAAAAATACACCGCATATTCACATACATACATAGACGTCTAAATTTACAAATACAGATACAAATACTAAAACTTTTTTTTAAATGTCTGTCTCATTGATTCGATCTTCATCGTGGTCGATGTCATCTTCGTCGATCACAGGTGGACTATTATTACAGTCTTCACCCGAGCACAAGCACGATTTAAAGTGCTCGAATAAGGTGGTGTTCGCACGTAAATAAAGTGTTTAAACGGCTACATCTCGCCGAATATTTATTGTACAAAAAATCTACGCACAGAAAACTTTTTGCCATTAAAAAAGCTACAATTTGGTACTCGAGCATTTTCTTCGTATCTACAATATTTTCGGAGATATTTTGAATGAAAGAGTGAAAAATACGAAATTGCGAAAAATCGTTTTCTCTTTAAACTCCAATTTTTCTGAAATTAGACATTTTAACTTAGTCAAACTTCTTGAATGTATTGATAATACATATATAAAAAAATCACAGAAGGGTGAAGATCAATTTTAATTAGGGGGTTGTTTCCACTGATTTTTTCGTAGAAAAAGTAGATACCGACCTTACTTTGATCATAAGTCGCTCAATTTTCATGCAAATTTTTTTTTAAAAAAAGAAAGGTCTAATTATATACTTCAAAAAAGATTCTACAAATTTTTCTCGAAAAATGCAAAGTTTTCTCGTTATTTGACTTTGAATCTTTCAAATTTAGCATTTGACGAAAAAGCTAACCATTAACATGCCGTACCTCGGTTCGTATTAGTCGTAGAAAGTTTTTAAAAATAGCATTTTTTGTTTTAAAAGCTAAAATTTTGCTCTCTACAATTTTTTTTTGATAAAATGCATATTTTTCAAGCAATTCGCGAAAAAACATCGAAAAACTTCGATGTTTTCGTCGAAAAACTGTTACTTTCAACCGCGAATAGCTCGAAAAATAATAGTTTCACGAAAAAAATGTATAGCACATTTTTTACTTAGAATTACTTACCATTGATTATTTAAAATGTAATAAAAAATTTCCACCACCGAGAGTGGGTGGCAACCACCCCAAGGTTTTAATGTACAGCGGCATGATCCTTGGGATATTCCCTACCTTCTGTGAAAATTTCAAGTAAATCCATGCTGAACGAAAAAAATGCGAGGTAAAATGCTTCATTTCCTGTACTAAACTGGGAAGTTGACCGTGTGGACCTCAAGCGTCGCACCCCGCGGCTTGTTCCTTCTGCCCTTGATACGTTTTTAGGCATAGAGCATTAGCAACGAATAAATCGTTCAATTTATAATTTCCGTTCCATATCAACCCCAATCTTGAACCACATGACAAAAAAAAACTAAATAAATATGGCTCAAGGTGCACGACAAAAAATTCGAGTAGGTTTATTGTAAAGGATATTGCAAACATATCCATATTTACAATGGTCCAGTCTATGACTACCGTTTATGGTGAACAACTGCATTTTATTCTGGCAAATTGGAATAATTTCATCATTTTGAAGTAGTTTTTAATAGCGAATTGCTATCGATTTCACAGAAAATTGCACAATATTTTACAATACAATAAAATGTATTTTCTGAGAGAGTCTATTCGATAAAAATTTGTGAGCCTTGATTGGTGCCGTTGACATTTTCGAATGTTTGTTTTGTGGGGGAAATGTGACCAATTCAGGAGTAGACATATTGGTCCATATTTCAGGCCCTAGTATTTCGATGAATTGCAGGTGATGTATTCTCAAAAAACGAAATGTTCATTTAGAAAAACGAAAAGCAAATATCTAAGGACTGGCGAAATAAACAATGCATTCAAAGCGTTTTAAAGACATTGTGACTGTGCCAGTCCTTAAATGTACAATGTCTTCAAAAATAATAATTGGGGTTTAGTAGCAGAAAAAACTTGCCTTTGCGTGCATTCGCTTTCAAAACGTTAGATTGAAAGTGAGAATTGTCATAAAAACTGAAAAAGTTAGACGTTAGTTTTGGAAAGACAATAAAATTTTGGTGTACTACATACCTATTTGTAGCTAGTAGTAGTGTGTGATTTAACATCACTAACTCTTTTCAGTAGTTCAAAAAATGTCCTGTAAAATCAATTGCAGTTATTAGACACTAGTTACGACTTTTTCTTAAACGTTATCTTTGTTGATTCTCATTAAAGATAACGTTGCAGACTTTTTCAACATTTTGGAGAAAATAATGAGCACTTATCTTCGTGAACCCAATGAAATATACCATAATGTTGACAAAATTCTCTAAGGTACTGGAGAAATACCATACTAGGGCTCAAGAAACAGAACACGAAAAGAAAATAAACAAATTGCTACTCCATCTGCGGTAGAATCTTTCATATCACGCACTAGAAACATGCGTGCAGAAGAAGCATGTATACCATCAATAATGCTTTCTCCTCGAAAAAGACGTAGTCCTGTTTTCATGAAGAGAGTACCAGCAGACTAACGTGTGTATTTCGTTCATCTGGTTCGGTTGAAACGAATTTGTTTAACATGTAACTTGAGCACTTGAGTAAAATCGTCTGAAACATTTCTTTTCTTATTTGCTGTAGAACAACGAGCACATGAATGAATAAATTGTGTAATAATACAATACATCTGACTAAACATGTCCTATTCTGCATTTTTTTGCCATACCCAAGACTGGGTAGACTGAAAAATATTTCGTAAAAGTAATGGGATTTATGGATTCAAAACAATTTTCACTTCGAGGTTGTTCGCGTGCACTATCTTATTTAAATCACTTGTCATGATTTTCGTTAAAACATTGGAAATTGTCTGAAAGGGTTCGATGCATTGCCTTTTGTATTTTGCTATCTGACTCTAAATTCAAGGTGCTGTTCAAATTCTTTACAAATAAATGAATAAGCAACAGTGGCATCAACGTGCAATACAATTTTGATAATGATTAATGCAGTCAGTATTTTGCTGAGGCAGATTAGGTCCTAGTATTGATCCTTACAGTACACCAGTATTAACCCAAAATTTTCGGCGGTTGAACTTTTCAATGTTGCATTTGAAGTTTTCCTGTCGAGTAATTACGTGGTAATTCTTTTGACTTTTCAAAAATTCCTAATCCTGCTAGTCTAGTTGTCTACGTTCAATGAAGCACCGTATCTTATGCCTTTATCGATTGACGAAAACAGAACGATCTACGTCTAATTGAATATTTATTACTACCTATAAAAAATCATCTCTGGTTCATTTCATTTCTTAGAAGTGAAAGTAATACCTAAAATTGTATATTTTATTCTATTACAATTCGTTTTTTTTGGTCCAAAATCATTCAAGTTTATTTTCTTATCTTCTGTTCAATATAGCTAATATTTTGGTGTTTTGTTAAACATTTTGAAATCAACTTTCTTTGCTGCTCATGTCCCTTAAATTTATTTTTAATTAAATTGATATCATCTATTCAAACACCCTCTGCTTTCGGTGTTGTTTGGGTTCCAAAAATTTTCAAACGACGATTTTAATTGTCTGACTTTTTATAACTGTTTAGTTCTGTGGCTAACGTAGGCGGTGTTCTGTGGCTAACGTAACACACATATGGGGTGTGGGGCATTTGGTGGGACTAGTTTCACAAATGCGTCAAAAATTTGTTACAGGAAGAAGAGAGAAGCGCGCACTATATATATATATATATATATATATATTGATTTGGGGTCTTTTGAGATGCTTGGTGGCTTTCCATAAGCTGTAATCAGTTTCCGCTCTGGGTGATAGACCTTCGAGGTATTTTGCGAACTTCTCTTGCTTTTCTTCGCTAAGTAACAGACGCAAGTCTTTTTCAGCCCTTTTGTAATCTTTCTTCGCTGTTATTCCTCTCGATGTTTGCCATACTCGACGAAGCCTTCTCTTTTTAGCAACAGCCTCCTTGATGTGCGCTGCAGTCAGAATTTTCCTTTTCGTCAGAAGGAATTAATAAATAAATGTTTTAAGTTTCGAAAATTCCCGGAATACGTCTGCAGTTATAGCGATTTTCGAAAAGAGAGATGAGATTGACCCTTACAACTCCAAGCCAATTTTATTTTTAAATTTCTTAGGAAAAATCTTTCAAAAAAGATATTTGATAATACATACTTAATGTTTGTATTGTTTTATTTTGTCAAAATTCATTTAATTTGCCAAATAATATGGTTTTTAAAATGGTACTTTTTTGACCGATTAAAGTGTTAATATATTTTCATTAATACATGAACAACATAAATCTTCGTGAAATCAATAGTTTTATCATACTTTGATGTAGAACAGTAATTTTTTTGAAGGTAAAAGGATTTTTCTTAATTCTTTAATGTTGATAATTATTAAATTGTCCTAGTGGTGTATTCGTTTTCTATTCTATTACGACATGAAGATACTGGTCATTGCTTTGAATTTCTATAATAATCATTCCATGCATAAAAACATTATATCAAGGAATAACTATTGCTGCACATTCATGTGATTTTCAATCTATAGATGCATAAAGCATCTGTGGATGGTTTGGTAGATTTACAATTAACACTGGAGTACAGGCGCCCCTATTTTTTTCGTGTCTCAAAACCAAGTCGGCAAAAAGCAATAAACCAGGGTGACGCCTATTGTATCGAGTCATAAATGTTATGGTGGTCAATTATTCAACACCATAGCATTCATGGCCACGTTGGATTCGAGAAACAAAGGATGATCTTACCATAAGCTATGATTTTGCTTCGATTACGACAGTTTTTAAGACTCTATCCGTTCAACAATGAGTTTCTTGTATAATTTGCATATATAAATGATCGAAAAATTTGCTGATTTCTCAAAATATATGTTTTTGCAGTTGAACATTGCTGATTTACCTTAAAATAATTACATCCACGAATATTGAAAAGAACAGTACCCACCGGTGATCGAACACACGACGACGACAATTATTCAAAAAGAAAAACAATACCCCGACGGGAATCGAACACACGACCCCATGATCGCGAGCTAGTAGTTCTGCTACCTACACTGCACCGCTTCTGCTAGATGTAAATTTAATAATCCATTAGCGACGCTAAAAGCTTTAGGGACGTTTTTCTCAAAAACGGAGGAGTGTTGCGCCCTAATATTTTAAGGATCGAATATCCTTGACGTCTTCTACTTATGTGCCAAATTTCGTCCAAATCTGTGATTCCATAACCTGAGCCTCTCCTAGTTAGTGCGGTTATAACACGTCACAATTTCGGGCTTGCGTTCTTCATCACTGTCGGGATCAATGGGTGCATTGTAGAAAGTAGATTGACCGCTTTGTTTGATTTAGGAACGAGAATTGCGCCCTTTTGAAATCCAAAAATTGAGCTCTTTTTAGATCTTGTCTTAGAGGCTTTGAATTCTTTTGGAATCTCCGGCCTATTAGCTTTCATTGTGCCAACAACCGTTATTCTCTTCTGTAATAATACCTTAGCAAGATGCAGGCTCGTAAAATTCAATATTTATTGCAATAACATAGTATGTATGATAAAAAACATGTAATAAACTTAAAATCAAGAAAAAAATCCTCACTTAAATTCAGTATGTAAATACTCGCGCGGACTACTATAGTAGGCCCGGAAGTTTGGCGGCAAATCGCAGAAATGTACATACGCGCTGGCATCCCGCGTGTGACTGGCTTGCTTACAAATTTATTGAATGAGGCTTTCCTGGAATTGCAGCGTTCCAGCATGCGTATATTTAAAAATATTGCTTATAATGTGACCCTGGTCTACTATAGTAGGCCACGCGTGTACTCTAGTGTTAAAGTTGTTTAAATATTTCCCTCCATTCTTAAAAGCTCATTCATTTGAAAGTAAAATTTGAGACAAATTTGCAATATCTACACTTGTTTAAAATGCACAACTTCCTCCACACCACCACGAGGGTTGAGTAGATACTACTGGCATTATTTATGAATGATGCTCCCTGTAGGCATGAATCAGATTCTTCAATTATTGAACTCAAAGATAGATATCAGTAACTTTTCTGCTACTTTTTTGTCGAAGTTTACGAATAAATTAAATAAAATTGTGATGCTTGCACAATATCCTTTAACTGAAAATAACCTTATTTTACCATCCATCGCATTAAACTTTGCTGTAAGTTCATTAGCATATTTCAATATTTCGCTGTAAAAAATCTCATCTCCAGTTTTGTCCTTGACTAGTTAACTATCTACATAAAAAAATAAAGCCATTCATGCAGACAAAGAAGTCCTAAACAAACAGTCATTTGAAAAGTGTCTTTAAAGGATTTTAGTGTCAATTTTTTTTAAGTCAATATTTAAAGAATACACAATGATAATATATTTTTATCGTACTGGAAATATTTGTTCAAAGAATCATAATCAACTTAATTATTCAACATCAACAGGTTTCTTGCAGAGTCTAAAGGAGGACAGTAAATGATGAGTTAAATAATTTAAATTTAAAGTTCACGGAAAGTAGGGACGATTAAACTTTCGATTTATACTATGGTGATAAATCGGAAGTTTAATTTTCCGATAAAAAAATGTCAGATTCATTTTGTTCTAATATTTACTAAAGCATTGGTGTTGCAAATAATCGTTTCTGTAAATTGCGGTAAAGATTGGTAGGACTTTTTAAATGGTGATAGGGGCAGAAAAAACAGTAAAACTCATACATATACTTCCTTACGTTTTTCCTTACAATTTTCAACTCAAGTTAACTCCTAAAATTTCAATGAAATCGAGAACCGAGAAAATATTTAAAAATGGAAGTTAATAAAATGATGAAACCATAAAGGAACTCCCACCCTTCTTTACCGTGTTATTAATGCAAAGATCATTCTTCTGATTGTTCTTCCTACATTCGTATAATGCACGTATGTAGACATTATATTATGTCAATCAAATGTTTTCAATCGATCAACGATGGATTAAGGTGTGGTGATACAAAGACGCTAATCAATATAATGATTGTACATAACGTTACAACGTCAGGAGTTCAATAAAATATTATTTTTGAAATTTTGTTGTATGCATTGCTGCTTAGACTTCTCAATATTTGATTGACTATTGAATTTCAAAATTACAAGATTTATTGAATTAAAGCTTTATTAAATTTTCAATTTCCTTTGCAATTTTTTTCGACGCCGAAATCAGTCTTTTCCTGGGAGAGGTTTATGTAAATCATCGACTTCTACAATTCAATGTTTTCGTGTTTATATCCTCAAATGATTTGCGAATTTCTAGCCATATCATTTTCGTAGACATTTATCGTTCAGTCTATTGGGTATGTGATAAAATCAATTGATTTTGTCTGTAAGGCATTGTAAAATTGTCAAATAGTAAAGATTCAAGGTTATTCTGTTCTGTGAAAACAGGATAATAATCATCGTTTATTGTCTATCGAAAGATATTTGATAGAACAATGGACTTTTTTCAATGTGAAATAAAGCAATTCATTCTCTTTTTAACACTCGTAGTTTGTTGTTGCGTTTGTTATTATCTTCGAAACAATTCGATTGAATTGTAATCGATAGAGCGGGAGAACTAGATGCTTCTTCGATTGCCATATTTTTCATATTGATGATTTTGTATCATATTTTTTCAAAGCCATCAAGCGCGAGACAAACATGTCTCGGAGGAAATCGCAATTCAAGTCTTATTAGCTAGCATTATTTTGATTTGCATGAATAATTGAAACATCAACAAATTGCCACAAACATTTAATTTTATCCCAGCCTATGCCTTATGTATGTTTTACGGTTTTTTTTTCCGAGCTTCTGTAAAAATTGGATTTAATACTAGGTATATTTTTAAAACAACGTACTTTACTGTGGTTTCAATAGATGTTTTTGGCAGATCCAGCTCAAATCCAAGCTTTAAAATTGTTCTTCTCCGAGACAGCATATCACCCCGAACCTTATTACATCCTTCCTTAAAAAGTGGTCGAGACATACCCAAGTACGCTACAACATTTCGTCGTCTATGCAAACAAAAACTGTCATCCACATGGCTTTTAGGAACTTATCCAGAAGAATTCTAAGGAGAAAGTGCATATTGTAACTTTTGAAATAATTTATTAAATTTGTCAAAAAATATTTCAACAAGTTTTGCGTCTCTGAGCATAAATTGTCAAAGTGTCTGTCAAAAAAATTTAAACTTCCTGTGATCAAATTCATAATTTTTCATTAAATTACATTCGATAAACTGCCACTCGATTTCAGTGTAAGTATATCAGTGTAACGAATCTCTTATCGGCTGAAAACTCGATTTATTCGTGTAGGATTTCACAGTATACTTTATTGTTCATTGCATTCTAGTATCAGCTTTCGAAGAACAGTGGTAGTCTAGTAGTTAGCGTGTTAGACTATAATGTGGAAAATTAATGGTTCAAGACTTGCTCGAATCATGGTTGGATGCCTACTTCTAATTAACTCAGCCGGAAATAAATACTTGATAGTTCAATGAAGGAGTAAATGCGCGGTCGAGACATAATGCTGATCACATCGTTCTCCGAATGGACCGAATTTATCTATTTAAAAAAGCAGATCTCTAACAAATTCACCCCTAGTTCCAAATTGATATTTTGCGGAATCGCTTTATTTAGCCACCTTTAAATTTGGCTATTATAATGTTTTATCATAGTGTTTTTTTCATCAATACATCGCATTGACCACTAGCGTATTTATTTACGCGAAATACTACCGAAAAATCACTCGCCAAAAGGAAAATCTTGTTACTGTTAAATTGTTCAGTCGCTTGAGGTTCAAGAAACAAGTCGTCAAAGCTAAAATTGCCCAATTCACATACACCGTCACCAAAATCCGGACAAATCAATGAACATCCTTCAAATCGTGTTATTTATTGAAAAATGAAGTTTAAGTACAAAAATGTCTTACATGGCATTTTGTGCATCTATTGACATTGTACCTATTCAATGTAGCCTCCATCAGCTTCAATCACGGCCGCCATTCGTAGTCTGAAGCGCTCGCACGCTCTCTGCAATTCTGCGCTGTCAATATTGGCGAACGCTGCCTCAATGGCGGTCATTAATGATGTCACATTTGAATGTCGAGACTTGTTGGTAACCCTTTAAATCACGCTCTATACGTAATAGTCCAAGGGATTTGAATCTGGACTATTGGGAGGCCAAAATTCCTTAAAACCAGAACATTTCAAAATTGTCCGAGAGCCAGTTGTGGACCAAGTGGCTCGTGTGAGCTGAAGCCCCGTCTTGCTAGAACCTTGATCGTATAAAAATAATATCCAAATTCCCCCTTGACGATTATCCGTATGGTAGGCTCGCTCACATTCACAATAGACGCCAGTTTTCGTAACGATAACCGCGGGTCTTCCAGAATCATCTCTTCAGTCCTTTTGATGACCTCAGGGGTTCTCACGGTGCGTTTTTTTCGGAAAAATTGAATACTCTCCCGTGCTGATCGTCAAGCGCGAAGACTTTCGATTATGGCGACTCTTCGTTTATACTCCTGACTCATTTTTAACAGACTGTCAATTTTGAGGTAAACACTTGTGGGTGCTATTATGTGCGGCGTCGCTTTGCGGGTACGCGAGTGTGCGGCGGCGAGACGACTTGTATCTCGAGAGACGCGTGAAGACCAACTGCCGGATTTATTGGATAGCCAAGTTCCAGCTCTCTCTGCGTCGCCTCTCTCGATATGCTCCTTGTGTGTGTGTAGGTCGTAAAATACATGTGAGGCTGTGGCCCCCACACATCTTTTACTTATGTCGGCTGACCACTCGTACGACAACGGCAACCTCTGGCGCAAACACAATGAGGCGGGAAATTCAATTTGAAAATTGTTCGGATTTTGGTGACGCACCCTGTATATGCTTCTACACGGATTCTTCTAGTCTTTCTGTTTCATCTATGTAGCCATAAATCGCCCATCGAAGCTACTTCAGAAACACCTAGTAAAATAGAAAGATAGCTTTCATCCTGGAAAATGAAAGTGAACAGGGTTACGTGTATGCACGTCACTTTTTCGTTTAAAAAGGACTGTTATGCACCGATAACATTGAATGTGAGTAAAATCACTTAGGATGGATATGTGAAATAACTCGGATTGGACCTACCACAGGCACATTGCAATAAAGAGAGGTCAAATCAACTTAAAAATCAGACAAATATGTATTGCCTTTTCGATAGGTACACCCAACTAAATCCCAGGCACAATGTGCTGATTTACAACACAACCATCAAACTCATTTGAAGCTATGGGTATTAACTTTTGAAGTCTGCTTCAAATTCGAACATCCAAATCAATCAGAAATTCTAACGATAAAAAATATTGAGAGCAATTACCAACGCATCTTGATATTTGAGAAATGAAAACCGGCAGACCTCCATATCCCTTTTATTAAAAATGAGCTCAACGTGCTAGGCGACAAATCTGAGATGAGTTTACTGAACTACCCCAATTCGGTTGCCCGTACTATCATTCACAATCAGCACCGCAAAAAAAAAAAAAAAACAAGATTACAACGAAAGTTAAATTAGTCGCATATGATGCTCCTGCGCTACGTTTAGGGATTCTCTGCTGAATTTATCTGAATTTCATTACTTCTCTATAATTTGAATTCTCTAGGATCAATATAGAAGTGTTTTCAATGCATTATACTTTAGTTAGGTACATTAGCCAATTTCAAGTTCAACTTAGAGCCTAATCTATCCAGGCTATGAGCTGAACCCAAAATTTGTTTTCCTCTCATTTAAGAATGATGCAATGTTCAATAAATCTATAAAGAAAAAACGCAGCCTCCCTAAAATTACGTAGTAAAAACCTAAAGAATCCTTTCAGTTAAAATTCAATTTAAAAACCGAACACGTACACTGATGGCGAAAGTTATAATTAAGTTTAGTCTTGACCAAGAAAAAAAAATTGAAAACGAAATAATAATTTCAGTTAAGTTCAGCTAAATTCTACAAACTAAATTCTAAATATATACAATGCAGCTAGAGAAATACTCCTGAAGTAAAATCAAAGTAAAAAATAAATAAATTTCATATTAAAAAAAAGGCTTTATAGCACGAATTCCCAAAAGAAAAATCCGAATTAATTAAATTTGCTTGATATACGAAGTACAATATTTACAAAAAATAAAAACTCCAGTAAAAGAATGTTTGCAGGCATTTTAGGCAGTCCATACGTAGTTGAACAGCAAAATGGGCATGGTCAAGCGTATTATTGGATTTTCAGGTTGAAATATAATTTTTTTATAGATTTTTCACAGCGAAATTTCAATAAACTCTTTGATATGCTCACAATCGAAGGTTCGTTCGTGTATGACCAGCTAGGCAATTGTTAGATGCAAGGAGTTGGATTTTGAAAGGAAGAACTTAAAAGATTAATTACGGCTATTCTATCAATATACAACACCAATAAAAATTGTCTAAAAATCAGCACGAATTCAATTTCTTTTCGAAAAGAAGTTCAACCAAAAAAAGAAGATTAAAATGAAATTTTGATTCAGCCCTACAGCAATTTGAAGTGAAAACTGCAAATGAATCAGTAAAAAAAATAAGTCTGAGGAATATCTTGACCGTTGTTTAGTTACTGGCAAAATTTGAACGCAACATCCGCAAAAACCTTTTAGTAAATTCATATTATTCCAAGATGAAACGGAAGACTTGCATACTTATTTTAATTAAGAAAAAAGGTGTAAGGCGAAAAGCGACATGGTAGATGCTATAAACAGATGTTAATTGTGTTCAAATTCTTCGAAAATTTCTAGTGAATATAATAATATCAAACATCGGTCGCAAGAATGTTATTTTAACAATTCCATTCGTTCGAAATAACCACCTAACAATGAACCACAATAAGATTATAATCAATATTATAAAAAGTACACTTAGCATGAAGTCTGTAAAACGACATATCTTAGTGATTTAAAGTCTTTCAGCAACGTGTGACAAAAATAACCCATTTAAAAAAGAGTCTGGTATAAAGGATCAATCAAGCACGTTTTAAATGCTATACTTTAGCGTTCAGAAAGAATATCTTCATTTTTACATTAAAGTAATTAGAGTGGAAACTTCACATAAAAGTGTTTTTGGATCTATTTTAGATAGTAACATTATCAATTTTGATGTAGATACTGCAATTTTGGCGTCACCAGACTACAATGAAAAATTTGAAACGAAACAAAAGTACAAAACAAGTGAAGGATAATAAATGATAAATGTTAGAATAAAGCATGTCTATATGAAAAAAATCTTCGCCTTTATTCAAACATAAATATACAGATCGCTATTAACCTGCCTTGAAAAGGTTGGATTAAACGTCAACATAAAAAACTCTTAAAAGGGATTCAAGCGCAAAAAAGAGAGCTACAAACGTCCTATGTACACTTTAGTAGCTAAAGGCTTACGCATTATAAATTGAAACCCGACATTTTCAATGCATAATTGTCGACAATTTAATGAATTCCAATAAGTTAAGTAACATCTTACAATAACTTTGAAATACATCCACTTTCAATTAAAAAGGAAAACAACGGCAAATTCCAATAAAGAAAAAGTATATTGTTTCTTATTATGCACAATTTTGTCAGTTGTAGAATAATATTGTGTTTAACCTTTCCACCTACAACATTTGTGAAAAAGAATTTCATTGTCTTCATTGTTAGAATGGCATTTGGAGTAAAAGATGTATTTTTACTTAGGCATGTGATACTCAGGAAAATTTAATCGTTACATCATTCCACGCAGCTTATTGTTTGATTCTCCATAAATATTTGGAGGAAATTAAAATTTATTCTCGTTGTTTTCTTTGTCAATATCGAATAACAATTGGGTATATTGGTATCAATTTGCATTTCATAGATTTTTTTTGGGAAGAATTCACAACCTGGTTGTTAGTTAATAAAAGTTTCCTCCAAATTATTATGTAGTCCGTATGCTGGATGAAATCATTGATGTAAGAGATAGATGTAAGCAAAATCTTGTTTTCCGTGGACCATCAAACGCCTACTTACTTATTCATTGACATTTGTTGGAGGAGTGAATAAATCACATGAATTATATTAATTCACTTCCTTGGAACATCGTCATTGCAGGATCAGATGAATAAGCAGCATAGATTTATTGCTTAAGAAAGAAATGTGGTTAATATGTATTTGGGTGACAAATAATACTTGTTCATGAATTCAAATAAATTACTTAAAATAATTATGGAAACATCTCATGTCTGATGTACCATATCCAGCAACAAAGATTAATTTTCGTAATGATTTGTTTCATTTGAATTTCGATACGGACGACAAACCTATTCCATCAGGTTCTACGTTGATTGCCGTTTGTGTTGATGCGATTATTTCTTCTAATTGTAAACAACAACTTCATCACACATGCCCCACGTATGACGCAACTTACTATCAGTAGCCGGTATGAAAAATTGAAAGTAGGAATTAATAGGACTCTTGTTTCATTATTCTCACGGACGTTCCGTTCTGAGGTGAGATAACGAACGTTTCATCTCGTGCAGACGCGTTGGTTCGGAGTCTCCTAGATTAAAGTGCTGGTAACTGCTGGCAGGCCAGCCCAGTCCGATGGGTCCACAATCGTTGTTCGGTGATCCTTAGCTTTCATCGAATCTTTTTACGTGAGATGCAGTCACAATTTTAGGACGAGCTACAAAATTATCCCGAAACTTGAAAAAAAGTGTCTAACAAACAAATCAATGCACATTTTTTTAAAGGTATACCTCCTATTTTACTACGATTAATATATTGCGATCAAAAACCTTTTCGAGAACAAACTGACACTGCTGAAAAAAACGTGGATTTAATTTCAAAACGCCTGATCGCTTACTATAAATATAAATGATCCCTTAGACCCGGCACCTCGGGAGGCACATATAACCTGGTCCCACCGCGTGCAACACCGCATTATGCAAGGGTAGACTTTCCTTATATTTATCTCTACTAAAGCTCACTTTATCTCCTTAAAAGTAAAGAGAAAATCATAAAAAACTCTTAGATTTTTGTATTCTACGTGAGTTTGCTTTACACAGCTTTTTCAAAAGAAGCACAGCATTTAAGTATAGAAAATTGTTTCCTTGATGGTCAAATGATGAAGACTGCGACCCTAAAAACATGAAATTAAGTACTTTCTTCAGCTCCATACATAAAAAAATCTGCTGCAAACTACACGATAAATTTTTGCACTATGAGGTTTGTCCTCCAGAGCTTTCTTTTTGACTCCCACAATATTAAAATTCATCATTTTTCAACTTTTTGCCTCTTGCGATATGATATAGCACACCATTTCTCTTTGAAGCGGATAAACAGAGCCCTTCTATCAAGATATCTTTCATCTTCATGCCAAAAACCTTACCTAACGCTAGCGATCCCAAATTTGCATCCTATTCGTATCGTCACTCCTGTGATGTGGTTAGCGTGATAAAGGTGCCGAATACTTGGACCCACTGCAGAATTGTTACATTTACAATGTAATTTGCTTCAGTTCAGTAATCGTGTTCCATGATTTTTCACATTATTCTCTGCGTAGTGTATGATATTCCATAAGAATCGATTCTAGGTAGTTTTGCCATTGATTATGATTTTAGGATCGTCGAAAATTTGATTGTTCAAGGCCGACACCCACCCACACACACACACACATATATATATATATATATATATATATATATATATATATATATATATGTATACATACATCCATACATATATATATATATATATATGTATGTATACATATATTCTTACACTTTTGCCGGTGTCATTTTAAACAACTCCTGTATTTGTCATGAAGGTGTTAGTAACGAAAAAATCATGTACAAAACATTTGTAAGTAACGTTTTCGTTACTTTCCCTTTCCTCAACTAACGAACACTACATCGAAGAAGAATATGCGTCTCTTTTGTAGACTGCCAAAGCAATAAGCAAGATAGGCAGAGAAAATCTGCTAATTTTGAACGGTTTGGAAGTAGTACCACGTCACTGTAATAATAAATAAACGATAACAGGAAGGATGAGCTGCTTTTCTATTTTTCATAGTTGCCTTGATAAATTTAAGTAAAAAATTGGCACAAAGCGGCTCGTCATTTTTTCGGGAAAACAATACATTTTGAATGTCAAACAAACAAACAATTTTTTTAGAATTCACCAGAGAAGTAATACTTCCTTCATTTCCATCAGAGGTCCTGGCATTTAGATTCTTTGCCCTGTAACAAAATGTAACATTCGCTTTGTTTAATTTTATATTCTTATCAAATAACATTTGGTTATTCGATCCTTTTATTAACTTCCCAGTATATGGGAAGTTCTTGTAATCGGCTCGAGAATCGAAATTGAAATTTTCAACTTTTCTTTACGTTTTGAGGTGTATAGAGTATATATAAAGTGTTTTTAGAAAGGGAGATGTATGTGTGTGTGTGTACGTACTTCTGTACGTTCGTGGACAGTTTTTTCTACGAGCATAACTCACGTAAACAAAGTCCTATCGACTTCGTTAATGTGTCAATCGAAGCGTCTTTGCAATCTTAAGAGCTGATTAGTTTTTGGGATACTTCGGTCGGGGGGGTTTGTTGTTTTGCCCCTTTGAAGGTCATTTCTGTCATGCGTCATATCTCGCGAACCAAACATAGGATTTCCTTGATCAAGGTGTCAATCGTTGTGTATTGACATTTATGTGACTCTCTCAAGTTTTTAAAAAAATTTCCTGTAGCCGTTTTTTAATTTTTAAAAAAAAAGTGCAAAAAATTAGGTTTTTTTTTAATAAACAATAAATTTTTAACCTGATTTACGGAAGACAGTATTCAACTTTTATAAAATTTATCTACTTCAAGCAGTGCTTGTAAAAACAACATCAAAACTTTTTCTCATTACCATGTAAAAAATTAAATAAAAATAAAAAATTCTTAACAGGCATCATGATCTTCAAGGTCATTTCTGTCATGCGTTATATCTCGCGAACCACATACGATTTACATTGTCAAGGTGTCAATCAACGCGTATTAAAATTTTCGTGAATTTTTAGAATTTTGAAAAAAAATCGTTGGAGCCGTTTTTTCATTTAAGAAAAAAAGTGCAAAAAATTCACTTATTTGTGGATCGTTGGAGCAAATAGATCCAAAAATGTATTTTCACTAAAAATAATTCCACAGCGTTGAATCTTACACCAAGTGTTGATGATTTTCGTTTTGTCCAAAAACTTTATTAAACTTCGGTAAACTTTCTGCTGAAACGCATTTACTTTGGAAATAAGTTTTCGATATTTCTCAGCGTAGTTTTACACGAAAAGATTCATTTCTTACAGCGAATGCTTAGCACTACTTATTTGTTAGTACAGCAGGTATACACAGTTGACACTGTTGAAATAAAACGCATTTGAAAACGAAACCAAAAATAGTCTACGCCAACAACGCAACAGACAAAAATATATTCAGTAACATTTTTAGCAATTTTCTCGACTTGTTCTTATCTTCGTCATAAGTCAGTACTTAAGATATCTTAGCTTAAATTCAGCTTTAACAAATCACGACATTTTCATATTTATATGTTAGCTTTCCCAAACTCAACAGACATTAGAACACTCATCTGTAGGAAATCCTCAACGTAGTCCTGATTATTGGCAATTTCCATTCAGATGCTATTCAGCCCACTTCAATGGCGCGTGTTTACTATCATATCTGGTTGCAAATTAACCTTCGTTTCGGGATTTTAATCGAAATATGGAGCATTGAAGATGTTAGTTCGTAGTAGAGTCTTGTGGGTTTTACGTTCTCTTGTAACACTCAGTATCTCCTACTTTATCCGTTATAGTCCTCATAATATGTAGATATCGCAAAGCGATTGTGGGAAAATTTGTCGCAGCCGAAGGAGGTCGGCAGGTGTGATGAAGTCACCTCATGTAATTGGGTTAACGTAATTCAGGTGTTACGTTGAGTTCTAGTGAAATTTGTTGACTTACATAAGATTCAGGAACATAAATCGGAATGCAGACTATGCAACCGATGTGCGAGAGTGTTCCTTTAACCTTGAATCTTCTGAAATATTTTCAAATAGCAGCCCGTTTTGCGAAAATCAATGCAAAAGTTTACGGAAATGTGATAGCTTTCCATCGATTACCATCCTTTCTACTGAAAATATATGCCTACATATTTCCTGATACATTATATCATGAACATAAAGAATGTTCTGATTTGAAGGATTGTACCAAACTGTTACATAACTTTATAAAGAAGGAAAAATGACGTAAGCGTTTCTGGTTATCATTTGTAATTCAATTTCCCAGAAACGAAAAATTTAGTTTGTCCTATTTCCTTTACAAAAAATAAAACATATAATGCTCAAAATTATACAAATTCTCCATGAGTCGAACGTTTGGGTTGAATTTAAATAAATTAAAGCCTTTTGTTCAATAGAAACCTTCGGTTATATTTTCAAAGATTTTCTGATCGCCTGAAAACCATAGATTGAGTTTTCGCTAAAATGCTAATGAATAAACCCTGTTTTCTAATTATTTTCCATAAAAATTTCAAATCTTGTCACACACACTTCCGGAAATAAAAAAATGAAATTTCTTCCATAGCGCTTCATTTTAGAAATGAAATTTGACTTGTATTGTAATTGTGAAAATTGTTTCTTGCCCATTACAAGAATTTTGAAGTTGCTGTAAACCTGTACTAAATTGTTCTAGTATTCTACAGTACAGTAAACCGGTATCCAAAAGTTTTAATATAGTACTGTGTATTGGATTGCATTCAAATGACAAATATCTTTTCATTTTTTCGGTTCACTATTGCGAGGCAAGCTTATATCATTGTAAATGCTTTTCGTTTGTAATGAATTCAGTAGAAGAAATAAAGTAAGGCCATCGTTTCCGGTGAGATTTTAAGGATGACTGCAGGCAACAACCTCTACCGTCAGCCGTACCACTGGTCGTATCGTTGGACAAGTGAAAAAAAGTGAATTCTTCAATGCGTAAATTTATTTGACTCTCAGATTTCTACAGACATATCATTCGAGAGTCGCTATATATATTTCGGGTCTAGCAATAAAAAACAAACATTTATCATTTGAAATGGATTTATGGTTTTTGAACGCTTCAACCGCTGCTTCGGGCGTGGTAAAACGTTCACCATGCAGTTTTTTTTATGTGAGGGAACAAAAAGAAGTCATTGGGTGCCAAATCAGGACTGTAGGCCGGATAACCCATTAGTTCGACATTTTGAGTGCTCAGGAACCCCATTGTTTCAGCCGACTTGTGAGAGTTCGCATTGTCATGATGAATAATGATTCGACGTCTTTTGTTCTTCTTCCGAATTACTCCAAAGACTTGTGGCAAACAGATGGTGCTATACCACTCAGAATTGATCGTCATTCGTTGCACTAAAGGCACTGTGGCGACATGACCGGTTATTCCGAAAAAACGCGATCATTTCCTTCGATGTGCTTCTTTCACGAACAACTTTTGTTGGATTTGGCTCGCCTTGGGATACCCATACGGTCGACTGCAGTTTCGTGTCGGGTTCATATGCATAAATCCATGATTCATTGCCTGTGACGATCTTATAAACGTCTTTTGATGCACCGCGATTGTATTTTTGCAACAGTTCCTTGCACCAATTGACACGATCCTTTTTTTATGCAATCGTAAAATTGTGTGGGATCCATCGACAACATACCTTTTTCACGGCAAGATGTTCATGCAATATCTTATGTACGCTAGTGAAACTAATGCTCAAGGATGCTTCAATATCACAATATGTCGGTCCCGCTTTATCAGATCACGCACAGCATCGATGGTTTCCGGAAAAACGGCCGAAATCGGACGACCTTCACGAAATTCATCCTGGAGCGAACGGCGTACCAACTTGGTACCAACGATTTACACTGGTTTTTGATGGTGCTTCATCGCCAAAAGTCGAAACAAGTTGATTGAGACACTCTTGTCTTGATAGTCCTCGCCGCAAATCGTAAAAAATCATTGCACAAAAGTGTTCACGGCTTAATTCCATTTTTTGGCCGAGATGAATTTTGCGAGTCACTGTAAACAAAACAATTCGCGTTCAAATGACAAAACGAAGTGAAGTTGTGCTAAAAAATGTCAAACTTTTCAATAAATGTGTTAGATTGCACCTGGCAACACTAGTATTGCCAGGACCCGAAATATAAACAGTGACCCTCGTATCATAGTTCCACGAATTGTAAACTGGCCGAAATTGGGTTCTTACATTGATTTTAGCGCGAGTTATAGTTGCAACTAAAGACTGCCTTTCTAGACTATCTTACATTTCTATATATAGGCTTTGAATCGCCAAAACAATCTTCGTCTTATCTGCATATTCCCACAATAAGATGACGTGCTAAGTGTGCAATATCAAGCAGCGGATATGAGATGCCGATATTGCACTTTTTGTTTATAAAAGAATTTTTAATTAGATTTGCTGATCTGCATCTGATATGATATGCAACATTGTATTATTCGCATCAGAATATGATATGAAGAATGCAACATTGTATTGATATAATAGAGATGTCATTCGGAAAGGGTTTTGGAGAATTTGGTAGTAATGCTATTGACTATGTTATGTGTAATTCGCGTGGTTTTTTTAGTTTCTGTATGTGTAGCAGATTGCAACACAGTTAGCTGACGTTGAATTTATGCCACTACTTGTATTACAATCAAACACCTGTGCTGCTGCACAGGTGTTTGATTGTAATACATGAAATAACCTTTAATAAACGAATAATCTTTGAACGAATGATCATTGGCATTCAATGATCATTCAGTGTGAGGGAATGAATTGTGTTAGACTTAGTTAAATATATCTTCTAAAAAAGTGTCAATCATGGATTCGATTTTTTTATTTATTTCGCCAAAGCAAGGCAGTCACATGTTGAAATATAAAATACAACAAATACTTAACCATTAAATACATGCTACACTTGTAAGAGTTCATTTAGAAAACCTGAGCTAGTAAAAAGATGTTAGATCCGTAAAATTTTTAAGCGATCGAGATGCATCATCTGATGTTAGTCTGCAGAATTTCCAGCATAATCTATTATTTATCGAGCGAAGTTGAAGTAAAAACTTATTCAAGACAAAAGTATACCTCCACCATTTTAATTAATTGATGTTTCCATCATCCAAATATCAGTCATATTTCATACTGCTTGCAAATTGACCTACCAAAACTGTTCGCACATCATTAGAAACAAATTGATTTGTGAAATGTGTTTAAACAGGAAAATTTATGGTGTGAAACATTTTCAAATAAATATTTAGATCTACAGCTTCATCTGTTCAATTAACGAATGGTTTGCTTACTTCTAATTTTTAAATGCTTAACAATATTACATGAAAATTATTTATGCATACAAAGCGGTTTACTCGACTTTGATAACATACTCATCTATAATTCATTTCGAAAGGCAAAAATACAAATTCCAGGCTCAAATTCTTCATATATTTATTCCCAATGTGATTCTACACTGTCTACAATTAATAGGACGAAAATAAACGGCAGCCATATGGCACAACATAAATTAATTTGATTACGTTCGTAATTGGTTGATTAGTTTCTACAAATTGGGTTTAGTATAAATCTATATCATGTTATACATACCGTTTTTATAGCAACAATTAACAAATGTATATCATGTATTGGCATCGACTGTTATCGGTTGTTGTACAAACTTCTATAATTATTTCTTTAATTATATGCATTCATGTATTTGTTTATAGATTTTTTTCTACCACATTCCGATACTTTATTTGAATATTCTTGCTTTAGTTAAATCTATTTTTGAAGCACAATCGATCATGTGCTAAACTGACTAACATTATTATTGTCTGACTCCATCAAAGTGGCATTAAATAATAGATTTTGAACAGAAGTATGTAATAATGTATACAGAAAGGAAAAATTGTATTTTAAATTTGTTCTTTGCCAATTCATCTCTCGAAATTCCAAACTCATCTCCATATGATTTTTCAAAAGTATCTTTACTCCTTCGTAATCTTCGTATCGATTTTTTCGAAAGCAAAAGTGTATGAAATCGGTAAAAATTATAAATAAAATGGCTCTTCTGTACGAAACTTTGCACTTTATTTTGTTCCAGTTGAGTAAGCATTTAATTAGCCAATTCCAGTTTTTTCGGTGCTGACAGATCTTTATACATTTTTCGAGTTAGTATAGACATGAATTTTTTTTTGATAGTCTTTCCATGTGTATGGAATATGTTGATTGGCCTTGGATTGGATCGGAGATAAATTAGTTTAGAAAGTAAATAAATTTAGTGAAAGCAAATCAATGTCAAATAATCAGTAGTGAGGAAATATAGTCGTACAAACATTCAATATCAACAATAAATAGGCTTTGAATGATTTAAAATGGAATTTTATAGGATGCCAATTTACGACTTACATTCGAATGTATTATTGAAATCGCCTTCTGAACCACATGTGAATTCATCAAAAGTTTTAGATAGCTAGTCCCTGAGCTGATTGGACATTTTTATTATTAAGCTATTAAATGTGCTTTGGAAATGACGTTCATCACAATATCCAACGACATCAAATGCTAGATTTTTAATAAGCTGAAAATTTGAAGTGATCAATACTTACAGCAATAAGGCAACCGATGTTTTATGACCACCAGACGAATATGTTTCAACTCTCGATAACTATAGGATTGGTGATTCCTTTCAGGTCAGCTCAGTTTGGCAAGGTGACTTAATTATTGCAATACAAGGTTATCTTGAGAGTTAAAACTGCATTTTGCTTGATCCTATTTACCTATATTCCGAAAAAGACAATAGTTACAACCCAAATAGCGAGCGAAAAACTACTCCTTAATGTAGGCTCATCAAGCGTTGATAGCATTGCTTGGGATCATACTGACATGGCTTATTGTGTGCAATGCTGCATAATATGCGTGAGTATAGGCCATCCATTTCCTTGATTTTATTGCTTCTTAAAGAAGTTAGGTGATTATAGCAGCATCTGCCATTGGGAAGTATGTGATGACTCCATACATTTTCAGTAAAAAAGGCACACAAAATCTCAGCAAAAAGGCTGTTTTTGTTATCTCCGTTTTTAGTGAGTTTTCGTAAACTTACATATATTTTACTTTAAAATTACGAACAATGTTTTCAATCCCTAGTGACAATTTACTGGGGAAAAAAAATCGAATTTTTTTTTGCTTGCAAAGGGATGAATGGCGACGTCAGCTGAATATGAAATCAACAGTTTGAGAATAGCTTTTATATATATATATATATATATATATATATATATATATATATATATATATATATATATATATATAGATATATATATGTATATACAGTTAGACAAAAAAGTCTCCGTACGACGCCGCTGTTTCTTGATTTATAAGAATATCTCTCATATAAGCCATTATTTTTTTATTTTCATGGTTTCTATGTTTACTACAACTCTTTCGTTACAAAGTTCAGGAATAAATGCATGAATTTATCCGTTCCTTAATGTATAGTAATTCAGTTTAGTGAATTTTACAACATTTTACATCAAAAAAGTCTCCGTACGAAATAATGGCAACAACGCTTTGCACTAACTGATGCAATGCTAAGCGTGCATGAAAAACGAAAAAAATTCATCATTTTTCCTAGAATACACTTAGTATAGTTACAGTCGCTTTCAAATTTGTTTTAAGTTCAGAAAATTAAATAATCCGCGATGAGTCAAGAAATTTGTGTAGATACGAGGAAATTGATCATAAAGCTTTATTGCAAAGGCAAGTCAATGGGTGAAACTTCTAAAGTAATTATTAGACCTAAGTCAAGTGTTCAATACGTTATTAAGCAATATGGAGAAACCGGTTCGTTTAAAAGCAAGCCCCGTTTGGGACGGCCAAAAATTTTAAGCGATATAGCTCAGTGGTCAATAGTGAGAAAAGTAAAAGAGAATCCTAGAACCAGTGCACCTAAAATAGCAGACGAGGTCAGAAAAGACTTAAGTTTAACGGTAAGTGATGAAACCATCAGCAATGTTCTACGGAAGAATAATTTTCATGGCCGAAAACCAAGACGAAAGCCATTGATCTCAAAAGTTAATCGCAAGAAGAGATTAGACTTCGCAAAAATGCACCAAAATAAGGACGCAAATTTTTGAAATCGAGTTGTATTTTCTGATGAAAGTAAGTTCAACATATTTGGATCAGATGGCAAGGGAAAAGTTTGGCGGAAAGCGAACGAGGAGTTCAATTGTAAAAATCTAACTCCAACTGCCAAGCACGGCGGAGGTAACGTGATGGTTTGGGGGTGCGTGGCGGCTTCAGGAGTTGGAAAGTTGCACTTTATTGAGAGCACAATGGATCGGTATGGTTACCTGTACATCCTCAGAACGAGCTTGCGTGAAAGCATATCAGCTTTAGGCATGCAAGGTGATTTCACTTTCCAACAAGACAACGATCCTAAACATACATCAATGGTTGTTAAGGAATGGCTACTATATAATGTACCCAAGCAACTACACAGTCCACCACAATCGCCCGACTTAAACCCAATAGAACATTTATGGGATGAATTGGAGTGTAGAGTACGCAAACATGCAATAAAAAACAGGCAACAGCTTAAAGCTAAACTCCAGGAAGAATGGAACTCTATAGGATCCGAAATAACATCTAAACTAGTGACTTCGATGCCCAGGCGTTTGGCAGCAGTCATCAAAGCTAAGGGTAATCCTACTAAGTATTAAAGAAAATTTGTACCAAATATCTTTTTCTTATAACTTTATTAAGATGTATTATCGTACGGAGACTTTTTTGATGTTAAATGTTGATAAATTTTCTAAATGCAGCTACTATATCGATACGAATGGATAAGTTTTTATTTTTCTTGTTGAATCTTGTAATGATAGGTGTGTCGAAAACACATTAATTACTAAAATAAAAAAAATTGATATATGTGAACGGTATTCTTATTAATATAGAAAAATAAGCATCGTACGGAGACTTTTTTGTCAAACTGTATATATATAATATTTAGGGTGAAAGTAGCAGTCTCAACAGGTTTGTGCTCAACGTTTTGAATATAACAAGGAAATTATAGATCGTATTATATTTTTGGCAAAAAAAATCTAAATATAAGAGTGGCTTTTCAAGACACAAGGAAAATCACTCTTATATTTAGATTTTCTTTTCTTTTTTCTTTGGTGTTAATTATCATGATTAGTGAATTTACAAAACCAATTTTTGAACAAACGCTAAACCATTCTGGACAAAAAAAATGAAAATAAATGTATATCTCTTCTGTATCTCCCGTTAGTTTCTGTGTATATAAAGTGTAAGTCAAAAGGTACACGCTATATAAAATTCGAGTCCATTTCATAAAAATTCACGCTTCTTACAATCATACCCTAAAATTTCCTACAAAACAAGAATAAAGTTAGACTATAGCATGTCCTATATTTTAAGATATTTCACAGCATAAATGTTACACTCATTGTCGTACTGGACAAGACAGCAACAACAGCAGACAGCAACAATGAAAATATCACACTTTTCATCCCTATTTCCACTGGATTTTTTGTAATTAATAATTTTTTTTGGCACTTATCTCCACTGTTAATTTGTTTTGATTTTAACTCCCATTACCCATATTCTGAAATTCAGAATGTTCTTACTGCAGAAATCCTACTAAAATTCAACCTTAATCTAAACACATCCTATAGATTGCACTTGATTGTTCAATTTACCTTCAAAACACCGTCCTTCGACATATGACAACTCTTGTTCTTAATTTGGTTGCAAATTGTAACAATTTATTTTCGAGCTGGGTTGGTTGTAGTGGCAGCCTCTTTTATCCAACGATGGCTCACTTAGGCCACTACAGGCCCATTGTGATACCAGACCAAAAAGGCACTAAAACTTACAGGATGACGAGAACCATTTAGATTCTCGTATGAAGTTGGCTATGCAGCTAATATTTAAATCAGTTACTTCCGTGAGATTGTCCCGGAAAGGTGAGCCTAAGGTTTGCATGCATTTCCTGGATAGTGCTGGGCATTCACACAGAAAGTGTTGGATTGTCTCTTCTTCGTCTTCCGATCTGCAACTTCGGCAGAAATCGTTGAAAGGAACACCCAATTCTTCTGCGTGTCTGTCAATCAGACAGTATCCCGTCGATACGGATACGATGGAACTCAAGGCTTCGCGGCTCGTGTTAAGGAACCGCTTAGTGCTTTTGGAGCACAGTGCGTGCCAAGTTTGCCTGGTTGTCCTACAGGTTTCTTCAAGTAGCCAGGCCCTATTTGCAGCCTCAATGTAATATTGCTTGGATCTTAGCTTTATGTAGGCTAGAGGTTGGCTGATTTGGGGTGTAAGTGTATACTCCTTGAGCTAAGTGCCAGCTCTTGCTAGGGCATCTGCTTTGCAATTTCCCAGTATATCACTATGCACCGGTACCCACCAAAGAATCACTTCACAGTGAAGCAATATCACGTTCAGTTGTGAGTGGCATTCCATTGCAATCTTGGATGAGGTATGCACGCTGAACAGTGATTGGATGAAAGCTTAACTGGAAGAAAAAATGTTTAAATTTTTCATGGAAATTTTCTGGCTTCTCAGCCAGTCAACTGCCTTGTAAATTGCAATAACATCCACCTGAAAAACACTGCAATGGTCTGATTATCGGAATGATAGCTTCAGACCTAGGTGTTCTGAAAAAACGCTATAGCCAACTCTTTCGTTCATTTTTGATCCATCAGTGTAGATGTCGATCGATTCCTGTATCTAACTTTTTTTTATGGTCCCGGTAATTGCAATAGATGCAATCCTTCTGATCTTCTTTAGCAGATTCGCATTTGATGACATAGCTGGTCGCCAAATAACTGCGCCATACAGAAGGATTGGTGCCACTATCGCCACATAGAGCCATGATACAATTTTGGGTTTCAGTCCCCACCTTTTTCCAGTGGCTCTTTTGCAGCAGTAGAATGCGCATGTCGCTTTGCGCGCTCTTTCTGCAATGTTCGCTTTCCACGCAAGTTTGGAGTCCAGAATTAGACCTAAATATTTAACTTGGTGAGACGGTATGAGGCTTATCTCATCGAGTTTGGGTGGGAGGAATCCTGGAATTTTGTACCTTCTTGTGAAGAGCACAAATTCCGTTTTCTGTGGAATAATCTTTAGACCACACTCTTTGCTCCACTGGGTAAGAATACCTAGGGCAAAGTTTAGTCTTTCAGAAAGGGTGTTAACACATTTGCCCGATATTGCTATTGCAACATCATCGGCATAGGCTACGACGTTGCAGCCAGTCGCTTCTATTTTTGACAGGAGTTTGTCCACCACTAACTTCCATAGCAGGGGTGAAAGCACCCCTCTGCATGTCCACCTTCTTAAGGTGCTGTTTCCTACTGTGGAGTTGATGTTCCTGCTGCTTAGCAGTTGTCTGATGAACCCTATCAGGTTGTCATTGACATTGCTTTTCCTGAGTGCTTTACCAATAGCCTTATGGCTATTATTGAAAGCCCCCTCAATGTCTAGAAAAACCGCTTCCGTATATTCTTTGACGCTTAGCGATTTTTCGATGTAGCTGGTGAGCGAGTGAAGAGCTGTTTCAACCGATCTCCGCATGCTGCACATTGAAGAGTGGTTTCAGAGCAACTCTCAGATGGGTCTCTATCAGTCGTTCCAGAGTTATTAGCAGAAAAGAGGCGAGGCTGATAGGTCAATAATCCATAGGTGAAGAGTGGAATGTCTTGCCCGCTTTAGGTATGAAGAATACTTTAGCTTTTTTTCCACCGCTGTGGAATGTAAGCCATCCGTAGACATGCTTTGGAAATGGCGTTAAGCCATGGCAGTGCCGCATGGATTCCCTGCTGGATCTCAACAGGTGAGATATTGTCCATGCCAGGAGATTCAAAAGGTTTAATTGAGTTGATTGCCCAGCGTAGGAGCTTGTCATTTACAGGTATATTGGTTGACAGACAGCCCGGAAGCGTATGTGAATCTGTTTTGTCAGCCACATCCTCACTACCCGGAAAGTGCGTATCCACGATAACGACCAACGTTTCGGAGCTGGATTTTGTTTTGACTCCATTTGCGTCTTTGGCAGACCCTAAAAATGAGATACAGTTCGTCATGACTTTTCTCAGGCGACCGATATCCTTGAAGTTTTCTATTTCTGCACAGAAACTTCTCCAAGAGGTGTGTTTAACCTTGCTGATGGAGCATTTATACTCCTTCAGTTTAAGTTTATAAGAAGACCAGTCATTGGATTCTTTAGCCCGATTAAAGGACTTCCTACATTCCTTCCGCAGCTCCGCAATGTCACTTTTCCATCAGGGGGCTTATATTTCCCCTAAGTTTCGTCGGACTACATGTAGATCTTGCTGCTTCTACGAAAGCCGATGTAAGGGTCTCAACGGCTTCCTCGAAACCGTATATGTCTTCAACCTCTGGAGGTCTCGAATACCGCCACTTAATTTGTCGCTCACGGGATGTTCTGCTATCGTCACGGCATATATGGAGGTAATCGTTCTGACTACGTGGTTCTACTGGTGTTGTGTTGTTTGGATTTTTCTTGAAAAGTTCCTGACTGTAAAATTATAAAGTATATCTGCAGTTGGAACGAAAAACTATCGATTAAATAGTGTTTAAATAAATTTATAAATGAATGTTTTTTTTCGAAATGCAGGTAAATTAGGTTTGTTTGAATTCTGATATTAATAGTCCCTAGCTTACAACTTTTTAACTTCCCAGTATATGGGAAGTTCTTGTAATCGCCTCGAAAATCGAAATTGAAATTTTCAACATTTCTTTACGTTTTAAGGTCTATAGAGTATATATAAAGTGTTTTTAGAAAGAAGTATGTATGTGTGTGTGTGTGTGTGTACGTACGTACGTGCGTTCGTGGACAGTTTTTTCTACGAGCATAACTCACGTAAACAAAGTCCTATCGACTTCGTTAAGGTGTCAATCGAAGCGTCTTTGCAATCTTAAGAGCTGATTAGTTTTTGGGATACTTCGGTCGGGGGGGTTTGTTGTTTTGCCCCTTTGAAGGTCATTTCTTTCATGCGTTATATCTCGTCGACGCGTATTAACATTTGTGTGAATCTATCAAGTTTTGAAAAAAATTGCTGCAGCCGTTTTTTAATTTAAGGAAAAAAAGTGCAAAAAATTAGGTTTTTTTTCATAAACAATAAATTTTTAACCTGATTTGCGTAGCCCAGTAATCAATGTTTATAAAATTTATATACTCCAAAAAGTGTTTGTGAAAACATCTTTAAAATTTGTTGTCATAAATACGAAAAATATTAAATAAAAAATAAAAAATCATTAACAGTCATCATGACCTTCAAGGTCATTTCTGTCATTCACTATATCTCGCGGACCAGATATAATATTTGCATCATTAAAGTGTCAATCGACGTGTATTAACATTTTTGCGATGTGTTTAACATTATAAAAAAATTGTCTCAGCCGTTTTTTAATTTAATAAAAAAAAAATGCGAAAAATTAGGATTTTTTTCATAAAAAATATTTTTTTTACCTGATTTGCATAGCACAGGAACACCAGTTTATAAAATTTATACATTCTTATTAGTTTTTAAAGAGAAACCAACAAAACTTTTTACTATGATTATGAAAAAAACTAAATTAAAAATAAAAAATCATTCAAAGTTACCATTTAAAGAGGGGATTCGAATGATATAACTCAATATCTTTTATTCTAAAAACGTTGTTGTAAATTCAATCAAAGTTTGATAATATTTGCATAATTTGAGCAGATTTTGAATAGTTCTCACAGTGTTTTAATTTTATAAAAAAACTGCTTAAATTTTGAAAACCAAAACAAAATTTCAATCAAATTTTTTTTGAACCAATCAACGTTTTAGTGTTCGTAAGATTTCAATTACTTCCTCCATCATTATGTGTAAAACATTTTACTTTTTACATGTAATTAAATTGATTATTTACTGCATATTCAATGTTTTTTAAGATCAACTAAAAATAAGAAATAATTATTAGTCTCATTGATGTAAAATCGTAAAAATATACAAATTCAATGATTAGGCCGGTCATGACAATTTTGAACAAAACTACTCAAAATGGCCACCGAGAAAATATCTTCTGTGGGCGTAATAACAAAAAGCGCACTCATTTTTGCTAGCGCTCTTTTGTCCTTCAAGTATCGATATAAAAATAACAAATAACGTAAAAAAGGCTTTGTAGCCTGCCTCCTCCGATTGATCCCCGTGAATATTCAATCAAACCAATCCACTTGCCATCCACCAACAGCCTTACATAACCAATGGACGCTCCAGTAGATGATATGGTTGATATCAACTCATTTCTACAACTGTTATGAGTACCTCTCATTATTATTATTTAAAGTAGTATTAGTTTCCTAAATATTTTTTTGTGCTCAATATTTTTAATATTTATGTAGATATTACTGGGAAGTTGATCGTGTGGACCTCAAGGGTCGCACCTCGCGGCTTGTTTAATTTTTCAAATGCTCATCAACATTATATAGCTTCTAGCGTCGAACTTTCTAAATATTCAAAAGCTTATAAACATCATGTTTATTTATTTATTTATTTATTCATTCATTCATTTAACAGCCTAAGCCAATTACAAAATGAAACAAATTATAAAAAATAAAATAAAAGTACAACAAGAAAAGTAAATTTTCAATTACAAAAGGTAAACCTATGAAAAATGAAAGGACAAATCATAAAGAAAAAGTCAAAATTTTACAACGGAAAATAAGAGGAGAAAAAAGAAAAATATTGATTGTTTTTAACGATTTATTGTTGCTAATAAATTCTGTTGAAAATAATTTCAACTTAATATTTCACCATATTAAAGTCTTTCCTTAGATGCTATGCAAATTAAAGCTAAGTACTTTTCTGACTGATAGCAAGATGTGTAAGCTGGAGATAGAGATTGTAATATATGAACTGAAAAGGCCGTTGATCTTCTAATGAATATTAATGCTAGAGCAAAACGCAAAAACGTTTTTGTATGGTGACATGTACCATTCTTGCCCGATAGCATCAAATTGTAGACAATTAAGTTTCCCTGCAGTTCAATACTTACTGTCATGACCAATTTAGAGGTAGTATAGCCCTTAAATTGTTCTTAGTACGTAGCATATAGCAGAAATAATCCAATTCGATCTGATTCTAAAAAAGTTTTCATTAAATCAAATTGAAATTGACGTTAAAAAGTAATAAATCTGTCTTTTCAATTTTCTGTAATCTTGCACTCTCCGCAATGCCTATTGTTGGGCATTGCTTTAATTTAATTTAATTAAATTCCATTGTCATCAACGTGATTAAATCGCATTACATTGCATGGTTTCAAGCGAAAGCAATGAACTTAAATGCCAAAAATTATCTATGGAGATTTCGTTGAAATTCCCGAAAAATCTCATTAATTGCTTACGCTGCAAGACGATGCTAATCCTTTTTTATTGACACTTGCTGGTAAGTAAGTTGTGCGATAAACGGCAAAGGTCACACTACAAACAAACTGTGTGGGCTTTACTAATCTTATATTTGTAAATGCTGTCTACAATTGGAATGTGCTCCTCTGATTCCAGTTGCCAAGTTATTCTCGAATGCAGACTTAAAGGATGCAAACAACTGGGAATATGTTTCAACAATTGATGTTAACGAATAGCAAAGAAAATATGTTACTTTTAAATTCAGCAACTGGAAAATGTGTCCTGAATCTGAAAATATCATTTCTGAAAAAAAAAATGAAAATTTTATATAAATTATGGTTGTATAACTACTGTTTTTCATTCTTTAATTCAAACAAAGAAAAAGTGTTTCATAAGAAATACTTTTTCTACGTAAGTGCGACTTTTAACAAAAAGTCGTCCAAATTGCACACTCAGACGCGTTTTATCCAAAATGATGATAAGGACACCAATCTGAATTCCAAGAATTCAAAAATGCTTAGCACTTCAATCGTATCATCAAAAAAAGAAACGACTGTTGTCGAGTTGAAATATGTTTCATCAATTTCATCTCAGACATCATAAATCCTAGGACACGTTTTCAGGACAATGAATTATGTTAACATGCGCGACATTTTTCCATAGTACTTGTATGCCTGTTTGTCGGCTAGAAAACAGTCTAGGCCAAAACAAATTTCATGATCAAAGTGCGTCAAGATAATTAGTTTATTCCAATTTAAAATTTCGTAAAAGTTTTGTAAACTTTTTTAAATTGACTTACGAAACACATGTTTTGACTGATATGGAATTTATGTTTGATAAAAATGAATGTGATTAAACTTTTTTTTGCATCATAAACTTGTGTTAAGTACTTGCATAGATCATAGCAATGAAAAAATTATATAGTTGTTGTCGTCAACTGAAACAATTCGTGGATGATATGTCTTCGAAATATTGAAAATTAAGTCGGAAAATCAAATTACCTATTTGTTGAATTTCTTCTAGCTGAGCTGAAGTGCCCATTAAATGATTTGTCTTATGTTTTTTCAGGCTTTTTTACTTACATTTATTTGTAATTGACATATTATCTTATTCAAAAATGTTTTGATTAAAAATCCCCAATTAGATACGATGGAGATGATACAAAATTTTCGTTTAAGGGTTTTCTGAATAATTGGTATCGACGGATTTAGGTATGTTTAATCCAGTAACGAGAAATTGCTTATGGTACCGAAGAATTACTTCGCCCTCTCGAAGACCAGAGACGGGCAGTTAACTGAAAAGCTAGTTTAGTTGAATGAAAATGCTGAAGAAGTTCGTTTTTCTATCCTCCAACCTTACTCATTAAATGTAACAATCGCCATTGAACGCTCAATGGAAGAAAGCACCAAATATACCTGATCCAAGCAATCAAGATTTATCATCCTTATACTTCACCAATATAAGATCATCTCAAAAGAGAAAATATTTTCCTTTACTCGAATGTAACAATTGTAAAGAAGTAGAAACAAAGAAGCTTACAAACTCATATCTCAGGCGGCGGCTCTTTATTCATGCTACATTACTTGATATTAACTGATATTGCTCTTCCATTATCTAACGCGTGCGAACTTGCATCGGGTGCGCGGATAGGCTGCCAATCTATTTACTGAGAGTGAGATAATCTTCGCTTCATGTAACTCGAACAGGAATGCTTGGCAAAGAAATTCTCTTTTATCAAGGCTTACCTCGTATATTTTATTTTAAGGGAGAAAATCATACTAGCTAAAAAATGCAAACAAACAAACAAACAAATAAACAAACTCAAATATTTGTGAAACAGATGATTCAATTTTATTTTACTAGACTCAACAATGCACTCAATAAGAAGCATTCTCCATCGCTTTAATGATAAAATCCTGTCGTTTAGAGCTATTATGCCTCCTTCCAAAGCAATGCACAATGCAGTGCGTCGCATAATTATAGAGCCAATTGTTAATTTCGGCATTTTTTAGTTGGTTATCGCTTTAAAGTTATAAAACGTGCAGTGTATGTTTGGCATTCGTCATCAGTGCACATGCAAGCAGTTTCAGTGGTGATACCGTATTATAAGTAGAAATAACAGTAAAAGTGTCATTCCGTGCTGTCACAAAAGTATAAAGCCATTATCTACATTTTTAGTTTGTGTTTTAATTTTTTTTCTTAAACAGCCTAAAATTATTTTTTCTAAATATGCCACGTGGTAAAACTCTCTCACCGAAAGAAAAAGGAATGATAGAGGCGTACTGGAAGTCTGGTGACAGTATGCGGGAAATTGCTCGCAAAATAAAGCGATCGCACCATGTGGTACAGAATTTTCTTGCAAATACGGAAAAGTATGGAACGAGAAAACGTCCAGGCCGTCCATCCAAACTCTCTCCACGAGATAAAAGAAAAATCATTGCTACAACTTCGAATTCTACGAAATCTCTCGCACAGATTCGAAACGAATGTGAGCTAAATGTGTCGAGGGAAACAATTCGGCGGGTTATAAAAAATAATCCGAACATTGTACAGTCTAAAATGTTGACAGCACCGCTTCTTACGCCTCTTCATAAACAAAAGAGGCTAGAATTTGCGAGATTGAACATGAACCGGCAATGGAATCTGGTGAGTTAATGATGCGAGTGTTTTATTTATTCAAACAAAATGTGAAAACTTTCAAACAATTATAATAAAGTGTTATTTTTTATTTTATTTAGGTAATATTCAGCGATGAATAAAACTTTTGTTTGGACGGACCTGATGGATACAACAATTATTGGCGTGACTTACGGAAGGAGCCTCTATATTTTTCGAAAAGAAATTTCGGTGGCGGAAGTTGTATGGTGTGGGCGGCATTTTGTGCTCGCGGGAAGCTGAATTTGGTATTCACTTCTTCCAAAATGAACAGTAAGGATTACCAGAATGTCCTAGAAAGTAGCCTGTTGCCATTTTTGCGGAAGCATCGACGTTCAAAACTAACATATCAGCAAGATAACGCCGCCATACACACCAGCAACGACACTAAGAAGTGGTTCGAGAAAAAAAAAGTTACGGTTCTTGACTGGCCAGCCCGTTCACCAGACTGCAACCCAGTAGAAAATTTGTGGGGAATAATTGTACGCCGGATTTACGCTAATAATAAAACTTACGAAGACGTAAATTCTTTGAAAGTGGCAATATCCGAAGTCTGGGAAGCACTGGAGTCCACTATCTTGCAAAACTTGGTAGACAGTATGCCAAACCGCATTTTCCAGGTCATACATAAAAATGGAGGGCCAATTGCTTACTAAAGTTTAAGTTTCTAATTAATATTATGGTTTTAAGTATGAATAAATTTAGTTTCTTTGAAGTGGCTCTATAATTTTGAGACAGGATGTAAGAAACTTTTGTAGAATTATTTTTTAATTTAGACTGGTAATGGTATAGATTTATGTTAACTATTCTCTCTCTTCATCGGGTAATTGTAATTTGTGAACAAAACAACATCAGCTCTGCAAGGAAGTTTGAAAGTGGAAAATCTTGCGGTGAATCTATAATTATGTGGCGCACTGTATATGTAGTGTCCATTAGAACGTTCATATACTTACACGCGAAAAAATATGTCGCCGAAATAAAATAAATAATTAGTTTTGACTTGCATTTCCATCTTATCATATATATATTTTCTGCATATTCTTCAGGATATTTTAATTCTACGAGTACTTTTTTTCATTTGAAACTATATTATCATCAAATTTATTTCATTTACGTGTTCATCATGTCTTCAGGACACTTGCTTTCTAATCAATTATACAATATAGCTACGTTAAAATCATTGAAAATAAAATAATTTGTAGAACTTGTAGCACTGAAAGATTATGTCTACATTTATCAAATACTACTACAAGTGCTATCATTTTTAGGATTGCCAATTTTTAAAAATTGTGTCAAAATATATTGAAGTAAGATCGAATTTAAAAATATGAGTTGTTGCACATTTTGCGTAAGCGTGTCTCAATTCGTTGACTACCGCCGAAAACCTCAACAAATTTAGCGCCAACCGACCGAAAATCCAAAAAAAGGTGCGCAAAGATTTGTTAAAATTCGACCGTGGAGGCCGTGCCGGTTTAAACTTTTTCTTTGCAATTAACCCACCGAGTTGCGGGTGACACGAGAGAAACGAAAAAATGGACTCCAGGCAAAAGTCTCCACACATTAAATATGCAGTCGCGCTGAAAGATGATTGATAGCACAACACTACTTATTCTATTTCATGATTTGAATATTTATTACTATTTCCTTTAAAAACTATAAAAACAAACAAAATTCGAATTCAAACGTACATTTCGCTACACGTACATTTTAGAACTCCATCTTATGTAGTTTAATTTATTTTTGACGTTCACCACGTTTCACTTACTAAGGAAGATTTTGTAGATAGTTTTAATGCAGATGATTTTAATCATCATGTGGCTGGTACTTAATTTGTTTAGAATACGTCAATAAATAAGTTGATTTGATTACACCGTATAATTCAAATTGCTGATGTAGCTTTCATTTGGCAGTTTGCTATCAAACACAATACAATTTTGATTTAAAATTATGTGTCCCAAATTGATGAGAATACTACAACACTTCCATATTTTGTAACTATGCACACCTCCAACTTCATCCGCTCTTCATTACACAGTACCTTCTTTTCTTATTTGTTCCTCATATAGAAGCCGTCCAAACTCATCAGATCATACATTATGAAATATGCGTTCACGTTTGTTAGCGGTTCGATAGACAATCCGAAAATTAAATTCAGGATCACCTGGCATGCAATGTAAACGTCTTCTTTTGTAAGCAATTCGGTAAACGTACCACACAATGCAATCATATTATATTTTATTAGCTTATTTTCCCGCACCATCGATACTCACATCAAGATAAAGTATTTCATCACGGGTGGAAAAATGTCGGAAACCACGATGTAAAGCAGTGGGATATAATCGCATAGCGTTTGCTTGTTTCGTGTTCTTTGAAAGAAATACATAACATAAATGTAGTGATGAGTTTATGAATTCGATAATGGAGAGTATACATGTGAGTAAAATTATGTTTAAAATACTTGATTTGCAACAGTAACAGAAAGGAGAACATGTTCACTTATCTCAAATAATCAAAACCCCATCTTGCATGTTCGCGATGTAATCACCCAAACACCCGCCAATTCATCCACTGCTGCGCACGTCGTCACCATTACACACGCCAATTGATATCACTTAATTTCCTCATGACAAATATCTGTGGAGGGGACACGAAGGAAGGACAAAATTAAAAACATAGCGAACCCAACTTCCTTTAAAACGACACTAAAAAATATCTCCTTCAGGACCAACTTTCGCAGTAAATTACAAGTACAATCAGCTCCGCTAAACTTAAAAGCAAACATGTAATCAACAGGAAATAATTCATAGACATATAGTCTGAACTATTAATCTAACTAAAAGGACACTAAAACTAACAGATTTGGTACTATCCCTTGGTGGAGGTGGTTTTAGTCGGTAGAAATCCGGCATGCCGAGAGGCTGGAGCTGATCGGTATCTTTTGAAGATTTCCACCTCCCAACGATGAAAAAAAAAATAGTATTGGCAGATTCAAATGAAAGTTTCTGTAAATCATGGCCATACCATCAAAAAATAATATTTTCCAATGTACATTGCAAAGTACTGCTAAAACAGACAAAAGTTACAATAGAAACAATTTGAAAATTGACAATATTCCATAGTTTGATGGAGGAGGGATTTTCCCATTTAAGAGAGTTTGCAACCTGCGAGCCTGTTTAGTATGACTGTTAAAACTTTTCCAATAGTGTTGAAAATAACGAATTTATACAATATAATTGGATTTGGTCAACACGTTCAGGGACATTTTCAAATTAAAATGCAATCCATTTCCGTCAATCACCCTGAAAAACCCTGATTCATTATCAGAGTCTGAATAATATGAAACTTTTGCATCAAAATTTAAATTATATTTAAAAGTTCCTGGAAATTCAAAAAAAGCAGTTATTTTGGGCAAATGCGTCATGCTTATGAACATGCAAAACTTCATTGTTCCTTTAGTTCTTTCATTGCTGCAAAAAGTAAAAAAAATAACAACAGCTCTCCATCTATACGAAATCCAAGGAAAATTATTCGTAAATCCTTCAATTAACTCAAATTAAAAATTCAAAATAAATCAAATTCATTTCCATTAACTTTTTTTCTATTAGTTGGTGGATCCCTTTAATAAGATTTGATGTCCTTACTTTTTATCAATTCCTCTCAACTAAACTCCCGAATACACAAAAAAAGGTCTCTTGGTAAAAAAAATACTTTCCAAGACAATATTTCAAACCCTTTACCGACAAGTGACTAACTTTTCATCGAGTGTTTATCAAGCCCTATCAACTCCTAACGGAATTAATCCCTTTTTTAATGGAATATTACGCAATACTGACAGCATATAATTGATGATGGCATTTGCTGTTCGGTCAGTATATTTTCGGTATTGACTAAGGGTCAATGAGTTGATTTATTGGAAAAGAGAATTAGGTAGAAAATGTTCCGGTCTGACTAAGCCACAACAAATATAGCTAGACAAAAAATTGTAAGTGAATTTAATGGAGTTGGGTAGATGAAAGTTTAAATCACTTTCTAAACAACTGTTAGGCCAGCAATAGAATTTAAAAAAAATTAATAACTACAAAAGCTGGTCATTGATATTCCGTTGAAACTAAGTTAGGTTGTTTTTCTTACAACGGTGTTAAAGATGTTGGTTTTTTAATCTTTATTAAGTTTAAAATTAAGAAGCTCAAAAAAATTTGAACCCAGGATATATGTTTCGATTTCTAAGTAGTGGATCTTTTTACCAACAATGTTTAATAGGATATGTGTTATCCTTTATAGAATAGTGTCCAGGGTTCATACATATTTTCCAAAATAAAGTTTAGTAAAGTCAAAGAAATTAGTTCATCTTTTCATCAAATTTATATGGATGAACATACATGTGATGAAAATGGACCGCCGAGCTGCATGTGCTCTCCGACACAACTCGCCGTACGTGATGGTATCCTTTGGTTCATTCAGCTGCTGAGACTCATTTTATCACTGCCGGCAGCGGTGGTTCATGGCACTTGGCCCACCATCCCAGTATAAGAGCGATATTCGTATTTTGGTCCGAAGAATTGCTTACGCGCATTTATGGAACTAGTCAATCGTGGTTTACCGTCCGTCTTTTATCAATAAATAAGCTCTTAATTTACTTGTAGTGTTACTTGGTATCGTCTTGTATTCTCACATTTTTAGCCCATAACCTTTGTTTTTTGCAACCCAGGGTTCCTCAGCGTATATTAACCCCTCTTCTTCTGAGATAAGTGGAGTATGAGTGCAGCCGAAGGTGCTTTAACCCTTCCAGTATTTTGTCGATCATCGAGAACATATGGGGTCAAATTGACACCAATCACTTTTGAACATCTATAGAATCGCCACCACTAAAGATTTTCATTTGAAAAAAATTGAGGTATAGTTTGAAACCTTCTTTAAAAGTTCTCACACATTAAAAGTGCCTTAAATGTCCTTAACGTAACTACAAAAATTCGCGAAAAATCAGTTTCGACGCGAATCAGTTTTTTTACAAAAAAATCGTAACTTTTTCAATTTGCAATATTTTTGGCTAAAAATTTAGACGGATATTCTCAAGACATGATAGAATAAAAAAAAAAGCCTTGTAGCGCCCCTTGAAAAAAGGTATTTATTTTACATATTTACGGTAGCGATTTTGAAAATTTTAAAATTTGCATATAAAAAAAAGGTAAGTTCGTCAATTATCAATATTTCGAGCTAAAAATTTATAAAGATACTCTCAAAACATAATTAAAAAATATAATAGCCCTGTATAAAAGGTTGCAAAAAAGGTATTCGTTACGCATATTGGTAATGGTAATTTTCAGGGTGTAAAAAATAATGATTTTTTACGTTTTTAAGCCGAAAAACCTTTTTTTATTCATTAAAATATATAAAAATAGAGACAAAACAAATAAGAAATACAGAAGCTACTCATATCCAGCACAATCGTTGCATGAATATAGCCGATGATCGTTGCACATCGTTCGATTGCAGGATGGGTACACCATATTTGTTTTTTGGTCCTGCTGACGAGAGCACAAAGCACACCTTGTTCTTTTTCTGAGCTGAAAACGTTCCATTCAAACAGTTGGGATACTTATTCCTAGAATATGTTCGATCCCTTTCCGAATGTCTGTTCGCATACATGTGTTCTTTATTTTTTCTCGTAGATATGGCTCGACGAGGTGAGCCACAACTTCTTTCAAGGCAACAAGGGCAGATTTCTTTTTGGTAGCGTCACCGGCATATTTACAGGTGTACAAGCACCTGCCATTCATGATGGCATGATCGAGCATACCAAAAAAGAATCGCATTGGCCAACGCTTTGTTGCACGGGTAGTTGTATAAGCGTGGCACAGTTGATCGAACACAGCAGTTCCACCTTTGGTTTTATTATAGTACAAGATAACCTCCGGCTTATCTCTTTCCACAATGTTTCAAGTTATGATCTTTGGCCTTTTTAAATTAATCTATCCATTTATAAAGTGAAAAAATTAATTTTTACTTCAAAATTGACGTCGAGTACACAAGGGGGTCAATTTGTCTCTACGCTTGCTTCAAAGGCTTCTCAACTCAACGCCAACTAACGACGTAAGACTGTCTGCAAACGGTGTAAACTTATAGTCAAGACACAGATATACACTTAGAAGCCTAAAGTACCCCCACTCTCCCGCATGCCTCAGCGCTGCGATCGGTCAAAGTCGCCGCTGGAGTCAAATTGACCCCGTATGTACTCGAAGGGTTAAAGTGGTGAAGATTGATCTGATTGACCTTCATCGTCTCGATTGATACAAATCCTCATTAGAAAAGGATATGCCTTCTTCCTCGATCAGCTCATTGAATTAAAGAATATCCCTGCCAACTCCGTAGTAGAGCGGGTACTTCTTTGGTCATTGCTGAAAAGATCTGGCTCTATGATCAGACATGCTGAAGCCTCTCCGGGAACCTCAGCCTTCGTGTTTGTTGACATTGCTGCTTCGCTAGTATAATCTTCCTAGTTAATTGTCAGTGTTACTGCGGAAAAAGTTTATCATCCCGTTTTTGGATTCCAATGGAGCTAGTTTCGCCCTACTGCGGAAAAAAAGCCTTCCGTTGTCCATTGCTAGGATCACATACATTCGGAACTTTGCAGTTGTGCACCTAAAGGCTTGGGCTGTTTAGTTAAATGCACTCGGTAATCTTATTCGGCGAGGATGTTTCGGCAGATATCTGCGGCCTGAATCTTGTTAGATTAGAGAGATTGTCTTTGGATGCTGCTTTGCTCCAGGCCGGGCTTTTCTCAATTTGTCCTTGAGCGTTGATCTGCGCAAGATATAAGCTTGATGTGGTCTCGAAATCAGCCAGCATCTTGCCATTTCAGTAGCAGACAAGAATTTGCCTCATGGGTGTATACATCGAAAAACGAGCAATATCTACAATCTTGCAGTTTATCGATGAAAAAGTTTCATTGCTACTGTTCCTGTTGATGATACTAGGCTTTTTTTAGCCATCACGCTGAATATTCTGGCCTTCATTGGTAAGAGTCTGGCCAATTTAGGTCGATACGATCAATTATTGGGCCCATACAAGAGTGGAGAGGATAGCAGGCGTCCCTAAAAGAAGAGAAGGACTAGTTAATTACCGTTTGACTTTACGCAACGATCTCCTTCTTCGAAGAACTTTTTCGCCCACTTTATTTCCGGGTTGAATGTATTCACGTTGATGTTAGGAATTTGACTCATTGGAAATTGGTCCTTTCTCACAGCCGCTTGTATGTGTAATCTTCCAAAGACATCATGGTTATCAATGCAAATGCAAAGATACCATTCTAGGGCTTATACACGTCCTCGTGTGGTAGTATACCTTATGAGGATGTGTAATCAGTGCCAGGACATGGATTAATCAGGAGAACGAACTCAACTGTAGGTACCTAAACGGGAAGATGAGTGGCGATAAGTTCGACCGTACTGATAAGCCTCCCTGGATTTTACCGGAATATAGGCAGCTGGGTAATTTGGGTAAGAACATTGCCTCCCAAATTTTATCCTTGCATACTAATAAAATAAGTATAGAATACCACAGCTACCAGCCTAAGGCATAAAAATAGTCCGAGAACATGAGGTTATGGTATGCAGGATGCACCGCGAGTAGCTGGCCCTACATCCGTTTCCATCACATAATTAGGTTCTCTAAAAAAGAACTTATATAATCGCTATCAAAAACGATGTCTTATCAGTCTACGAAAAAACGACAAAACCCAATAGTTTGATTTTGATAGCGTTTCGTAATTTGTTACAAACAAAGCATAATATTTTTCCCTTAAAATTGTATTGCTTATTCTCTCATTTATAACATAAGGATCGAGATTGCCGGCTATATTTGAACTGAATTCCAAAATTAAATTAATAATAATACGTAATATCTTAATTTATCCATTTTCGGTGTCTATATATTTCAAACTTCCCATTCCAAACTCGGAGCTACAGATCCACAACCCTCTCTGTCATCACGGTGACACCTCCTTGTTGGGAGTGAATGCTTAGGTACAGGTTTGATATTGAATTCGCGCAATGTTTTATGATCATCAGAAAATCATCAGAAAAAATTCAATCTACTTTCATCTGTTGAATCACTTTTTTTAAACCAAAAATCGAACAACATGTCCTTTGTGTATGCCAGTCAGTTGACAATTTCAGCTGTGAATTTGATTTGATAAATTGTCTCAATTCGGTGTGGGCTAAATTTCACCCCGGTGTACTGCAAATTAAAATTTTCATATACTATGTTCGTCCTGTTTCAAAATAATGACATTAAAAACTGGATACGATTCTGCGCCTAATTAAAAACGGATTGCTATTTACGTCATCAAATGCCGTCCAGTCCTAATGGCAAAAACGATTGGAGTCCAATCGAAATTTAATATTCATGTACTTAATTGTGGTTCCATCAACTGCTGATTGACATGTTCTAAATATAGCATTGGGAAACAACATCCCCTATTTATCCATTGTCCTTTTTTTGGAAGCCATACAAATGCGTAGCACTATAAATCATCAATTGCTTTCATGGAAAACCATTAACATTCCCAGCTATTGTGATTTTCCACACTCACTCTAGCACAGCATCAGCATGAAGATAAATTCACACTTCTAAATAGTAATAAAACTTCGATCTATCTCAAATTGTTGTGATTCGAATGTTAAACTTTAACAAATTGTAATTTCACCTCTGAAGTGAAGCTTTTATTTCGGAGACGCAATGAAACTCGATCCAAGATAAGTCCTGGCGATGATGTAAGGTCTTTACTGTGTGGCTTTTAGTATCAGGAATCAGAAATGGCAAAGTGATACTTACGAAAGGGAGTCTTTGTTTCTAGCATTTTTCTTGTGATTTCCCTTGAGACACAGACAGTACTTGAAACGACGACAAATAGTCAATAATATGTCGTCATTTTCAATCAGATATTAAGTGATTTCTGTTCCTCCCTAATGTTTATATATGATTGTTTTAGAGATGTGACTGACTAAACTACTACTTCTGAATAAGATAAACGTTCAACCGTTGAATTTTGTAGGAGGACATTTCTAGTTTAAAAATCAGTTATTCTGAAATCGTAGGACGATAATGCTGAATTTTGTACATCAACACAGCATATAAGCGGAAGGAGTAAAACATTATTGAAAGTTTGTCTATTTAAGCTCCTACATTTTCATCAAGTATCTCTGCTAAAATTCTACGAAAAGTTTAACACGTCGTATCCTTCGAAACATGAAAAAAATCTGCTCCTCCATATTTCCCAACAACATCGTCTCGAGCGATAATTCCCTGAAGATTGGAAAGAGTTTTAGGAAAAAGTTAAAGTGTTTCCAATAGTTCACAATGTTGAGATACAGGAACAATCATATGTCAGCAACTAAAAGCTGGACGTGACTTATTTTTAGCTCTAAAGACACCAAGCAATTCCTTAATATTAGTCGTAATATCTTAAGTCTCACAATATGAATATCTGACAGTTGGACACGCACAATGATTGGGTCCAGCATTTCCTATATGAACATCCAGGACTTTCGAAATGAGGAATGGGAATCTTAGACTTTTTCTTCCTGAAGAGCTTTAAGGAAACATCAAAAAATCTGTGAATCAAAGTGGTTCTCAATATGAAAAATATTGGACTTTAGTACCGTACTTGAATCTATTTGTGTGGTATCACAATGGATCAGCCGAGGTCTCAAAAAGATATTCGAATAAAAGGTGGCAAAGGAATAGACGAATTAGCGTAAAAATTGTGGGAAGCACATTTAAAAGTGGCAAATAGTATTGAAGGAAAGGTTTATATTGCGCTTGGGCTGCAGTACCATATTTTTGGTGGCTTTGAAATGGTTAAGCCCGGTAAAAACTACACATAATTCATTTTGATTATTATCCTTGCCATGGTAAATACTGTGAAACGAATAAGACCTGTGACTTTTTTTCCCAATGCTAGCTGCTTTGTGTAGGGAGGGACACCATCAATTTTGAGTCCCTACTATTCTAAGTAAATGTCATGCCACCAGTGAAATAGTTCTTTTTAAGCTTTGGTACTCACAAGTAGTCAATATATAGGAATAATAATAAGCAAGTGGGTTAAAGAGAGAAAATATTGCAAAATGAAATTGTAGCGTAACCAGTCGCTAAAAGTAAAACTTAATAAAAATATCGGCTAGCTTGGATCTTGAATCCTGCGCCAGACATGTGGCAATTAACTTGCCGGTAGGTACCCCAATTTAACCCTGTTCCCTCACTAAAAGTGCGCTTTTCTTATACAGCGCTAAAACCCGGATCTCCCTTGAAAAATACAAGATCCGGCGTTCGGCGTCCAACACCGAGAAGGCATCTCCTGCGACGAGCTATCGTTTACAGGCCTATCTTTTACAATATTATAACACGAAAATATACATAAAATAAGTATATACGCTTAGCATGTGCTTTTATATATTACCTCATTTGTTATATAAACATTTTCAATTAGATTTATCTCATGAATACAAATGACAAGATTTTTTCTTCATAATTTACAACTTAAAAGAATTCACCATTGAATGAAATTTCATGTTTCAGCAATCACGGCATATTAAGTTTCAATATTTTGTACAACAAGGACCCAACGAATGTCAAAAGTCTGCTGAAGAGTGCATTCAGCCCATCATTACTTAAGTTTCAATCATAGAATACCCGAAATTATTTCACAAAATCAACTATACAAAAAGAACCTCCATTATTCACCAAGATTACATCTTCCAATTTCATCGGCTAACTTCTTAGCGAGTACTTTTGTGAACAAAGCCACGGTAGCAACGAATTTCCTATACCTTATTCAACTTTTATGCATCAAACATCAACAAAAAACATGTAATAAGAACAACGCACAAACAACCAATCACTTGTGTGGTTTCTAGACAATCTTAAGTTGATCTCGCAAAATTATAGAGGGTATTGTCCCATCAACAGCATACAACGTGCGAAGTCGCATCATATGTGAAACTAGGCCATGGTATTATCAGTTTACCTCACTTTCCAACATAGTATAATCATTCAACTTTTGATTGTGTATTTATTATATGTGATTTTTTGCATCTCTTTAGTATTCGAAATGTTTCCTATAAAAGGGTTCTATCTACAAAATTGTATAAAAATCTTATCTGTGCAAAAAGAAATTTCCCAACCAAGTCTGTTTGGTTGTTTTCTTTTTTGGTCGATCAATTAATTATTAAAGACTCTCTGAAGACGCAAGCTTGGCACTCAGTGCAAACAGTTCCATACAAGAACATTTTTAAACGGAACTATTCATTTAATAACGTAACGATTCCTAATTTGTATGCTTAATTAAAACTTAATTATGGAAATTTTTTAAATACTACACTTTGACATATAATTAGTTAAAGGCAATTTGTGGTCAAATTTATATTACTGAGCTAAAATGTATGATTATTTTGTGCATATCATTTTTTTTGCTTAATTGTCCTTTCTTCATTACATCATACATAGTAAAATTTAAGTTAAGTTCTGTTTTTCGATTTATTTTATTTGTTGATTTTCTTAATGATTCATTTTCCATTTTATACTCACTGCATATACTTTATTTTAATACATTATTTACGTATAAAAGAAGACAATAGAAACAATGAGATTAATCTTTGTGCTTTGTTAACTTATTGGAATTTGTTTTAGAAAGCCTAATTTTTATCAGTATCATAGAAAGCATTTGTTTTGTCTACAGTTCATTGAAAGTCTATGACTTTCATTTCATTTCCTGCTATAATTTTTAATGCTTTCTATACTAAAAGGCGAATCTTCTAAATTGAAAATATCGTTTTTACAAATTAGCGTTGTTGCAGATCGGATAATTATATACCAATTAACGCAAACAAATTAATCAAGATCTAATTGGTAAAAAAGTTTGATGTCAAATTTCGTTTGAATCAACATTTGAACACATCTCCATAGGTAATTTTCAATCAGTCACTGCAAAAATATAAAAAAGACTAAATTTCAATGTCAAATCACATGGTTATCTCAAAGTTCTACGAAAATATTCTTACCCTTCGACACACAGTACTCAACTCATCCGAGCGTTTACATTCACAGCCTTTGCATCTTCGAATGGCTTTCCAGTCTATACGCGACCAATTGCACCGTTTCCGACAACTGTAGTTGATGGTGGTAGTTCGGACACCCCAATGGTAGCCATGGTCATAAGTTTTCGATTTCACAGGGTTTGTTACAGTGCTGCATAAAAGAAAAAGAGGAATACAATGAAATCTTTACAATAATTATAAACAAGAGTCAGTTATTTTTGAAAATATTTTGAATGTAATTGCTCGTTTTGATGAAAATCTTTCAAGTTGACGAAGAAATGCTCTAAAATATATTTTGTAAACATCAAAGCATTTTTATATTTGCGCAATTCAAAAGTTTGTCAAAGTTTAATTAAATGCTATCTGAGGTTAATGGAAAAACAACTATTAGACCAGAGCAGATCTGTTTTCAGTTGACCGTTGAGGGGGGCACACTGATTTTTGCGGGAAAAGTTGTGGAATAACTCGTATAACAATAATTGACTTATGCTCCTTCTCAAAAAAGTCGGGAACATTAAAAAAATTGAAATGTTCAAAAATTTAAAAAAAAATCGTTTCGTTTCGTTTTTCTTACTCCTTACTTCAAAACGGTTCATTTAGGGTCAAAGTTGCGTAGCAATTAAAGTTGCGTAATAAAATTTTCTATAAGATAGGATTGGTTAAAAATCGTAATACTCTTAACCCTTGCCGCAAAATTACAATAAATATATAAAAAAAAACGGAGAAAAAGGCCTTTTTTATTTAATTTTTTTTTGCCACTTAAAAGGACTTTCATATTTTGCTCAATGTTTTTGCAATATCATAAAATACCAAACAAATTTTCATCAAAATCGATTCAGTAGATTGCCTTAAATAATTGCGCAATCTAAATTTATTTAAAAAAATCAAAATTTTTGAAAGCTTGCAAGTCAGAAACTTGAAGGGTCCACCCTCTTTTAGCAGTGTAAAAACGGGTTATTTTAAATTTTTTTTAAATTTTTTTTTAAATCGATTCAGTAGATTGCCCATAATAATTGTGCGAACCAAATTTATTTTTAAAAAATCCAAAATTTTGAAAGCTTGCAAGTCGGAAACTTAAGCTTATAGAAGTTTGAAGTTTTTTTCACATATAAAACAACTTTCCACCTATCACATGCATTTTACAAAATGAAAATTAAATTATAAGGGCAGCCTCAGGATTATTTACTAAACTTGGTAATAAACTCTAAAACAGTGATGGGCTTCCATCAACAGAATCCGCAGCCGCCCAGCACTGTTTTAGAGTTTATTACCAAGTTTAGCAAAAATTGTTGAGGACGCCTTAATAATTCGATTTTAATTTTGTAAAGTGGATTTGATGGGTGAAGTGCTCTTTTATATGTGAAAAAAATTTCAAACTTCTATAAACTTATAATTTTCAAAAAAAATCGATTTTCGTTTTATTGCATTTTTGGGAAGTGTATATATACAGAAATCTTATATTGAAATTTTATAAAGATCGGAGCAGTCTAACTGTATTTTTGGGCAACTTTCACTTTGTCATCCGAAGGCGATTTTTCATCAAAAAAAACTTTAACAGCGTTTTCCTCGAAACAACATTTTTTGACGCCGCGTTGCTGAAATTTCGGGAACTGATAAACCGATTTTCACCAAATTGTTACCACGCATTATGAATTCATGAATTGGGGGTTCTTCAGAATATTGGTTTGAAATAATTTTTTGGGCCAAAAACGAGTGAAAAATGTAGGTTTTTTTCGTAATATTTCGAAAAATTTCCGCCGTTTTGTCAATTTCGCAAAAATCGACCTATTCGCGCTTTAGCTATTAACAAACTGAACCTAAAATTATTTGATTTTTTTGTTCGAGACCAGCCATCTCGAAAATTTTATCAACAGCGCACACTCCTCTCGATTTTTCGATATATTTTCAACCAGCATTTTCATTGATAAAAATTCACATAAATTAATAAAAGAATTGTTTATTTGGTTTATTTCGAGAGTGTATTTATTGAGTGTAACCTCCTTTATCAATATTTATAATTAAAACCCATCTAAAAAAATTAACAAGCCGCGAGGTGCGACCCTTGAGGTCCACACGGTCAACTTCCCAGTAATATCTACATAAACATCAACAACATTAAACACAATAATAATTTTGAAAATACTACTACTTTAAGCAATAACAATGAGAGGTATTCATAGCAGTAACAGGAATGAGTTAATATGAATCATATCGTCTACGGAAGGGTCCATTGATTACGTAAGGTTTTTGGTCGATGAGGACAGATTGAATATTCACGCGGATCAATCGGTGGGGAGCCTTTTTGGTCTTGGAAAATTTTGTATATGCAGTCAAAAATATGTTCAATTGCATGTAAAAAGTAAAATGTATTACAAATGATGATGGTTAAAGAAATCTTACGATAACTAAAGAATGAATCCACTAAAAACTACAGTTTTTTATTCGATGAGAGCTTTTCAAAGCATATGATCTTGCTAAGTATTGACTATAAAACATATCACCATTCAAAGCGTTGATTACCATGAATACAAATTTGATTGAATTTTCATGGGTTTCAAAATTTAAGCAGTTTTTTAATTGAAATACTGCAAAAACTATTAAAAATCTGCTCAAATTATGCAAATATCTTAAAACTTTGATTGAATTTACAACAATTAATTTAGAATAAAAGATATAAAGTAATATCATTCGTATGAACCCTCTTTAAATGGTAACTTTGAATGATTTTTTATTTTTAATTTAGTTTTTTTCATAATCATGGACGAATATTTTGCTGATTTCTCTTCAAAAACTGATGAAAATGTATTAATTTTATAAACTGGTATCACTATACTGTGTAAATCAAGTTAAAAAAAATATTTATGAAAAAAACCATAATTTTTCGCATTTTCTTCTATTAAATTAAAAAACGGATGAAACGAATTTTTATAATGTTAAAAACTCCACAAAGATGTTAATACACGTCAACTGACACCATAATGATGCAAATATTATATCTGGTTCGTGTAATATAGTGAATGATAAAAATGACCTTGAAAATCATGATGACTTTTAATGATTTTTTATTTTTAATTTAATTTTTTACGTAATCATGAGAAAAAGTTTTCATTGTGTTTCTGTAAACTTTGTTTGGAGTATATAAATTTTATAAATATTGATTACTGGGACTTGAAACTAAAGTTAAAAATTTGATGTTTTTGAAAAAAACTCCAATATTTTGCACCTTTTTTAAAAAAAAATAAAAAACCAATCCAACGATTTTTTTAAAAATTTGATAGAATCACGCAAATGTTAATACGCGTCGATTGACACCTTGATAAAGCAAATCGTACGTTTGGTTCACGAGATATAGTACATGATAGGTTTGCCCTTCAAGGGGTGAAAACCGCAAACTCCCCCGACCGAAGTATCCCAAAAACTAATCAGCTCTTGAGATTGCAAAGACGCTTCGATTGACACCTCAACGAAGTCGATACGACTTTGTTTACGTGAGTTACGCTCTTTGAAAAAACTGTCCACGAACGCACACACGTACGTACGGACGGACGTACGTACGTACATACACACACATACATACTTCTTTCTAAAAACACTTAAAATATACTCGTAAGACCTCAAAACGTAAAGATATGTTGAAAATTTCAATTTCGATTTTCGAGTCGATTACAAGAACTTCCCATATACTGGGAAGTTAAAAATAACCCGTTTTTACACTGCTAAAAGAGGGGGACCCTTCAAATTTCTGACTTGCAAGCTTTCAAAATTTTTGATTTTTTAAAAATAAATTTGGTTTGCACAATTATTATGGGCAATCTACTGAATCGATTTTGATGAAAATTTGTTTGCTATTCTACTCAACTTTTATTGTCATACAACTTTGACCTAAAATGAACCGATTTAAAGTTAGGAGTGAGGAAAGTAGGAAAAAAACAATGTTTTAATTTTTTTTAAACATTTCGATGTTTTTAATGTTTCCCACTTTTTTAAGAGGGAGCATAAGTCAATTATTGTTATACGAGTTATCCCACAATTTTTCCCGCAAATATCAGTGTTCCCCTCTCAACGGCCAAATGTAGTCGTTTTTTTACAGATCCGCCCTGGTCTATATCAAGTCTCAAATGAAATGAAGAAAACTATCACGATTTTTTTCTAATGCCATTGAAGCCATACAGAAGCTACAACTAAAGCTGGTTGTATGTTAATTGGATGTCATGCTTATGATGCTTCTATGTCAGAGCTCCAAAATGGAGTAAATCAGTAGCCAAAGCTCTAGTTTAACTTTATCTGCACACAACCCACATAGATTGTCTTCTACAAGTGATAAAAAGTTATCACACAAGTCCTTGCTAGAAGATTGATGCATGTTCAGGGAATTAGAGACAATTTCGTAGAAAATAAAACAGGTCATCCATATCCTGGCTAAAAGTTCAAGATACTTTCATATGTATGTATGTGAAAATCTATTAAAATTCTCTGCGTGTTCATTTGACCGATGATATCCATCTATGAAATGAATTTTATTTATTCATTTATGTTTGCGTGTAGGAATGTACATATATGAGCGTTTTATTCGAAATAGTGACAATTAGTTGAAATCTTAGGACGTTTCTTCCTTATCACGTATTCATTAGTTTCGTCCTGTTGAAGATGCATACGTCAAGAAGATAGTCTGGATGAAGATACATGACTTCTAGTCTGTATGTTATATTTATCTGTAACGGCGGAAATAATCTATGCACATCATGCTTCCTATAGTATGTGAATATTTTCGCGCTTTCATCCTATCGCAACTTTTCTATGTTCCATATAATATGGAAATATGTTTCTTGACAGTCTTCATTGGAAAAACTTCATCGATATCAGATTGATATAATGTCATCATCCACCGGATTGAAAATGTGAATTTTATTGGACGTTTTTAGTGGTTCGGGAACTATTTGGTATGTAAATTGGAAACGAAATGGATTTTCGCCAGATTGGTAACATGTAGTTGACATTTGATTTTGGGATAGTTTTAATGCAATATTCACTTCATACAAATTAATTCGATTACTAGTTTGCGGTGAAATTTAGTTTGCTGTGGAACATTTCACAGTGCAACATATTTCGAATGGTATTTTCGATAAATATTCTACATGCCTGAATTGTTGGCGACTTAATGTTTTTTGTATTTATGTCCAATTATCTGAAAACAGTAGTGCATCGATATTTACTGAAAGGCAGTGCACGCTGAATTTGATAAATTATAAATTATCGTAAGCGAGAAAATATACAATAAAAAGTAGTTAAAGTTCATGGGAATAAACAACGTCTTGAAAGGGGAACAAACAGCGTCTTGAAAATTGTTTAATTTGATTCGGAACACCTCTTTTAATGTTTCACTGGGTATTATTCACCATGAATAACTTATTGCAGTAAATTGCGTGATTCACGAGAGATTAGTTGGCTTAATTGACCTTTTGACTTACAACATACACTCCTTAGAACATTCAGTTCTTCGACCGATAAGGCGATGCAGACGGGGAAGGCTCATTCTTTATTATTTATAAGCTTATCAAATAATCGATAATCCCATGAAACACTCAAAATTCTTGGATTATTAATGTTTTAATGATAGCTTGTATCAATTTCGATTGATTTTTGTATGAATATAATTGCTTCCTTCATTAAGATTCTCAAATACTGTCTCTGAAATTTCACATCGAACATATGTATTCAATGGTTGACGAGAATGTATGTACTAAGCCTTTAATTGGTTTAAGATGAATGTCGGAATTTTTTTTATTAAATAGAAGTGAAGGATTGACGACTAAAACTTGAAGCTAATATTTTGTTTTTTTTTCCGTAATTGTCTGTGTATGTTTTTATTTGTATCTTAAGTTACATAAAGAATTTGTTTTGGCAAACTTTATTTTAAATATTGAGCTACAACTAGTTGTGCATGTTATCTTAAAAAAATTATACTAATTAAGGAACAACCCTCGATTTTTATACTTGGTTCAACCGCTTGTGGCTTTTATGACCGCCATTATTCGGCGTGATATGTGATGAAGCCAAATTTTTCAAAACTTGAGGTGATATTCCTTCATACCAGACCTTTTTGATTATCCTGTTTAATACTTGTAAGCTCGTAGGGTTCTCTCTTGCTGCCTACAGTCTGTTCCATAGGCTCGCAATAGGGTTTAGTTCACAACTGTTTTCAGGCCTAACAAAAATAAGCCGCGAGGTGCGATCCTTGAGGTACACACGGTCAACTTTCCAATAATATCTACATAAATATTAAAGATATTAAACACAATAATATTTATGAAAATATTACTACTTTAAATAATAATAATGTACCTCTCATAACAGTAATTGGAATTATTTAATATTAATCGTATTATCTACGGGAGCGTCCATTGATTACGTAGTGTTTTTGTTGGATGGGTTTGATTGAATATTCACGCGGATCAATCGTACGGGAGCGGGTTACAAAGCATTTTCTACGTTATTTGTTATTATCATATCAATGCTTGAAGGACAAAAGAGCGCTAGCAAAAATGAATGCAGTTTATTTTATTACGCCCACTGAAGAGATTTTCTCTTGAGGTGGCCATTTTGAACAGTTACGTTCAAAATTGCCATGACTTCGGCATAATCATTGATCTTGTATTTTTTCACGATTTTTCCTTATTTTCAGTTGGTCTTAAAAAACATTGAACATGGAGTCAATAATCGGGTAATTGCATGTAAAAAGTAAAATGTATTACAAATGATGATGGTGGAAGTAATTGAAATCTTACGAACACTAAAGAATAAAACTACTGAAAACTACAATTTTTATTTGATGAAAGTTTTTCAAAGCATATGATCTTAAAAAGTGTTGTCTACAAAACATTTTACCATTCAAAGCGTTGATTACTACAAACGTAAATTTGATTGAATGTTTTTTGGTTTTCAAAATTTAAGCAGTTTTTTTTTATTAAAACTAAACACGCCGAAAACAATTCAAAATCTGCTCAAATTTTGCAAATATTAATAAACTTTCATTGAGTGTGAGATTTATCAGGCATCATTCGTATGAACTCTTTCCTTGGTGACTTTAAATGATTTTTTATTTTTAATTTTATTTTTTTTGCAATCACGACAAAATTTTTTTGCTGGTTTCTCTACAAAAATCGATAAAAATTTATGAATTTGATAAACATTTATTATTGCGATGTGCAAATCAGGTTAAAAATTAATTTTTTGATGAAGACCCCTAATTTTCCACATTGTTTTTATTAAAGTAAAAACAGCTTTAACGATTTTTTTATATATAAAAACATCACAAACATGTTAATACGCGTCGATTGACACCTTAACGATGTAAATATTATTTTTGGTTCGCGAGATATAATGAATGACATAAATGACCTTGAAGGCCATGATGACTTTTAATGATTTTTTATTTTTAATTTATTTTTTGTTTTAATCATGAAAAAAGGTTTTGCTGATTTTTTTACAAGAACAAATTATATAAACATTTATTACTGCGTTTCAGCATTCAGGTTAAAACTTTATTGTTTTTGAAAAAACCCTAATTTTTTTATTTTGGAAAATGGAAAAACGGCTCCAACATTTTTTTTTCAAATTTGATAGAATCACAGAAATTTCAATACGCGTCGATTGATCAAGCAAATCCTATGTGGTTCGCGAGATAAAGCGGACGACAGAAATGACCTTCAAAGGGTCAAAACAACAACCCCCCGACCGAAGTGTCCCAAAAACTAATCAGCTCTTAAGATTAGAAAGACGCTTCGATTGGCACCTCAACGAAGTCGATACGACTTTGTTTACGTGAGTTATGCTCGTAGAAAAAAGTGTCCACGAACGTACGTACGTACGTACACACACACATCTCTTTTTCTAAAAAAATATTTAAATATACTCTAAAGACGTCAAAACGTGAAGAAAAGTCGAAAATTTTAATATCGATTTTCGAGGCGATTATAAGAGCTTCCCTTATACCGGGAAATTAACAAGCAAAATCGGCTTTTAACACTTCTGTGGGCGCTTTAACAGAATGAAAATTGTAGTTAAACGGCAAGATACGAAGACATAACTTTAACGAATTCAAGTTCAGAGTCTAGTACAAAGCCAACAAAGAGTCGCTTCTTTCTGAAATGTATATTAATAATAATTTCAATCGGTTACTCATTTAAGGCTAAAATCGATTTAGAATTTCTGAAAATATTCGTCGAAGAAAAATACTGAAATGTTATTGATGAAAACCAATAAAGTATGACAACGAACGAAAATATTTTGATAAACTCTCATTAAGCATTCTTAGCTGAAACTTCTCTCTAGTTATTTATACACCATTATTTAGCAGTATAATATTTTATTATGCCATATGGAAAGTTCTCCGTGGAAAATTGATATTTATTTAAACAAATTTTCATTGAATGTAGAGTATTTTTATTCTGGAATAACAATTTTTCCTGAAATAGACATTTTACATCAACATCAAGTTCTATCTAGTCAAGGTTTAACCAATCTTTTAGGTTATTTCATTTGATAAAAATAAAGTCCATCAATGAATAAGTAAAAACTCTGAAAAAAATTATCTTTTGAAAATAAAAACTCATAAAATGATAAGCGGAAATCCTACTTTGAATTAACGTTCAGAAGTGGACCCTGATTACTTTCTTGGAACGGATGATTTATATATATAATTTACAATTTGAGATAGGTTCTAGTATGTTTTGAATTTAAAGTCGAATAAACCATTTTCTGATCTTTGATAATTACCTTATTTATATCGGATAAATGCTAAGCCTGCGTTTCTTGTATAAAATTTCACACTTCCTTCTAATGAATTAAGTACCGATTAAAAGCTGAAACACCCTGCGGCTGTACGTACTGTTAATCCCAAACAAATTTGTAATTGCTTTTTCACGAAAAGGTAGGCGTAATATAGTGATTAAATTAGTCCTTTCTTCCCTGAACCATTCTTCGAAATAAAACGTTGTGTAAATTTCTTCACTAACAAAACTTTCATTATTCTGAGAATGGAAGTAACAATTTAAGACCATGTCGTCTTAATTGTTGAAGGTAATTAGACGTATTTTTGATGAGAATGCTATTGATTGTCTAGTATATATTTGCAGTGCTTGTGCGGAAGTGAAAACTCGTTAACTTTTCTTTCAGTAGAAAATTTTAAGTATCCAATACTTGGAAGCAGACTTCTATCACATGAATTTGCGTCAATAGATAGAATCCACGAGTGGTATTCAATATCGACGGACGAGTGGTACTTTAGGTCAAGCCTTTTGGTTGTCATGTATCGAAATAGAAAGCTGAAAGTTGTTTGTCCATTAAAAGAAAATGAAAGAAATTTTCAAGGGTCCACAAACTCTTCAGATGTAACTTTTTTCTGTCACCAATTTTCTGAAAGAAATGGTTCTGATTGAAATCAGAATGGCTATTTTTATTTGATTGACAATAACAGATGATGTGGTAAATTCATAGTTTGTATCATTATTCAAAATATTCATTGTGAAGAAGATTATGACAGTGAATGTAGTTTGCTATGAGCGATTCCATGTCAAGTGAGAAAACTTCGGAACTTTCCCCTTTCAATTTGGCGGAAAATTTACACACTGGTTCTGTATGTAAAGCCATGAAGATTGCCCAAGTTTCAGCTGAAAATATGTAAAACTGCTATGCTCAATTTTACAAAATTTGCATTTAATAGAGCTTTTTTTAACTCACGCATTATGTTTGATGTACAGAGGGTTCAAACAGTTGGGGAAAATAGTCAAGACGATTTAACGATTTCTCGTACTTATTGCGCTGTAGAGGGCGCGAATGTTAAAATAACAGTCATCAACTTTCGGCATCTTAAAGTAAAGTGTATTCTGCATGTTTTGACGGGTGTTAAACTATTTTTGCCCTGATGTAATTTTTATTATGAATTTATCAAAATTTTACCTATATAACGCCAAAGTTGCAGATCAGAGGAAGAGGAAGAAACTATTAAACACTGTGCGAATGTCCGGCGCTGTCCAGGAAGCGTATGCAAACCTTGGGCACACCCTTCCAAGACAACCTCACGGAAGTAGCCGATTTGGACATTGGCTGCATAGCCGGCTTTATTCGAGAGTCTGGATGGTTCTCGTCATCCCGCAGGTTCTAGTGCCGCCCCTATATTCTGTAGTATCACAATGGGCCTCTCGTGGCCTAAGTGAGCTACCTTTGGATAAAAAGGGGCTGCCACTACAACCAACCAACCAACCAACCTATATAACGGCTTTTCCGGCTTTCTTCGATTTTTTGGAATTTTTCTGATCTAAGGGTTGAGCTCAGCAAGTGATTTTACGTTGAAAAGCATATTTTAGATATATTTTTTATAACCAAATTAGACCTTTTCATTGAAAAAAATGCAAAAGATACTTTGAAAATCAAAAAAACAGTCAAACCTTAAAAAATCACCCTGGCCGCATCCGGATTTCTCAGTAGGTATCTTTTAATGCCTAAAATTTATGTATTCAAGCTGTTTTGAAATTTTAATCATCGTTTGTGAGACATCCCGTTTCAAAGTTGTAATGTAGTAGCATCCTCCTTTGACGTTCTGACATTTATATTATGTTTTAAACATGGACAATTTTTAGCGCTTTTTATAGCTAACCCCACGTCTTTTAAAATACATCACTCGCCATAGCGGTTTTTAAATAAACTGTGTGTTGAATTTCCTTGAATCGATAGGGACTTATCGTTTTTCTCGGCTATAGTCATTTAGAAAATTAAATGCAGTGGATTCACACTTTCATGGCAGGATATTTTTATCTGGAATATAATATCTGTTCCAATTAATGTTATGGTATTCGTCAGGAATATAATATATGATACTAAACATATATTATATTCCTGACGAATTCTTTGCCGAACAATGAGATCTTCCTTACGTTTTTTCTCAAACAGATTCATAGCTCTGACATTCCAAGAAAATGATTGACCAGTAACAGTTAAGGCCTTGTAATAAAATACCTGTAATATCCACATTTAAAAAATAAGTTCCATCGATTCTAAGAATAAATGAGCCCCTTGAGTGATAAAATTTTATATGAAAGACATCAATAAGTCATGTCATTGTCCTAAATCCATTGAATTTTACCACAGTGTTTGAAATTAGGCAGAAATAAATGTCAATATTCCAAGGATCAATTGTTAGGACCGAAAACAAAATTGAAGTTATCAATCTGCTATCAAAGCTACCAAATTGTAAATATGCTAAACTTCAACGTATCCCGCGGCTATTAACAAAAAAAACAAACGATTGTTCATGTGAAATTATTTCCGCATATCCTATAAGGCGTGGCCACCTAGAGTGCTTGAACGAGTACCAGAATCCACCGTTGCCGGTAGAAAATGAGCTGGCGTGGTGGATGCAGCTGGCAAGAAAAATCAGACAAAATTTCTCTAAAAGGTTAGGAATTCAAAACATTTTCTTATCTGTCTATAATAAGAAAAAAAAAAAACACGGAACTTGATAGAGAACAAAGATGAAATTCCAGAATTTAAAGTGATAAAAAAAATTTATTCTCGAAAAAAACCCTGAAATGACGAAAAATCCAAAGAATCAATGCCATAAGTTTCTTACAATAAAACCGTAACAAATGCATAACAAACGTATGTGTAAGAAAAGTAAATTTCGACTTAAAAACCAACTGAATTATCAATAATACTTAGAAAACCAATCCAATTATATATTACTATGATAACAAACATGCAGAAAGATTAAGCGATTCTTTCAATGATTTCTGCCAAAGCTGGAGATCGGCAGAAAAGGAAGAAACGATCCAACATTTTCTGTGCAAATTCCCAGGACTATCCAGAAAACGCATGCAAATCCTTGGCTCGCCCGTTAAGAGTAGTCTCATGGAAGTAGTTTATTTAAACATTAGTTGCATAGCCAGCTTCAGACGAGGATCTAATTGGTTCTCACCATCCCGCAGCTAGGTTTTAGTGCCGTCCAAATCTTTTGTGGTATCACAATTAGTGTCCGACCGAAGGCCAATTTTTGGCCGAAGCCGAAGCAGAAGCCGATTATCCGGCGCTTGTCACAATCTTCGGCCGAAGCCGATGCCGAATGTTCAATCATACTTACAAATCTCAAAATTCTAACTAAAAAACATTCAAAGCAATAAAAATTCTGTACTATTATTTTGTTTCAAGCTTTTTAGTATTGACAAAAATTTAAACACACTTATAAATAAATCGTACCTTACCAAAAATAATAAACACAGCTTAATTCAGAGCTACTCCTTTGATCAATCAAATATATTTTTTGTTACTTCACCACCTTATCGACACTGCCATCTTGGTTTATCATAAACCTATAATGCTTAATATTGAAAGTTGAAAAGCCTAATTTATACGCTAAAAACGAAAGCTTATGAACATTTTCGCCATGTAAATTAGCCCTTCTATCTTCATAGATTTGACCTGCAGCGCACACAAGCGAATTTTTAACACACTTACATCTTCTGAATGTTCATCATTCGGACCAAGTTTTGAATTAAGCATGACAATCAATGGTATGATCAAAGATACTGATGCAGAATCTCTAGAAATATCAATAGTTGCTCGATAAAAGCATTTTAAAACGTTTATGCAATTGCTAATTTGTATCCACTCTTCTGCAGTTGGAACTTCAATTCCACCGCGTTCTACCATATACAGATTTACTGCAATTTTTGGTTCTTTTAGCCTCTCCAACATGAAATAAGTGCTATTCCACCGAGTTTCGACGTCTTGTATCAATGCATGTTTAGGCAAGTTACATGTTTCTCGAAAATTGATAAGATGTCGAACAGCTTGTTCGCTTTTCTTAAAGTGCCCTACAATTTTGCGACACTTTTTCACTATCACCATTATGGCAGTTTCTTTGAAAATTACACCATGGATCACAAGCTGTAGAGTATGAGCCACACAACCAATAGAAACAAAGTTTCCATAAAGCATGGTCGCGTTCATATTGGAAGCGTTATCACGAATTCCCAAATGGATTTTATCTTTGATATTATATTCGGTAACAGTTTCAGTAATTTTTTCCGCAATATAATACCCAGTATGGTCTTCGTTCATGACGCTAGCCGCTAGAATTACTTTTTCCCTTCTGGAACCTACAATGAAGTGTGCCGTGAAACTCAAAAGTGAGCATGTTTTTGTGGCATTACTCCATATATCTGTGGAGAAACTGATCCATTCAGCCTTTTCTAAAAGCAGTATGACTTTTGCTTTTACTTGTTCGTAAGTAGCTGGCATCAAAGACGTTCTAAAGTATTTCTCGGACTTTTGTCTGTACCTTATTGGACTCTCAGGACCAGTAAAATTAAGTCTGCGAAATGCTTCCCCTTGAACGAGATTATATGGAAGCATGTCTACGATTATAAGGTCCATAATGCATTTATCGATGCGTAAAGATGCCGGATGATTATCAGACCATATTGAACACATTTTTTTTTCAATGATACTTGGCAAAGTAATTTGTTTACTTTCCTTTTTAACATCTTGGACAGTGTTCATGGTATCAGACTTTTTGAATTTAATTAATTGTTTGTATTTAGTACTGACTCCATAAAACACTGCCCATTCAGTTTTGTGAATTTTTCGCAAATGGTTCTTTATGTTTGTAATCGTCTGCTTTTTTGGCAGTGAGCTACGGAGAGATAGTAACTTACTGCATATTTTGCAAACTGCTTCGGCTTCGGTCACACCTTCGACTAATTTTGGCCGAAGCAGAATGTGTGGCCGAAGGTGCTGTTTGTGGCCGAAGGTGGCCGAAGCCGATGCCGAAGCCGAAGCTTCGGTCGGACACTAATCACAATGGGCCTATCGTGGCCTAAGTGAGCCATCTTTTGATATAAAGGGCCATTACAACCAACCAAGACGTACGTCACTTGAAGTACGGAGTAAAATAATGTTAGAAAGATCATGTGGCTATCATCAGCTCCAATATTGTTATCCACCGTTCCAATAAATATTTTTTCACGAGCTTTTTTTTTGGTCCGGAGCATTAATTGGCCACGGGGTGGATCATTTGACCTGGAAATTGTCCTCAAAGATAAATGGGATTTCTTTATTTTGAGTGCTTCTTGCTTTTGCGTGCCGAGACGAACGAGAAAATTTTTGAAGCCGTGTAATTATCACAAAAAAAACTATTTGACCATTTGGAATATATTCGGCACACGTGACTCCAACTTTCTCACTTCAGTCACAATCATATTCAAGAAAATTAAAAGAAAGGAAAACGTGTGCTACTCACTGCTACTTCTATCGGTTGTTCGGAAAACACCTGAGCACCCTTTGCTGTTGCCTTTCCACATGCTTTCATTGATGACTCTTTGTCTCGAATTTGCTGTTTTCATTCAATCTCACGAAGGACGTCTTTTATACTAAATCTGCAGCCGGCATCTACCTCACCATCAAATCAAAATTTAACGTCTCTTACAAAATCGTTCACTTTGACTGTTTCTCGCGCCATGCAAACCTGCAGCTTCCTCGATTATGCGTTCCGAAGGAGTCAAAATCAGAATATTAATTTTCAATTATTTAATAATTAGTTCTCCTTCTTTAACCACTATTCACCAATGGCCGTTACCACCGTCCGATCTAAAATAAGACGAATAATTTAATCCATTTCCAACTTATTAACTTTCAAAATAATGTTTCATCGCTAATATTTTTTGGAGAAGTGGATGATTTTGATACCACCTCACGTGATCTAGTCGTGAGCTATCCGACGTGCATTCTTTTTTTCAGGTGATAAATTTAAGACAAGATATTGGACGTTCACTACTGTAATGAAATAAGTGTGATTAGGTCGAACGAAAATCCCTAAATTATCATCTCTATCCTCACGGTGGGAAACATTGTAGGTAATGAGTTTAATTGTCGAAAGACGACAACAATTGTTGATCCCAACCAGACTTCAATCTCATTGAAACTTAGGAGAATGTCTAACTACCTCAACTGTGGCACCCGGGAACACCCTTACAGAAGCTTGAAATGTAGCAGTCTTTCAGGTTCCTAGTGGATTCGGCGAGTCCATGTTGAGGCACTTCTGCTCTCGGCATGGTGAAACTCCCTTGTGGGAGCAACACGGTGGCTGTAAAAAGCAGGTTAGATTGGTGCGCTAAATACCACCATCGGTGATCCTTTACGTTGGCGATGTACTGATACCGTTTGGAGATATTTGCCATCATTAATATGTAATGTGTTGATTGTCACTAGACTCAACTACGTACCCTTGTTGTTTGAATAATATTTTTCGAGAAAGGCATATTACATTTCATTTATTCTGACCTCACAGACGTTCTGTCCCCGGGAAGAGGCAACGAATAAGCAAGCAGTGCAGATGATTTACTTCGACATCCCAAGATGTAAGGTGCAGTGACTGCTGGCAGGTCAGCTCAGTACACCGGGTAATCTTGAGATGTTAAAATTAGTTTTATCTGATTTTTGCCTTGAAATATTTTAATGCTCGACTACGAAATACCTTCAAATGCATCTAGAATAAGAATAATCAAACTATATTAAGTTTTAAGGGGAAACCTCTTACTCTACTCTAAAACATAGTCTTCCAATCAATCAAAATCGAAATCAAGACCTACCAGAGAGCACAAACCACAAACATTTCTAAGTGGACTCCATTCAGAACCAAAACGATCAATACTACTAAAACTTTTGCACTTTTTTCGTGTGATCTTGGATAAATAAACTGGGTGTTTCTTCATTTTGAATTTCCTGTTGCTCCCGGTATGGCACTGGCCCTATCCAAAAAAACTTACTTCCTAACATTGGTGTTTAATTATATTTATTGTTAATGTGACTTCCTAATCCATTAATATACACAATATTCATTTCGAATTCAATAAGGTCGTCATTTAATAAATCTTTGCTTTACTCTACGAGCCTCAATGTAGTACTTTGAATATCGACAAAGCGTCTTAGAAGTTTCATCCTTTCAGCAATAGGCCAAGTAATCTTGCATTCGCTGAAAGGATTAAACATCACAAAGTCGTTTTTGACAAAAGTTTTCTTGGAAATTTAGAAAAAAAATCAAACAGGATGGAAACATGAGTTTTTTTTAACTAAAAGAACTTGGCATTTTTTATATTTTTGAACTACTTGTTGTTGTTGTCGCCATTCTACAGGAAATGCTGATGTTGTTTTTTTGATTGAAAGATTTCCAAATACTATCAAACAACATGTTACAAAAGTATAAGGCTTCATTATCTCGGAAGTTATTTTTCATTTCATATAATGCTTTATCTGTTTTAGAATTGGATTTCATAGTGAGCATCCTTGAAAGTTGCCCTGATTCAAATCGCGTTTATTTGCTGCCGTGGAAGATCAGATAAACTAAGAAGAAAGGTTAGTCTTTCGGAGCAATGAAAAAAATAGACCCAGAAGGTACTTTCAAAAGACAGCATCAACTCAGATGTCTTTTAATTATTTTTAAGACAGTTTTCGCTATCTTCAATAAAAGTATCTCGTGAACTTCTGCTACTAAACACGAAACACGAGTATATGAGCATGTGAGAAAGTGAAGTTTTTTTTGTAGAAAATTATTATTTAGTAGTACAGTAAGACCCTGCTTAACGCTGCTCCGCTTAGCGTTGTTTCGGATTAACGCTGTTTGATTTCAATAGGGTATTCCCCAAAAATCGCACACCGCGTGGAACTCCCCGATATCCAAAGCGTAACGCGGAAGATTAGTGTGCCGATCGCCACTGATGAGAGTGCAACATACATTTACATATAACCCTTTAATTATTAATTATTTAGCATTTGTTGCCGTTATTGTAAGTATAAATAGATGAAATTCAGTGAATGATGTAGTGATAGGTAAATATGTATGTATTTATTTTTAGTTTTATTATGGGTGATAATAAAAAACTTGAAAACAAAACAACAAGAAAGAGCATTTCGCTGGACACTAAAATGCAAGTGCTTAGAAGATTAAATACTGGTGAACGTCAGTCTCAAATTGGTGCTGAATTGAACTTGTCAACTTCAACAATAAGGACAATTCTTAAGGATAAGGAAAAAAATAGTATCATCAGCAACTACAACTACAACAACTTCTTCAACTAGAGTTTCCCGTTCTAGAAATCATACGATAGAGGAAATGGAAAAACGACTTTCTATATGGATCGACGATGAAATTGAACGCAATATGCCATTAAGTCAAGCTATTATAATGGAAAAAGGGAAAAGAATTTTTCGTCACATTCAGAGTGAAACAGGCAACACAACTGAAACATTCGTCGCAAGCCGAGGGTGGTTTGACAGATTTGAACATCGTAATAACCTTCACAACATAAAGATTACAGGAGAACCGGCAAGTGGGGATGCAAAAGCGGCGGCTGAATTCCCAGCGATATGAAAAACAATAATTGAACGCAGAAAATATCCCCCAGAATTAGTTTTTGATGTAGACGAGACGTAGACCAGGGCGGATCTGTTTTCAGATGGCTGTTGCGGGGGGGGGCACTCTGATTTTTGCAGGAAAAGTTGGGGAATAACTCGAATAACAATAATTGATTTATGCTCCCTCTCAAAAAAGTCGGGAACATTAAAAAAAATCGAAATGTTTAAAAATTTAAAAAAAAATCGTGTTTTTTCTGCTTGTCTCACTCCTAACTTTAAAACGGTTCATTTTCGGTCAAAGTTGTGTGGAAATAAAACATGCGTAATAAAATTTTCTTTAATACGATTAGTTGAAAATCCTGAAACATTTGTTGCAAATTGCAATAAATATAAAAAAAACAGGGGGAAAAAGCCTTTTTTTATTTAATTTTTTTTGCCACCTAAAATGCACTTCCGACCTTTATATTTTGCTTGAAAAATCTTTGCAACATCATAAAACAGCTTACAAATTTTCATCAAAATCGATTCAGTAGATTGCCCATACTAATTGTGCAATCTAAATTTATTTTTAAAAAATCAAAATTTTTGAAGTCAGAAACTTAAACTTATAAAAGTTTGAAATTTTGCTAAACTTGGTAATAAACTCTAAAATTGTGCTGAGCGCATGCGCATTCAGTCGTAGGAGCCATGCTCCCATAAACAAAATCCGCAGCCGCCCAGCACAATTTTAGAGTTTTAGCAAAAATTGCTGAGACCGCCATAATTATCCGGTTTTAATTTTGTAAAGTGTATGTGATAGGTGAAGTGCTCTTTTATATGTGAAAAAATTCAAACTTTTATAAGTTTGAGTTTCTGACTTGCAAGCTTTCGAAAATTTTGATTTTTTAAAAATAAATTTAGTATGCACAATTATATGGGCAATTTACTGAATCGATTTTGATGAAAATTTGTTAGCTATTTTATGATGTTGTAAAGATTTTTCAAGCAAAATATAAAGTTCCTAAGTGCATTTTAGGTGGCAAAAAAAATTAAATAAAAAAGGCTTCCCCCTGTTTTTTATATTTATTGCAATTTGCGACAAGGGTTAAATGTTTGAGGATTTTTAACTAATCGTATCTTATAGGAAATTTTATTACGCAACTTTTATTTGCACACAACTTTGACCTAAAATGAACCGTTTTAAAGTTAGGAGTGAGACAAGCAGAAAAAACACGATTTTTTTCAAATTTTTAAACATTTCGATTTTTTTTAATGTTCCCGACTTTTTTAAGAGGAAGCATAAATCAATTATTGTTATACGAGTTATTCCCCAACTTTTCCTGCAAACATCAGCGTGCCCCCTCTCAACGACCAAATTTAGTCGTTTTTCTACAGATCCGCCCTGGTCTAACGGGCTTATTTTGGAAGAGGATGCCAAAAAGAACATTTTTAAGCTGCAAAGAAAATCGCGCGCCAGGCTTTAAAGCAGCGAAAGATCGCTTAACCCTTTTACTGGGTGGTAACGCCAATGGAGATTTTAAGTTAAAACCCCTACTTGTATACCACTCAAAAAATCCTAGGGCGATGAAAGGAATTTTTAAAGCAACTTTACCTGTGATTTGGGAGTCCAATAAAAAGTCGTGGATTACAATGAACATTTTTCAAAATTGGTTCGTTGAACATTTTTGCCCCACCGTTAAACGATATTGCGAAAGAAAACATCTGGAACCAAAAGTGTTAATATTGATGGACAATGCTCCAAGCCACCCAGAAAAATTATCTAACTTAGAAACAGGCATTTCAGTTGAAGTGGTTTTCCTGCCACCTAATGCAACTGCCTTGATTCAACCGATGGATCAGGGTGTTATATCAAATTTCAAGGCGTATTATTTGCGACGAACATTTACACAGATGTTTGAGAAAACAGTTGGACAAGAAAAACAATCAATAAGAGATTTTTGGAAGAACTACAACATCCTAGATGTCGTAGGAAACATTAATCTTTCTTGGAATGAGGTGACAGAAAAATGTTTGAAAGGAGTTTGGAAGAAAATATGGCCAGATCTAAACAAAAAAGATGACACTATACAAGAGACTGTTGATATCAACGAAATAGTGAAACTAGCAAAACAAACGGGTGAAGGTGAGGTTAATGTGCAAGATCTTGAAGAGATATTAGAAGAAAGAGCAGAAAGTTTTTCTAATGATGAACTCAAGGAATTGGCACACCAAGAAGAACACGAAAATATTGAAAGTAGCAATTCTGAAGAAGAGCAAAAGGAACTTTGAATGGCATTTCTAAAATCTAGTTTAGACACTATAACGGAAATTATGGACCAATTTATTGAAAATGGCACGGATTTTGATAGAAGCTCAAAGGCAAGACGGGGTGTCATGGATGCCTTATCCACTTATCGACAACTTTTTGCACAGTGCAAACGAAAAACGCAAATGACATTAGACACATTTTTGATAAAAAGACAGAAAATTGGAAATTCGAAAGAATCTGAATGATCTCAAACGTAAATGCTGACTTAGAATCTCTTTGATTTTTTCTATTTTTCGAATCGAGTGTTTGCTACTTGACGCACTTTTAAAGGTTGACTTTAAATTATTAATACCAGTTGTATGTTTATTTTTATTTTTATATTTGTAAGAAATAAATTTTTGTTGTATTTTAATAAACTTAATTGAAAAAATACATATTCACAATATTTACATGGTGACATAACCTCGTTTAACGCTGTTTTCTATAACGCTCTACTTAGCTGGAACGTATCCCCCGCGTTAAACGGGGTATTACTGTACCATAAATATTTTCTCTCTCCATTTTTTACTGACACATTTCACACATTAGAAGCTACCTTTTACAATTACCTTAAATTAATCCAAAACATCTTGAGACCTTGAACATGCTTGCTTGCTTTAATCGTAATTTTCCTCTTAGGTTCTCTACTTTTACAAATTCAAATTTAACAAACAATGATAAGCATGTAAAATTAATCTAAAAAAAGTTGTTTTCCGCGAAAATAATGTCTAAATTAGAAGGCGTGTGTGCAAATTTCTTGTCATCGAATTATTTTCGGAAGTATATGTATGTATGTATATGTACATATGTACGATCCTCCGGCTGTAACCATCAATTTCCTTGAATGAAATTACAGGCTTCTAAGAAGTAAATATTATATTCTTCCAAGGTCAAGTATGAAAAGAAAATATGGATTCACTTGCTACCTAATAAGTTCGTAGCTTGTTAAATCGTAGGCTCATATTTGGCTATGTGGCAACGACTGGGATAGGTTTACGCCTCAAAGCTATACAATGTATTTAAAAGGATGATTATGTACGGATACATATTTTCCGTTTTGTTCTGTTTATGAGCCGGGCTTTAACCTTAAAAAAATAATTGTATGAATCTTTTATCCTGGAAGTATTCAAAGCTATCAAAATTGATTCACAATAACAATATGCCATTGAATTTTCTTTCGTAATTTCAAAAGGAACACATAAAAGTATCTGTTGATTTTTCCACTTCCTTTCAATGAAATCTGGATATTTTTATTCGGGTATTTATTCAGCACAAGTTCATTGCCAGACAATAGACTAGGGTTCAGCAATATTTAGTCTACCGTGTGTAATTAAAATTTTACGGAAAATTTAAAAAAAATATACTTTCGTTATTAGCCCATGTTGAGTGCCGATTGTTTCACCAAATTTGTTTAAATATACCTGCAAATGTTGCATGTTAATCACATATTGATTGAAATTTATCTTCTTTTAAAGTGAATGCTCTTTGCGCTTGATATCCAAAGTACAAACATGGAATGTGAAACGCGTATGTGAATTAATGCATGTAAAATGTGTAATTTTTCGAAATTCGTTCTCGTGTTAACAGAAACGATGCATAGTATATCACGCTCGTAAGTGTACTTCAACGTACGAGTTGTTTGCAACTTTTGCTTTAGAAGAATTAAGTAAAGATAACCATAAAGTGAAACATAACCATATATTGATATCAATGCTGTGGACATTGAAGGGAAATTGATGTTATTTCGAAACATTCATATTTTTTTTTATTTATTTGCTACAATTGAGTAACATGGAAAAAGAATTCTTGCTCAATAAAATTTTTTTACAAGCATATTTTTCCTAATGAAAAAATCAACTGACAAACTCCTTTTCATTTTATTGGGAAAAATTCATTTTTTTTTTATTTTGCAGAACATTTTGTTTTCTTTAGAGTTTCATTTTGGTTTTATGTTGTAAAAGAATTAAAATGAATATAATCACATTAGCATTAGGGTTTTTAATTAAATTTTACTGAAAACAAAATGAAAATTTCAAGGCTTCCTAGAATAAGAGCCTAAGTGATTGAAAATTTTAAACACTGGCAGTTTCATATAGAAAATATGACAAATTTGAGAGCATGGAAACATGTTGTGTATGCCAAACTAATTTATTTATTTAACTCAAACATGTTATAATTAGATTTGAAAATTTATTTGATCTGGAAACTCGTAGACATGAAGGAAAATTGCAACAGAGGTGTGCAAAAGTAAGCGTTCCATACAACTAGAGAAATTATCAAGGCAGTTCACGAAAACTTTCGAATAGAAAGCATTTGAAATGACGATTCAACGACTGGGTTTGGTAGAAATAGCTGCTGGGATGCTTTCAATCCAGATTCAGTATTTAAAGGAAGTTTGCGATGCTCCCATGCTAACAAGCACGCCAACAGTAAGGTCAATTATCGGTCGAACTGCGAGATAGTTTTAAATGTCTCTATGCAAGAATTATATGTCAGCAGTATGAGGAATTAGACTTAACTAACACAGAAATTCGCAAAACTTTCAAGGTGGCAATATTAAGTAGAAAACATGATTGCATCATGCAACTCTTCAGTAAAATAGATGTTGCGGAGCTGAGTCAGCTAAGTAACACGAAAATGGACAAACTCTTGGATTTCCTTTGGAAATCAGAAGAGTTCATTGAATACATCAGAAGGTTTCCACGTCTTCAGGGCAAAATGGACCAGACCAAAGACGATCTAAGTGAAGCGAGAGCCAGTTAGGCTTAGCACCCTCATAGCCTAACTTAAGAGGGGAAGTACCTTTAGAGGCCGAAAAAAGGTCTTTTTTGCAACTGATTTGTGGGGAAATGAAGACAGTTCTTATTAAATCAGTATAATATTTATTTTAGGCGATGTTTGAGGTTGAAAAAAAAACATATTCTACAAAAGTGAAAGTTGAAAATTAACAAATTTTTCAAGGATCTTGAAAGCCATGTCGTCGCTGACGTCGTAAATTGCGTAAGCGATGCTGGCTGCAATTTTCGTCTGAAATCAACACGCCAAACATTTTCTTACTCGAGAGGGTTTTTTTAGTAGATAGACTAAAATCTTTGCGAAATTCGAAAATTAACCCTTCAAAACAGGCTCAAAAAAATTACGATTTTGACGAAAAAATTTCGTTGTACTTCCAGTCAAAAATAGTCCCAAAATAATTTGTTTTTTTTTAATCTTTAGTCTATATAGAACAGTTTTTTATACTCTTCAAAATGAATTCTAGATGATGAAAATCGATTCAATAGTTTTTTTATTATCACTTACGCAATGTTAAAAAACATGGTTTCGAGAAAAGGCCGTTTAAAGTTTGTGGTCAAGAGAAAAAAGCTCGGTGCCAGGCACTTCCGTGATGCATCTCTTCCACAATTTTGAGAATTAGCTTTTGAAACTTTGACATGATATTCTTAGGCGATATATCTATCGATTTAAACAATTAAAAATATCGATTTTGTGTGTCTAAAGGTACTTCCCCCCTTAACTTAAGGCAGATGTTAATCCAGGGAGTGCTACTTATAGAAGAGCCATGGCCAAATAGAAAGGATAACGTCTCACGAACAGGATAGAAATGCAATACTCACTGTTCGTTACGAAGAAATAGTCAAAATACCACCTATGACCATAAACGTAGCTGCGAAAGATTTTTCACTGGACGGTATTCCGTATAAGGTCCTGAAACAGATGATTGTTGTCAGACTTGACTTGTTTGCAGAGGTGTTTGACAACGCCCCCTTGCTTGGGACACATGAGCATCACAGGGCAGGCCGATGACAAACGGAATGATTTTCTTGATGAGACGCTGGAATTCAGTATCAGCAACTGATACAGAACAGCCATAGCAGTAATACCAGGCACTAGACCATGTACGGTAGGATAACTACGTTAATAAGATTTTTACGCAAGGATTGGTTTTTGGACTTGTGGAACGTAACGTAGCCCTGCCTCTCAGTGAAAGACAGTCGAGGTAGTCTATTAGGTTTCCACACATTCAAAAATAGATATAGTGTATCCTTCACATCCTAAGCCCCCAAAGATGATAGCTTCGGTCTTCGATATACTCAGCTGAAGCTTATTGGCTCAGGCTCAGCTGGTTATCCTCTGGATGTCCGTATGAAGACGTTGCATGAAGCTACCAAGGACAGGCGAGCGGTTCAGGTATATTTGGAGATTGTCAGCATAAAATAGCCGCGTCACCTTCTAGATGCAAACACCAACACCACTAATGAAAAACGAGACGAGGAGTGGCCCAAATATTGATACCAGCAGTCGTCGGTAGCCAAGCTGATATAAAACCTAAAGAAACAAGCCGCGAGGTGCGACCCTTGAGGTCCACACGGTCAACTTCCCAGTAATATCTACATAAACATCAACAACATTACAACAATGAGAGGTATTCATAGCAGTAACAGGAATGAGTTAATATGAATCATATCGTCTACGGGAGGGTCCATTGATTACGTAAGGTTTTTGGTCGACGAATATTCACGCGGATCAATTGGTGGGGGCCTTTTTTAATTAAAAGACTATAAAAACTATTAAAAATCTGCTCAAATTATGCAAATATTTTAAAACTTTGATTGAATTTACAACATTTTTTTAGAATAAAGGATATAAAGTAATAGCATTCGTGTGAACCCTCTTTACATGGTAACTTTGAATGATTTTTTTTATTTTTAATTTAGTTTTTTTCATAATCATGGAAGAAAATTTTGCCGGTGTCTCTTCAAAAACTAATGAGAATGTATAAATTTTATAAACTGGTATCACTGTGCGGTGCAAATCAGGTTAAAAAATATTTTTTATAAAAAAACCATAATATTCGCATTTTCTTCTATTAAATTAAAAAAATGGCTGAAACGAATTGTTATATTGTTGAAAACTTCACAAAGATATTAATACACGTCAACTGACACCTTAATGATCCAAATATTATATCTGGTTCGTGAGATATAGTGAATGATAAAAATGACCTTGAAAATCTTGATGAGTTTTAATGATTTTTTATTTTTAATTTAATTTTTCACGTAACCATGGGGAAAAGTTTTGATGATGTTTTTACAAACATTGTTTGCAATATCTAAATTTTATAAAGATTCATTACTTTTTTTCGCAAATCAGCTTAAAAATTTATTGTTTATGAAAAAACCCTAATTTTTTGCAGTTTTTTTTTCTTAAATTAAAAAAATGGCTCCAAAGATTTTTTTAAAAATGCGACAGATTTACAAAAATATTAATACGCATACAATGACACCTAAACGATGCAAATCCTATGTTTGATTCGCGAGATATACCGCATGACAGAAATGACCTTGAAGAGCATGATGACTGTTAATGACTTTTTATTTTTTATTTGACTTTTTTTGTAATCATGAGTAAAAATTTTGATGACATTTTTATAAAAACTGTTTGGAGTATGTAAATTATATAAACTTTCATTACTTGGACTTGTCAATAATGTTAAAAATTTATTGTTTTTGAAAAAAGAACACAATTTTTTGCATTTTTTTTGAAAAAATTAAAAAACACCTCCAACGAATTTTTAAAAACTTGAAAGAATCACATAAATGTTAATACGCGTCGATTGACACCTTGATCAAGGAAATCGTATGTTTGGTTCGCGAGATATAACGCATGACAGAAATGACCTTCAAACGGGCAAAACAGCAAACCCCCCCGAACGAAGTTTCGCAAAAACTAATCAGCTCTTAAGATTACAAAGACGCTTTGATTGACACCTTAACGAAGTCGATACGACTTTGTTTACGTGAGTTATGCTCGAAGAAAAAACTGTCCACGAACGCACATACGTACGTACGGACGTACGGACGTACGTACATATACACACACACATACATACTTCTTTCTAAAAACACTTAAAATATACTCTAAAGAACTCAAAACGTAAAGATATGTTGAAAATTTCAATTTCGATTTTCGAGTCGATTACAAGAACTTCCCATATACTGGGAAGTTAATTAAACGCCTGGAACCTAGATAGGATTGAATTCAATCAATAGTACCACCAGATATCCCAAGCACAACAATTATCTTAACGAGTAGTAGTTAGTGAAGGAAAGAGAAGCAGAGAGGAGGAAAGGCTGAGAAAAACGCTGCAGTCAGATCGAAGAAAAGATACAGCTGGGAAAAATTTGAATTTCAAAAAACAACCGAAAAAGAGGCTGCTAGAGAATGTTTACCTAAACTGTCTAATAAGACAGGTTTGATGTTGTAGGAGTGACTAGGAAAGGATATGAAAGAAAGGCCAACTAAGCTCGGGGGCTACCTCACGAAATAGTTTCTTTTCTTCAATGAGAATTTTTTTCTTCAGAGGGAATAAATGGAAGGAATGACAGTGGTTTCATTGTGATGCAAGTTCCATACTACTACTACTACCGAAAATTTTATCTTTTACATCGATTGTAACGCCTAGAAACGTGTTAATCTATCAAAAAACTGAAGAAAAAATATTGACTCCAAGTAAGTCTCTCTTTTGTAAAGAAAAGAGTTAAAGAAAGAAGTACTCAGAAGAAAGAAAAAGGTAAATAGATGCTTGAAAAAGAGTAAACCAGAGATTTTTTGTTGGACGACTTGGATTATAAAGTTGCTACAGTATAATTGTGAAGGTCAAACAATGAAGTAGTATTCAATAAGATGTGCAGATTGAACACTTAAGCCTGAAGATTGGGCAATTAAAAATAAACAGTCCTTTGAAGACGACCAAAACCAATCATTCAATGTAATTTGAAGAGAATTCATTCATATCGGTTTTTAACATAGAGTGCGCAATATGTCATTTTTTAAAGTGTGTGTTATTTCCACATTTGCAATAGCGGTTTGTATGAAATGATGACAAAAAAGCTGGTTTAATTTCCACTACAAAAAATGGCTCATTTTACGCTTGAAAAACGTTGGGATGTACTGATTGATATGCCACACCATCCGTGAAACAATCGATCTTTTCCCCACTACCTTTGGTAACTGTGTTATCAGCCATTTTGCAAACGTAATTGAACTATGTTAACAACCGTATTTACTCCAATTATCCATCATCAGTTGAAGCACTTTCTAAGGAATACATTCACTGAGCTATTCTTGGAAAAAAGCCCACAAATAAACGCTAGTGTGATGACTCAAAGTTGGAACGAGATGATGGATTGCTTTCAAGCCAGCCTTAGCTGTTATATAGCTGAAATTATTTTCCATGAGTAAACTTTCAAATAGAGGCTTAATAGTAATTTTTAGAACACCAATAAACAATACAATTTAACAACATTTTTTCACACAAAAAACCATCGAAATGTTGAATGTGAGTTTAACGAGCTCCACATAAAAATGCGATGAATGAAAGAATGTTGAAAAATTCGCTAAACAACTACGATAATCAAAACACATGTCAAAGTCCTGCGTAGTGATGTGAATACAGGATAATTGACTATCGGCACAGTAAAGTTCAATGAAGCGGAGTAACTTTCTCACAAGTTCAAAAGCCAAAAGCGTTGTAACGAAGTTTTGGAATAGGAGAGGTTTCGATGAAGTTTGCGATGCTTATAAGTTTAGCTGATTTTTAAACAACCAACAAAGTCATTGAAAGGAACAGTGAGGAGTGTGCAGTTAAGATATATATGAGTTGGGATCCGTTGACAAAAGAAACAGATTGAATGATAGACCAAAAATGTGTGACACCAGAAAATGTAACGGAAAGCTGGTTATTGAACCGAAATGTGAAAAGGGACACTAAACTTGTTTTGTAAAGAGCAGGAGTGGATGATTTCGAATATTTTACGATAGCAAGATCAATGTGCTAGACAAATTGGTTACTATAAATGAATATGAAACATAAGAAATGATTGAGACTTTAGGTTCCAAGAATTAATCTACCATGTATGTATATAAAAGACGTACATTTAGTTTGCGTAGTTGAAATTGCTTATTGGTTTCTAGAGGATATAACAAATTTATGGATGTCCATTTTAGTTCCAAATAATTTGGACTGAAAATCAGTATATTTGGTTTGCATGTAGAATGTTTATGCTTTATGCGAAGTCAAACACTAATCGGATACAGTCACTCATTCTTTATTTTCGCATATTCATATTTAGTTCGACTTTAAAGACAGCTCAACCAATAATTATTTATTAGGATATTTTTACAACCAAATTAAGTGTACACGGTCAAGCCTAATTTTCCAACATATCATCATAAACGTTTATCTACACACGCAAACATGCAAAATTGCGCTTCATGCCGTAATTGTGGGAGCCTAATGAGCTGCATTAAGTTATATTATTGCTATACACTTTCTCTGTTTACCAACTGTTATCGTTAGTCAGTTTCCATGCACTCATATCACTGTTACGGCTTATCATTTTAATGCTTACATTTAGGTAATTTGCTATGGGGACTATAGAACTCATAAAAGCTTACTTAACAAGCATATGTTCAATCGAAGTAGACAATAATTCGATGCACTAGATTGTGAAGCACAATGTTTGTATTTCTACTGTAAAAATACAGCTCAAAAGCAGATGATAGTTTTGAACATCCAAAAATAATCGAGTGATACAGTTTAGCAAAAGTGTACAAAAATCCTTATACACTTTATGAACTTACAATTTTGATGAACTTTTCAATAGAAAGGCTAACTCCTAATTTCTTTATTGCCTCAAGAGGTGAGAGCTATTCTAAACTAACTAAACTATTCAATTTTTTGTTCAATTTCGAGAGTTTATAAGTACAATGAGTGTAAAAACTCGCTTTCAGAAAGTGAAATTTCTATCCAATAAAATTAATTTTGAACGCGCGATTTACAGCACTTGGTAGCTTCTGATAAAAATCAATCACTTTGTATACTATGCAAAAATTTCCCAAAATCAAAATCTATCGTCAAAAAGTAGGACGTAATATCTCAAACATTGTGTCAAGCTGTCAAAATATAACCAAAAGGTAATCATTTATACTTGCATCATTCCATTCACCGTCTGACTCGTAATTGATTTAAACAATTTAACTATAAATATTTTGCGATAAGGGCCTTTTGATTATTTCTTTGACTGTGCTAGTCCCTCGTAATCCATCGTTTTTCCTTTTGCCGCTAAAAGTTCTTTCAAACGAATTTGGACGTTTTTCAATCCACTGAACCCAGTGAGTAGATGTCATAAAATAACTAAAATAAAAGGACTTCTATTAATTCAAAAAGCACACAAAATGCGCGAAAAAATAAAAAATAAACTCCCAAATTTAGAAATTATGGTGCTCATAAATTACTTGGAAAGTTTTAGTTTTGAAATGAGATGTTGAAGCGTTTTTCTTAAAATTCACGCTTTCTTTGCAGGACAGAAACTACACAGAAAGAGTTGCTAGTATACTCTTCTAACATAAATGGAAGTGAACACTAAAATAGAAAACAAGCTCAGATTTTGCACTTATATTAGAATCAGCAAGGAGATAGAAAGGATTAGGGGAATGTAAATATAAAAGGATACGAAAGCAAAATAGTTTTTGCGAGACATACATAACATTTGCTTTGCCAATGATTTTTAACATACAACATTTATCAGAAACATTAACTTTATCTGGTCAAGCAACCATTTGTCTAATAAAACAGTTAGGATGTTTTAAGGGGTCTTTTAGGTTAAAATTTTTCAAAAAATCAGAATAGCTCGCATAGATGCACAATTAGCTAGTCAAGAGCAGTATGAAAAATAGAAGGAATTTTGTATGGCCCAGGCATAGCAGAGTAGATCGTTTAAAAAAATCGTAAAGAAAAGTAAACGCTGTTTTCTCGAATTCCTGTTTTTTAAGCTAGCGGACACGATTTATAAAAATACTCAATCAATCACACTGATTATTCAATATGCTATTGTACACATATATGGCTTTAGCCGGTAGCGGAATCATTATGATCGGTATCAAATTTTCCGATTTTAACTTGATTTTTCACTCTCAAAAATAATATTTTTTTTTTAAAAAATGGTCACCATTTTGGTATTTTTTAATGAATAAAAATCTTTCCGATACCTGGCTTAGGCATTTAAACAAGGATCCAGTCCCCTGAAATCACGTCATTTTTTGATGTTTTTTTAAATTGGTATGGGTAACAATAAAAAAATACAGTCAAACCTGGATAACTGAGAGCTCAAGGGGGCGCGATCTCTTTTTCTCTTATAGAGGTTTCTCACCAACCCGAGTTTCTAGCTTACAGAGTTACAGAAGGGGGTCTGTCTCACTTATAGAGGTCTATAAAAATACGGCAAATATGACGTACTTAGAAACAAAATACGTGTATATATGGGTATTACATATTTATTGAAATAATTGCTGAACATAAATGAATGTTGAAAAATCTGTTAATTTTTTTGCGATTCTGTTTTTAAATTTTGTGTATGTTTTTCAAGTTCATAAATTTTATCAAATAAGTTTTGATCAACCGCCACATATACACAAAATTTGTGAAGCGTCTCCAATGTCTTTAAAGCTTCTCGTTTTGTTGGAATTTCCTCCACCTTTCTATCCAAAATGTGTGATTGGCTGGCTTCATTTTCACTGTCATTTCCGTCAGTACACGAGCTCTCACAGTTTTGAACGATATCGTCTTCGGAGTATTCTCCGGCGGTAGTCACGTCGTCGTCAATCTGTACAGACAGACATTTAAAGAACAAAGCAGTTTCATCGGCGTTATAAATATTGTTTGGATCATATCCTCTTAAAAGATTCGGCAAATCTTCAGTCCATTGGTTACATACTCCCTGATCCACAGATCTACTTTCTCCGGCTGCTTTTTTTAAAGTTATATCATGGCGTTTTTAAAACCCTCTAACCAGCCGTTACTAGCTGAAAAGTTCTGGATTCCTAATTTTGTGGCGAAGTCTTTAGATTTTTGTTTCAGGAGTGGTCCGGCTTCTCTTGATATTTTCGTGTTCCTCCGTGCTAAGCCAAAGTCACTCTGTATTTGATTTCGTAATTTCCCAGATTCAAAAGCATTCAATCAATCAAGCAATTTTTAGTTTATCACTTAAAGACAACACATTGAGTTTTCGTTTAGACATTATGAGTAAGTACAGTAACTTTCTTGGCAACTGCTGTTTATGAACTGATTGTAATAAGCTTGACAAACAAATCCGTGCGCACATTTGGCTTTTTGAAAAGAATGAGTTCCTCGAACTATAATAACAAAACAATAACAGACGCACATTTGGTTTGAATTAACTAAGAGTCCCTGGAAATTTAAGAATGAGTCATTAATAGCAAAAGTTAAACGCGTTTTACTGCCGCTTATAGAGGTATAGGCAAGTATCAATCTCACTTGAAGAGGTTCACGCGTGAAAAATGACTGTCACTTATACAGGTTTTATGTTTCTCACTTATAGAGGTTTTAGGAGGGCAAAATGACGGGACCTGGTAAATACTCTCACTAATAAAGTTTTCTCGCTTACCCAGTTCTTACTTACTCAGGTTTGACTGTATGTACAAAATTTCAAAATTCTTTCTATTGAAAACCATAGTTAAAATTTTTTTTCTTTGAAAATCGTAACCTAAAAGATCCCTGAAATCTGGTCCTTCTAAATTTCATTTTGGCAGTTTAACCCTTTTCCATTTACATGCATCAGAATGCGTGATTTCAAATCATGCCATTTTTTACATTCACAAATTGAATGGTACTTAAATGTTTGTGTTGTTTTGGTATGATTGTGTTTGCT